>CAUYUJ010015693.1:554431-574431 GCA_963575745.1 Prorocentrum cordatum | reverse complement strand
CCAGACCGAGCGAGCCGCGATCGCGCGTCCGTCCTTGAAGCCCAAGCGCCCAGCTGAGCCAGCTGTCTGGCGTGCCCAGTCGCCGCGGACGAGGCGAGCAGCTTCTGCCATGCGGCGCTTGCGCGCGCGCCAGTTGTTGTCAGTGCGGACGTGTTTCGTCTTGGTAGCGTCAAGCAGCTGCTGGAGGTGAGCGGCGTAGCTGGGATCGCGGAAGATGGCGGGTGCGATGGTCTGCTCAAACAGCGGCGTCTTCGGCGCGATGCCGATGGCGAAGGCGATGATAGCGCGACCACTCTGGAGCTCGTCGGAGAGATCCTCCGGGCCAAAGGCGACGGTGATGTTCGCGGTGAGCTCCTGCGCGGCGCGCGCTGGCATGCTGGCGGAGACGCGGTCGATGGCGGGCGCGGCGGAGTCGGACTCGTTGAGGCGGGCGGGGAGGTCGGACTCGATCTCGAGCATCGCGTCGAAAAACGCTTTCCAGAATGGCTGCTGCTACTGGGCGTTGTTGTCGAGCGCCAGGCGCGAGCGCTGCGGCTGGGCCTGGGAGAAGCTGCTCGGCGGGCGGCTTGCAGTGTTGAGGTCGCCCATGGCCAGGAATATGCGATGGCGGCGGTCGGCCTCCGTCCGTGTGCGAGGGCGGTTCCGAGCTCGACGGACCTCGCTGCGGTCCTCGGCGCTGGCATCGTGGTTGTGTATGTTCACGATGACGAGAGAGTTGAGCGAAGTGGCATTCGTGGTGACGGTCAAATCGCGACCTTCCACAACAGCCTCGTGCTCGAAGGACGCGAGCTGCTGCGGCGTGAGCTGTTCGAACTGCATGTGAGAGAACCATGGGATGGGCGCGGCGACGCCTCCCGCGCCGCTCTGCGCGTCGCCGGGGCATGTCGGGATGCGGCCGGGCGTCCACCAATGTGTGAAGGAGGGCGTCGGCGCCGTGGACCTCCTGCATCGGGATGACGCACCTGCGCTTCATGAGCTTGGAGAGGGCCAGCGGCGTCTGCACTCGTGGCACATGGAGGCGCCAGCGCTCCGGGTGACGAAGGCGGTGGGCTCGCAACCCTCCGGCGGGAGCCACGGAGCCCGCGGGGGGTTAGGAACGCCGCGCGGCCGACTCGGTGCCAGCAAAGAGCGCCTGGAACGACGCGAGGATGCCACCGCGGTCGACGTGCTGGAGCTGCTGGTGCTCGAGCGCCTTCTCGCTCCACTCGAGGATGGTCGGGTCGACTTGTCCCTTGACGCCGAGTCGCGCGATGGGCGTGGCATCGCTGTGAATTTCTCCCGTCGCGCGGATGGCTCGCCATTGTCGGTCAGGGCATTGATGATGAAGAAACGGCAGAAGTCCCTTGCGCGGGATATTTGGCAACTTCTCAGGGTTGAGATCGATGGCGACGCGGTCGCAAGTGGCGTCCGTGGACTCGAACCGCTTTCAATTGCCAGCTGCATCCCGTAGCGCTCGTGACAGAGCCATGACCCTTGGAAGGGAAACCGTTTTATCGCCTTTGACATGTAGTATGAATCTGCGAGAGGGTTCATCGCCGTAGAGTTCGGCGGGATCGGAGAACAGGTTGGCCGAGGCGGATCCACTCTTGCAGGCCATTGAGGAGAACATATGGGGAGAGGGGGCCATGGCAGCCGATGGTGAAGATCCTCGGGTCGGAGGAGGATCTGCCCCGCTCGGTGAGCCCAGTGACATCCGCGATCGGGGCCTGCGCCTCGGCGAGGGCCAGGGCGTCGCGCCTCTGGTCGCTCTGCTCCCACATACGCTGCCGCTCTGAAGACTGGCGGCCCTGGTCGCGCCGAGCGCGGGCAACGACTTCGTGGAGAGTGTGCGCTCGTCGCTCCATTTGAAGAACTCGTTGCTGCAGAAGCTGTCGGAAGCCTTCTTCCCCGCGAGCCGTGGCGACGCGCCGACGATTCTGAGGCCGTGAGGGCTGCCTTCTGTTCCAAGTTCTTCGTGGCAGCCTGCAGCGACTGCTCGAACAGCGCCGCGACCTTGGTCGTCGCCTTGTCCTGGGGTCAGCCGTGGCGATGGCCTCGGGGAGTGCCTGGGCCGTCCTCCGCCCCCTCCTGGAAGCGGACCAAGCGACCTGAAGACACGGACGCATACCTAGGCCTGTTGGAGGCCATGCTTGACAACGGTTGCGCTTGGTTGCGAACTCTTGCATGTACCCACATGCCTGACAACAAATGATATGCTGCACGGCCCGGACACAAGCACCATCGAAACTGAAGGTCCGCGATTGATAGCTCCCTCAACTTTCGTTAGAACGGGTGACCTGCAGAGCCAAGGCCATCGCAGAAATTCTCAAGCAACAAAGGGGGAGGTACAGGGATCGCCCAAACAAGACGCTTCAGCAGAGTGGGCTTGAGGGAGAAGGAAGAGCAGCAGCAGCAGCAGGCCAGACCGCAGGTAGGAGAGAGGCTCGGGGCAGCAGGAGTGGGTGCTGGATGGCAGTGCTTTTGCTCTGGCTGGGGTCGGGGCTCCCCCCATCCACTCTCCCTCCCCCTTCCCCCTGGAGGTCAGGATCGGGGACGGTAGCAAAGCCTGCCGCACACGCAACCCTCCCCCTCCCCTCCTCCTCCTCCTCCTCCTCCCCCATCCTCCTCCTCCTCCTCCTCCTCCTCCTCCTCGTCCTCGTCCTCGTCCTCCTCCTCCTCCTCTCCTCCTCCTTCTCCTCCTCCTCCTCCTCCTCCTCGTCCTCCTCCTCCTCCCTTTCCTGCTCCTCTTTCCCGGGGCGTGCGGAGTGGGAAATTGGAGTCGGTTTCTGGGCTGCCTCTCCCCTCCCTAGTGCTGCTCGATGGTTCCCGCCTCCCTTTTTCCATTACCTGTGCTGATGAACGGCAACTATCCATGATGCCGTCATGGCGTGAGCGAGGGGGGCTTGGGGAGGAGTGCGCGGGCGGCTCATGAGGGCTTCGCCCCACATCTGCGCCAAATTTGTAACAGGACCTCTCGCTGAGTCCGTCCTGGCCAATTCCTCGAGCTGCGTCCAGCCGCGGCGACGTGGTGCCCCCCGAAGGCCCCAAAACGAGCAGCGAGGAGCCCAACAGACCTGTCGGGCACGCGCTAATATGGATTACGGAGCCGTTGATCTGGCTCGCGGGCGCCAGAGCCACGGATCGGGACGAAACGTGAAGCCGACGTCGCCTGATCTGGCGACAGAGCGCGCCGATTCTGCACGGCGACGGGGCCCGTCGAGAACCCACGCGCCCGAGTTCATGCTTGCACTTCCCCGACCCTGGCAAGCCGAGCCCCGATCGGGGAGACGCAAGACTCGGGTACGGAAGACTCGGGTTGGGCCCAACGGGGCCATCATAAAAATGACGAGACCCAACCCGAAATTTGACGCAGGCTCTCGCTGCAGACATCCCACGAAAACTGGACCGTCAAAATCCAGGACGCGCTCGTCAAACAACGTTGGCGAACCCGAGTTCCGGCTTACTTGAGTCTTACGTTTCCCCGACCCGAGTAGGAGGGTCCCATCCCCCGCGCCGCCCAGCCCGGCCTTGCAGAAGACGACAGACCGGCAGCGGTCATGCTCTGAAGGGCCGCGGGCAGAGACGGACGCGTCTGGACCCCTCCACGCCGAGCCCCCCGGCGCCGATCGGGCAGATGGTGGGGAGGCGCAGGAGGGGGGGAACAAGAAGGGTAAGGATGAGGGGGAGGAGGACGGGGAGGACGAGGGAAGAGGAAAGGAGGGAGAGGAGGAACAGAAGGGCAATTCAGGATGAGTATGCATCGGGTTGACGGAGAGCAAATACAACCAACTCTGTCCTACGTACCACCATACGAATGGTTCAAGTGTCGTTTGGCGACCCCGCACTGTGGGGGCATCCAGCCGCCCAGGCAGATCATGATGGATAACTCTTGAACTGGCGATCTGACAACTATGACATCTTCAAGCGTTTCAGTCTCATTACTTTTTTGCTCCTCTGATTAGTGAAGTCCTTCAGGAGCCGAAAGCTCCTAAGGGGCCGAAGCCCCAATGGCGGCTGCCGCGCCCCATTTTGGTCCACAGGCCGCAGTGATGGGCAGCCAATTGCGACTGCCCCGCCGGAACGAGTCAGGCGGAGGCTACGGAAGCCACATGTCGCGAACCATCATGCAATCCTCCTCCTCTTCCTCGCCCTGCTCCACCCTCTCCATCTCTCTTCCCCTCCCCCTCCTCCTCCTCCCCATGCTCCTCCCTCTGCTGCTGCTGCTGCTGCTGCTGCTGCTGCTGCTGCTGCTGGTGCTCCTCCTCCTCCTCCTCCTCTTCCTCCTCCTCATATTCCTCCCCCTCCTCTTTCTCCTCAGCACGGTCTCTACGCAGTTTCTTAGCGACCTCCCCGGCCCGCGGGTAATGAACGGGACAGCGTCCTCACAATGCAACACGTTTCTTGCCGACGCTGCCTGCCAGCGGCTCAGGCAGCTCCTCCTGCTGCTGCTCCTCCTCCTCCGAGCAGCGAAGTGCTGGTGCACCTCGTCGTCGCCCTCCTCGCCGAACATGTCGCCGCGCTCTTCCTCTCTGGCCTGGGCCCGAGGTTGGCTCCGCCCCGCCTCGCCCGCCCGCCTGGCTCCACCTTCTCCCGCCCTTCCCCTCCTTTTCGCCCCTCCCTCGCTCCCTCACTCGCTCTCTCTCTCCTTCCTCTTCCTCCTTCCTGTGCGCGGTTGCTCTCCTCCACCCCATTTCCTCGTAGACAACTCCTCGTCGCCGCGCCACCAGAAGTGTTGGAAGGGTGGGCCCAGAGTTTTGCCACAGACCTTCTCACGGATGAACGTCGTGACGCTTCAAGACTCCAGTGGCTGCAACGAGAGAGGGCGGGTGCTTTCCATAATGTGGCGCTTATCATCGTTTGGTGCACATTCGTCTTAACAGCTTCCGGCAACTACAAGGACGGACTGGTTTTGAAACACGTGGCGCTCGCCCTAGCGCCGCGCGCATCCGTCTTGAACGATTCAGTTAAACAGGTGCAGGACGGGCCGTTTTCAGAACGCGGCCCTCGGCTTGGCGCTGCGCACTTTTGTTTCATTACGTCCTTGAGGTTGCAGAGATGGAGCACGGTTTCCTGTCGCACGTGAGTTGCTCAACATCCATGGTATGCAACGTAGTTCTGTCAAGCAGTCATGGGTGGAAGGCGCATATTTTCCAAGTTGGGCTCTCGCTTGAGGCGCCACCAACACACATGGCAATGATCTAAAGGTGCGTAGTAGCTGCGCTGGTATACATAGGGCGGCTCATGTTCAAAACGGGGCTCTCGTTGGACACACCTCTCGACTTGTCGATGCTGCACGTCGTTCATCTCCAATCGTGCTCATGTCTACTTGCGATCGTTTCGAATGTTTCCTGGCCCCACAGTGGCCAGGAATAGGCCCAGGACGCAATCCTTAGAAACGAAAGGACGTTGCCCCCCAAACACCTCAGAGAACCTGCGAAGAATTAGACAATGAGCAATGTGCGCCTCGTCTAGGAGGAGGAGGAGGAGGAGGAGGAGGAGGAGGGGGAGGAGGAGGAGGAGGAGGAGGAGGACGAGGAGGAGGAGGAGGAGGAGGAGGAGGAGGAGGAGGAGGAGGAGGAGGAGGGCGAGGAGGAGGAGGAGGAGGAGGAGGAGGAGGAGGAGGAGGAGGAGGAGGAGGGAGGAGGAGGAGGAGGAGGAGGAGGCGAGGGCGAGGAGGAGGAGGAGGAGGAGGAGGAGGAGGAGAAGGAGGAGGAGGAGGGCGAGGAGGAGGAGGAGGAGGAGGAGGAGGAGGAGGAGGGCTCAGGGCGAGCCAGCTCCCTCTCAAGCCGGGACCCTCGCCTGCGCAGAGGCAGGCCCAAAGGGCGCCCGCCCCTCCCGACGGGGGGGGCGGCAACCCCGCGGCACGGAGAGAACACGCCTGCGGGGGGCCCGCGGGAGGAGGGGGCCTCCGGGGGCGGGAGGGGGCATCGCAGCAGCGCGGACGCCTCCTCGCTGAGTGCTGGCCTCGATCCTCCTCCTCCTCCTCCTCCTCCTCTCCTCCTCCTCCTCCTCCCTCGCCTCCTCATTCCAACCCCCGCCCCCCCCTCCTCGCTCTCCTGCCACTCCCCTCGCTCACGCCCCCTCGAGGGAAAACGGGGTCGGGGGAGAGCGGGATCAGCACCGGCGGCTGCAGCGCGGGCCTCTCTCAAAGCCTCCGAGGGCCCTCAAATCTCTATGTAATTGTTCGACCCCCCTCCTCCTCCCCCTTCCCCCTCCTCCTTCCCCGTCGCCATCCCTCTGAGGCGGCATCGCTGCTTCCCTCGCTCCAGCGCGTCACTTGAGTTCCCAGTCCCTGACAACTTACCCTTGCTGCCAGCCAGTACACGGCCGCCGCTACTGCCATACATCCTTCTTGTCCTTTCAACAGCTGGCCCGTGCACAAAGCACTGGAGACCCCTCCTAGCGCGGCCCTGCTTAGTATCGCGAACTAAACCCTGGCCACAGCAGCGCAGGGCCTCATCGGTGACCCGAAGCAGCAAAACCGCGTGTGCATAGACGGGCAATGCCACCCATGGAGGATGAGGGATCGATGCGGGTAAACATGATGAGGAGCCCAGCGCGGCCAACGTGTCTGAGAAGCAGCGCTTCCACTGGCCAAGGTGTTCCAACCAAAAGAGGACTCGGCCAAGCCAAGCATGCCTTGTAAAAGCGGGGTGTTCAAGGGTCAGGTTGGCGTGCGCGCCAGAGTGTTTCTTCGAAGTCTTTGTGTAAAGGATGTGCCAACCAATGCAAGCCCGCGGTGCGAAGAGGTGCCTTGCGTTTCCCATCATCGGCTGTCTATATCGGCCAGGTCTGCTATGCAGAAGATGGGGGAGGGGATGGTAGGTGGGAGGAATGGGCGAGCGGGGGAGGGATGGGGGGGGCTATGGCTATGGACAAGGTGCTTAGGTGGGGCGAGCGGGTCGGAGGGGGGATAGGGAGGCGGAAGGGAATGGGGAGGCAGGGACAGGGTGGAGGATGGGAAGACCTCATGAATGGTAAAGTTTACCAGGTCTGGGCGGAACACCACCAGGCTTCTGTTCGGAAAATGTTTGCTCTAGGTACCTGGACACAGGTTCGCCCTAAGGACCACGGCCGTGCTGAGGGTAAGGCTGAGCAGGGTACACTCTTTCACAGGAGATGTGCTTGCGAAGCCTTCGCCGCTGATCGGAGGCAACACCTATCAAGGAGATAAATAAGAGCCGCGAGGAGAACCCAGGAATGGAACCAAGACCTCGAGAAATGTTCGGCCGGTGTGCTTTCCCTTCCTCGGGAACTGATTCCTCCCCCTGTGAGCGCCTCGGAATGCCTGTTTATTGGTTCAACAGGCGGGCCTCAAGTAGGCTCAGGGGAAAACAATTCGAACGGTTCTGCTCTCAACCTGCCGTGTGAAGCCACTAGACGTGCTGGGTGGAGTGTTGGGTGGAGCCTAGTACAGGTAAAATAATCAGGAGCCCTCACTTGTGCTGCTTTTTCAACTGTTCCCAGGAAGTCTTCTCCCAGCCATCAGGACAGGGATGGTGAAGCCTTTGCGTATTATGTTGGCTGAGCTCGTTGAGCCGATGCTCGATTTTGAAGTTTTCACGGACTGCCAGGGGACCTTGGGGTGCGTCTGGAAGCCGGCTAGAAGTGTCACGTCCCCAAATCCCAGGGCCCACATCTGGACCAAGGAGTGGCGTGTCTTCGAGGTCGGCCTCAGGGCCGACAAGGTCAAGGGGCATGCCACAATGTCTGATGTTCGGCCACACGACTCAGGCTGGTAGGCTATACAATAGACATGCAGACAGATATGCTAAAAAGGGTGCTGAGCTGCACCCTGTGCCAGAGGTAACTGTTAGTACCACCAGTTCTTTGGGTCAGAGTGGTCTGGCGATGTCTGTCTCGTCTCCTCCAAAAACCTCTTCCTTTCCGGGATGTTTACTTCCGCCCTCCCTCCCTGTGCTTTTTTGTTTGGAGAGGGGGGCGCGGAGTGCCAGGCCGCCCAAGATGGTCCAAGATGGCCTCGGCGAGACGGCCCAAATCACTGAGCTGATTGAAGTGTCGTGCCAATTCTGGCGATTCGATGGCGAACTCATCCCCTCCCCACTTCTGATCGATGGGCTCCAGGATGGCCCCGAGAGGCTCCCCAGGGCTCTCCCAAGGACCCGCAAGAGGGCTCGAACAGGGCCCCACGACCCCCAAGAGGACCCCAAGATCCACCCCGAAGAGCCTCAAGATAGCTCCAGGCGGGCCTCCGATGCTCCAAGATGGCTCACACTGGCCGGCGATACCTCAATTGTAGCCTCCGGCTTACCTCCAACAGGCCCGACGAGGGCCCCGAGACGGCACGTACCACGTGCTCTGGGAGCCCACACAGAGCCCCCGAAGACCCTTTCAGGGGCCACATTTGGCTTAGGTCGGGCCTGTCCCCCTACAGGCGGATTTTGGGCGAAACAATACAAACTTGTCAAACATATTTAAAAATAGTCAAGCATGGTCATCAACAAATCGTCCCCAGACTTTTTTTGACTATTCTTGAATATCCCTCCTGTAGAGGGACATGCCCGACTTAAAGGTACATCAATGATGTTGGACTTCTCGCCTTTTGGCTTCCGATGCGCGTTTGAGGCCACAAGATGGCCCAACAGAGGCCCAAGAGGCCCCCCACACGGCCACAAGAGCGTCCAAGAGCGCCCCAAGAGGGGATCTTGATGGCCCTGGGGGGGGCACCAAACGTTACGACCCCTTCTCTTTTCACCGACTCCTCACGCCCCACGCAATAGCTCTATGAGGCCCTCCATGGCTCCCGACAGGCCCCCAAAAGAGCTCCACGAGGGCCACAAGAGGGCCTCCGATGCTACAATATGGCCTCCAGGATGGCTCAAGATAGCCGACGCTGGCTCAAGCTTCCAGCTTACCTCCAAGAGGCCCGACGAGGGCCACAAGACGGTTCCCTGTGCTCTCGGAGCCTCCTCAGGACGCCCCCCAAGAAACCGAATTCGGTCAAAAGCCTGGGAAAGGAATGATGCTTGACTTCCCGCCTTTTCGCTTCCGATGCGCTTTGGAGGCCTCGAGGTGGCCCAACAGAGGCCCAAGAGGGGACACAGATGGCCCCTAAGAGCGCCCAAAAACGTCACAATGAGGGCCTCAATAGGCGATGTTGATGGCAGCTGGGGGCGGCACCAAACGTTACGACCTCCTCTGTTTCCACCGACGCCCCCCACGATAGCCCCAAGAGGCCCATCATGGCTCCCAACAGGCCCCCAAGAGAACCCTACGAGGGATCCAAGAGGGCCCCAAGAGGGCCCCAGTGCCCCTTCGAAGGAGTCCCAAGATGCCAATGTCCCCCAAAAGAATCCGATGAGGGCTCCAAGAGGCGATTTTGTCGGTTCCGTCCTCGTCCTTGTCCTCCTCCTCCTCCTCCTCCTCCTCCTCCTCCTGCTCGTCCTTCGTCGTCCTCGTTTTTTCCTTCTCTTCCTCGTCGTCGTCGTGGTCGTCGTCGTCGTCGTCGTCTTCTTCCTGTTGCTGCTCCTCCTCCTCCTCCTCCTCCTCCTCCTCCTCCTCCTCCTGGTCCTCACGCGGGCCCCAGTGATGGCCCGACGAGGTCCTCCAAGGCCACCAACTTGCTTCCAGAGGTCTCTCTGTTCACCCTGGTTGCCCGTTCTGCTTCGCTATAGGTGTGTATCTTCCTCACTTTTCCCGTCAACTCTCATGGGCAAGGTTTCCGAATGGACTGGTGGGGATACTTTTTGATTGGCGGCTCACAAGGACAGATCCCAGAAGCTGGACGGACTCGGCTGGGGCACAGGGCGAGATAATTAGCTGCTGAGGCGCATAGGCCGCGGCAGCGGGTGCACGTGCCAGGGACAACATGACCCTCATTAGGACGCTGGCGGCCCGAAATCGGGGAACGCAAGCGCCGAACTGACAACGGACGGAAGGAGCAGTCGCACAAGTGGCGCCAGGCTCTGACCGTACCGAACAGCGCGAAAGGGCGTGGAGCACGCCGCGCTGTGGCGGCACGGAGTGGCCGGGGTGGCCGCACCGTCCATGAAACTAACAGGAGGCCACAAAACAGGAGAGGCACGGCGGGCGCAAGGGCACGCGGCGGCGGGATAAGGGGGGCACAGATGGAGGCCTCACTCGCAGGGACTCATAGGATGCTCTTGGGCAAGAGAGCGACCCGTCCTAGTCAAGGAACCGGCGGCCATGTCTTCTGAGTCCACAGCCTGCAACTTGCCTGACAATGTAAGTCGGCCAAACTGGTGGGGGTATTTTTTTTGTTCGGCGGCTCGAAAGACAGATCTCGCGAGCGGGAATAACGTTCTGGGGCACAGAGCGAGATAATTGGCTGCAGTGGCACGTAGGCCGCTGTAGCGAGTGCACGGCAAAGGGGCGTGATGCCAGAAGATTATCCGGCAAAGACACTGAACGGATGCCAGCGGTAGAGAATCTGCCACAGGTGGACAACCGACGAACACAAGCCAGACCCGCAGGTGGGGAACCTGACCGGTGGCCGAAAGAGAGAGAGAGAGAGAGAGAGAGAGAGAGAGCAGAGCGCCAGGTGGCGCGCCCGAAGCAAAGCGGCCCGCAGCCTGGGACGAGGCGCGAGCAAGGACCACTGGGCAGATGCCAGTGAGCCAGGGCACCAGAAGTACCGCACTCGCAAACAAGGCGAAAACGAACGCGGAGCCTGTACCTAAGCAGCCACGGAGCACAGAAGGCCTAGAGCGGCGGACTCACTCACGTAGCAACCAGTGCATATCCACCACCGAGGGAGACGATCACTCCCAACATCGACGATGGGGGAGAGGCCACTTGGCACACAGCAAGACTTCAAACGGTGAAGCGAGGAGAGGCCTTCAGCCAGTTGCCTCAGCACCACGGCCCGGACTCACACGGGCAAAGGCCCGGGTGGGGTTATTTCAGCCGACCGCAGGCGTAGGAACCCACGGGGTGCCGCGGGTACCAAAGCGCAGTGTAGTGCCCGTCGAACCCAGGAGGTGGCGCAATCCGTGGCCAGAGCCATCCACTGTATGCAGGGACCGATGGGGCGACGCCTTCAGCCAGTCGACCCGGACCTCCGCGGGCCGGCAGCGCGGCCAAAACCGTGGGTGGGGTTATCTCAGCCGACCGCACGGGCTACAACCCACGAGGCTGTGGGGGTCTAACTCAGCGATGATCACTCCCAACGGCGACGAAGGGGGGAAGCCACTTGCGCACAGCTGGACTTCAAGTGGTGGAGCACGAGGGGGGGCCGAACCAGCGTCCTCCGCACCACGGCCCGCACTCAGCGCGGGCAAAGAACCTAGGTAGAAGCAGGACTGATGGGGAAACGCCTTCAGCGAGACGAACAGGTCCTCCCCGGGCCGGTAACGCGACCAAAACCGTGGGCGGGATTATTTCAGCCGACCGCACGGGCTACGAGCCCACGGGGGCCGTGGGTGTCTAGCGCAGCGTGGGGGGTGTACCTCGCTCCCAGGAGGTAGCACGGGAACCGAGGCCGCGGCCTGTCACTGCGGTGAAACGAACCCCATCACTGGTTGGGCCGTCAGGGACGTGGCCGCCCAGTGGGAATCCGTCGGCACTGGGGCCAGCCCCGACTGACACTGCCTGCGTGAGGCGGGACCCGTGATAGCCGCGCCTCTCAGGCACTCTGCTGTGGCGACGAGGAAATGGGGGGTAGCAGCCGATAGCCGCGGACTTGTACAGCTGTGGCGACGAGGAAAAGGGGGGTAGCGGCCGATAGCCGCAGGACTTGCAAGCATCAGGAGGGAGAGGAGGAGGGCAGCCGATAGCCGCAGGACGTTTGACAGTAGTGGTGACGCCAAAGGAGGAGGACGCGCCACACCTCCGGGGGGTATCCGCAGTGTACGGGTGCGGCCAGCTTTGCATGAAGGGAGCGCCCCTTGTCCAGACAGCCCTAGGCCGTGCGCCTTGGGGGCTCTGGGCTGTGTCAGTCCTGCTGTGGGTAGGGAAATCTTGTCAGACCTGTCGCCGCGTTACCAGCGTTCGAGCTCCCTTACTCGCTGTCGCTTGTCGGCGTATTGCGCGTCACCTTTCGGGGCGGTCCTTTTTTCCCTGGTACCCCAGTCAGCGCCTCTCCATGAACTCTCCTGGCGGTCCCACCCTTCCCAGGGCGGCCTTGGGTGCCATGGGGCTCCAGAGCTGGATGCTCCCGACCGGGTGGTCTCCCTGTAGTCGGTATACGCCGGCGGGGCAGCTGTGTCCGCTCTGGGCTTGCTCCACGGGTGCCGCTGGTCAGCTTCACTGTGTGTGCGAAAGGAAAAGGCCTGCGCGTAGCCGCTGGCCCTGTCGGGTGGGGACGGAGGAGTGGGTACGGTCCTGCTGCTGGCATCCCATGGGTATGGGCGGCCATCGCTACCTTGTCCCTTGGGTGTGCGGGTTCTTGCGCTGCGCTGTAGCAGGCCGCGATACTTCTCAGTGACTTTTGGCCAGTCCACTCGGAGCTGGTGGTCCCTTACCATCTTGTAGGCGTCATAGCCCGCGGCTTCCCATGCCCAGAGAAATTCTTTGCAAAGCTGAAGTGAGTTCTTCTTGGGGTCCGAGTGGATGCAGACCCAAGGCCGACTTTGCCAGTTGCCTGCCCTGCGGACCCACGCCGTCCATGCCCCGTTGAATGCGCCTCCGAGCGTCTTCTGCAGTCTGATGACCTTGTCTGGTGGGGATACGCGAAGCGTGAAGACTACAGGACCAGAGCAGATTGACCACCAAAAGGAAATTTTGAGGTTGGCTGGCATTCAGAATGTGCTGCTGTCTGGGAGAGACTGGACAGATGCTTCTGGATTCCCGGAGCTCGTTCAGGCGGACGGGAACCAAGAGCGCGCAGCCCAACTGCGCGCAGCCCAGAGAGAGAAGCCTCGAGTTTTCAGCGCCTTCACGAGGAAGGCAAAGGGTGGGACCCCAGAATCGAGTTTAAGGCCCCGATGTTTTTGAACTCTCAGTCCGCTGTGCCAGGATCGCCTGAAGAGTGGCATGAGAGTTTTCTGCTGACAAAGCTCCAAGGCCGCATCATTTACACGGCGAAAGTTTTCGTTATAAGGACTGGGAGCGGGCTGAGGGTAGTGGGTGGGTAATGTGCTACGTCACGTGCGGAGGCTACGCGTGGTCTGGCCTTGCATCGCGACCTGCTCACTGTCCAGAATGCCCTCCCAATAAGGACCTCAGACAACAAAGATTAAGGCCCCTGGTGTGCAGATTTCCGAGTTGGGTCAAACAGTACCGCGGTTGGACTGTTGAGGGTCAAGGCTCCCCGACCCCCTCGGACCCCATTGCGGTGTTCAGAGCGGCTCACAAGGGGGTCAGGATCGGGCGCCAGGGTACCTCGGAAGCTGACATTTTTGTCTGAAAGCCTGTGGGAACAGAAGTGGGCCCATGCCCGACTCCTTACAAAATTTGGTCTTGATTTTCCCACTCAGACATCTCAAAACATTGTTTATGCCGTGTCTTATTGTCCGGGGCAAGTGGCGCTGACACCTGCTTCCAATGAGTTCATGGCAGTACAAGGGGGGAGAGTGGGCAGGACAGAGAAAGAGGCGATAGGCAAAGAGAGAGAGAGAGGGAGAGGCATTGAGAGAGAGAGAGAGAGAGAACAGCACAGCACAGACAAACAACCAAACAAACAAAACAACAAACCAAGAAGCACAACCAACCAGACAAACGAAGCAGACCCACACATAATCAAAAACAACCAACCAACGAACCAACCAACCAACCACACACAAACAGGGAACATCGCTCTGGCTCGGACCGCGGGTCGGCCCTGGCGCCGCGCGGCAAGCCGTGCCTGCGCCCTGCGCTTGGGGCTGGCGCGCACCGACATCAACGGGGGGGACGAGGAGGAAGACGACCCCCGGCGTGGGCCTCACCACGCCCCTGCCAGAATCGGGGATGGACAGACCCCCCTTCAGCAAAACGTGGTTTCGTGAAAACGACCTTGGGCCCGAACCTGGCGGGCGCAGGTCTTGAAAATTAACGGCCACGGCGCCCCCTCGAGAACCGAGAACGGACAATTCATGCATCGACGTGTCGCTGTTGGGGGTTCCGTCCACCCCCGACAGAAGGGAACCGCGGCCCCGAGCGGCGCGGGAGCGCGCCCTGGGGGTGCCGCACAGGTACGGCGCCCCGGGGGGCTGGGGACGCCCTGGCGGGGCGCCCCTCCAGACGTGGCGGCCCCCCGAGGAGGAGGAGGAGGAGGAGGAGGAGGAGGAGGAGGAGGAGGAGGAGGAAGAGGAGGAGGAGGAGGAGGAGGAGGAGGAGGAGGAGGGAGGAGGAGGAGGAGGAGGAGGAGGAGGGTGGTCGGCCAGGCGCAGCGGTCCGGGCCTCGCCGGCGCGGCCACGCAGCGGCCAGGTGGGACGCGGGTGGCCCGCTGCGTGGCTCGACCCGCTGCGGCACGCGGTAAGCGCGGGAGGGCGAGGAGCTGCTGGAGGGTGGCGTGGAGAGCAGCATGCTTTCGCATCTCTCCGCGGAGGGGGGAGAGAGCGTTGGCGAGGGCGACACGGGCGGCCTCGGCCTGGGCGGCCTCGTCGTATCGGCAGTGCTGTTGGCGGTGCGCGGCAGCCTTGGCGCAGGCAGCGGCGTGCTTTTCCGCCGCGGCAGTTCACGCCGACCTTGTCGAAGGTGTTCTTGCGAAGGCGGCCCGTCCGTCGACGGAACAAGTAAAGCTCTCAGGCAACCCGAACTCTGCAACTCTCGCAGTCGGAAGCTCCCATCTGCTCCTCCTCCTCCTCCTTGTCCTCCTCCTCCTCCTCCTCCTCCTCCTCCTCCTCCTCCTCTAGGAAGAGGAGGAGGAGGGGGAGGAGGAGAAGGAGGAGGAGGAGGAGGAGGAGGAGGAGAAGGAGGAGGAGGAGGAGGAGGACAAGGAGGAGGAGGAGGAGGAGGAGGAGGAGGAGGAGGAAGAGGACGGCCAGCGCTTCCAGGGGAGGGGCAGGAGCGCGGGCCGAGCGGCGGGAGCGAACGAATCCAGCAGCATGCCGGAGCTCGGCAGGCTCTCTGTGGCGGCGGGAGGCGACTCGGAGGCGAGCTTCGAACGCTTGACCGGGGCGCCCACGACGCGAGTCGCCGCGCGTGGCGGGCCGCAAGCACCGCGTCAGTGCCGGCAGCGCGTTCCAAACAGACTGCCTGGTTATCAAAGAACAGATGGAGGCAAGGTGGGAGCCAGTGGGGGCTCACGGCACCTTGATGAACACAAAGAGAATGACTCAACCATTTCCCAAGGAACCATTCCAGCCGAGGATAAGCACAGTAGTGATCCAGCCGAGGATAAGCACAGTAGTGATATACCGAGTCTAAGTCTGTACCATCAGCTGCCACACAGGCAGGCAACCACCCTGCAGGTCGGGAATGCAAGCGGGCATACGTGCAGAAAGAAGCGGTGGGCACTCTCAAAGGGGCGATCCCAAGATACATGGACGTAGAATTGCAGATGCGGCAAATACTGTCACGCATGCTGTCGATATGAGAGGGCCGCACCTCAGGACAAAAATAATGCGCACGCCACAATCATGTGATACGTACTGGTTCATACCGTTGGGGCCACCAACAATGCGTGCACAATGTACAACCGGACCTGAAGGTTCGACGAACCCGAAGCTATTCCAGCGTTCAGTCCGAAATGCCAGTCCCTGAGACGACGAAGATACCCCAGGGATGTGTTCCAGGTCTTCCCGAGCCCGATCCAGATCCCCCAAGACACCGTGCGAGGAGCCAGAGCGCGGGAAATACCTAGTCGGCAGCACGCGCCACAGCGCATATATAATCTACGAACTCAGCGCCGAAGCCTGTCGCTTTCAGCTCGGTGGCAATGTCGTAGGATATTGCGCTCCGAGGCCCAGAAGTCAATGGCATGAAACTTTCACGGAATGTGTGGGTTCGTTCAGCTCCGGGCGGATACAGCTGGAGTCGGAAGAGAAGCTTGGCTGCGCACATGGCGCGGAACGCAAGAGCAGATTGGGCGATGCCTGAACCAGGCTGACGAGTCTGGCGCGCCCGAGCCAGGAGCCCAGGAATAATCGATTGCCAGACATTGGACGCGGCCTCAGGACCCATGGGAAGACCAAAGTACACAGCCCAGGACACAACTTGGATCGTGTCGAAGGGCGTACCATAGCTCACCACCGCGGCAACCAAGCGAAGCCTGTCGGTGCCACGGCATAAGATAATCTGGCGCGTCTTCAAGTTCAACCATAGGTTGGCTATATCAGCCAGCAATAGAAGCGCAGTACTTTCACCAAGCCGAACAGGGAAATCATCTGCATGCGCAAGAATACTGCGCACAGAACGGGAGCAAAGGTGCCGAAACCAGCGCAGCAGCGAGTCCACCGCCAGAACTGGGTAGTCGAAGCCAATCTGGCAGGCCCAATCTGGCAAACGGGGGCAATCTGGCGAGGGAGCCAACGCGAATCCAGTCTGGCGAATAACCCAAATCATCCAGTTTTGCCAGGCCAGATTGGTCCTTGGGGCCCAATCCAGTCTGACAGTCTGGCCTTCGACTGCCCAGCAGAACAGACAGGTACACCGAAGCAGGACAGCGTCGTTGCACTCCCGACTGGATGGCGATGATGTCGAACCTCTGCCCCGAATGGTGATGCTGGCAATGCTACTCCAGATTTCGTAATAAAGGGAGGGGGGTCTCATTTCGGGGGGGTTCTCTTCCAGGCTATCTTGGAGGGCCTGGGGGGGTCTGGGGACGAGGTTTTGGAGGGTTCTCCCACGAGGGGGGGTCTGAAATGGCTTGTCTGGGAGGGTCCAGACCCCCTCCCTTTTCTTACGAAATCTGGAGTACTCTCCAACATCGTGCGGAACACTTGATCACGCGCGGGCAGATGCGCACCGTAACAAGAGCCATGCTTGGGCAAAGCTTGGACATGCAGCGGCGAAGCCGGCGAGGAAGAGCGCGGCACGTGGATCTTCGCGCATCTGGCGGATGAGGCCCCAATGTCGGGGAGACGTAAGACCCGGGTACGGGGGACTCGGAAATCCCCGACGAGGCCGTCAAAAAAATGACGAGGCCGAGCCTGCATTTTGACGAGGCCTCCCGCTGCAGACATCCCACGAAACTCCTCCTCGTCAAAATCCGAGGCGCGGTCGTCAAAAAACGATGGCGAACCCGAGTCCTGGCAAACCCGGGTCTTACGCTCCCTCGAATCTGGCGGATGAGGCCCCAATACTCCACCCTCACGACGTGTTCAATCATGCCCGGCCAGCCGCGCTCTTCTGCTCCACTCCAACAAGCTTGCTTGTGTTGGCGAAGGCAAGGCGGACGAACGCGCTCGCGAGCATCTTTGCGTCAATATTGCTCGTGCTCGGGGGGCCGGTGCATGCGGCTGACCGGGCGAGCTCATGGCCAGGGCGATCAGCAGGGCCCGTGCCCTTCGGCGAGAGAACCAGAAGGCTGCGCCGCATATCTTCAGGAAGAGGGTGAATGTCGTCAGTGAAGAGGGCGAGGTAGCACGAGCAGAGAATACGTGGGGCAGTAGGCTGTTTCCAAACTGCCCATGGGATACCGTCAGGGCCAGGCATCCACGTCGAGCTTCCAATCGGAGCCCAGGGGGCCCTCCAAAACCTGAACGAAGGGCGACACCTCGCTCCAGAGCTCGGGGTTCACCGCGGGAGTCTTCAGGACCTCAGCCAAATTGTTCCTGAGGAGCCTCGCAGAGTCCGACGAAGAGCCACAGGGGGTCCCAGAGTCCGAGACGGGGCCCAAGACAGCGCGCCCACGGAGTTCCCCAAAGAAGTTGACGACGGCGGAGACGCACAGCCATGAAGCGCTTCTGGATATCATCGGCAGAAGACCGAAGGCTGTTCATCTCTTCGGCATCACATCTCCTTATTGAGGCAAGACACATGTTGGCAAAGGCCGCGAAGGTGGACGCGCCGAAACTCCCTGTAAAAGTGAATGCGCAGCCGAGAATGGCAGTTAAGAGCGGCGCGCGCTTGACTTCTCCCAGCGGAGAGGCCCGCGGCGCAGTCATCGCCCAGTAGCGCCGCTTCTGAGTGCCGTCGGCAAGCCGGGCACGCGCGGCAATCCTCGCTGCCGCGCGAGCTTCAATGAACATATCTTCCGCCACTTCGAGCTGTGCCCAGACACCCCAAAAACCAGGAAGCTGCTGAAGGAGACACCTTCCGAGGCCTGACTGAATCCAGGAAACCCAACAATCCACGGGGGAATGATGGGTCGCCTGGAGTTGGGAAGGAATCGCTCAAGACCAGCTCGAGCAGGCATATGGTCACTGGGCCTGTTAGTTTTCAGCATGCCAATCGCACTCGTAGATACGGCGAGGTCCCGAAGAAGTGCAGGCGACAGGGAAGTATTGATCCTGTCGATCCTGGACGTCTTGCTTATAGCCTGGCCCCTCTTACCCATCCGAGGTGTCCTGGCCCTGGCGCAATTCCGTCAAGTGCGGAAAACGCCTCTGGAAGTGCCGAGACTGCATCGCGCCGCCCGAAATCCATCCACCGCCATCCCCACGACTCCCCCCTCCTCCTCGAGAACACAAGTCCAGTTGCCTACGAAGAGGGCGCGCGCTTCAAATTCGGAACCGCCAGGCTGATGCTGTAGGAAGTCATGCGGCATGCACTGAAGAACGCCATCGAAGAAAGAATATGAATCAGAAGTGCTCGGGATGTGCATATTGCATACAATCAGACTGCTCAGAGGTCCGCGGAGCACGCTCTTTAGAACCCCCCGACGATCAGGGCGCGGTGTTCTGGGGCCGAAAAAAGCATCGCCGAAAAAAGCAGCGATGACCCCGCCCTCGCGAGTGGGGCCGCCGAAAAAAGAGCACCCCACAGAATGGCTATCAAGCCCATGCTTGAGCTCAACAATGCCACCTTCATGTCCGTGCGTCTCCTGTGCTGCAGTGATATCGCGCGTGCTGCGTAAGGTAAGGTAATTGCGGCATCTCGCAGAAGTGCGCCACGAAGTACACGTGACTGAACTCAACGGTGCAACCGTGTTCTTCGTGCAGAGAGACAGAGAAGAGAGAGGAGCGCAGAGGGACTGGGAAAGAGAGGGGGGGCACGGCAGGCAGCCCCGGAGGGGACCGGAGAGCCCAGAGTCCTGCGCAGCAGGGGGCAACCCCCGGGAAACCCAGGGGGCCCAGTCAGCCTCAGCGCTGAAAGGGGCGGCGCAGCTGCACCGCCGCCTCGCTCTGGATCAGAGCCATCTGGTCCCCAAGTCCAAACTCAGCGAAAACATCGCGCTGGCAAGCGCACTGAACCGCGCCGTCCTCCAAGGCGCTGGCCCGTCGCAGCCTGGACAGGGTCGCGGGCGCGCCTCGAAATAAGAACTGAACCACCAAGTTCCGCGCCCCCTTTTTCGAAACCTTTGGGGGCAAGAAGGTCAATCAGGTCAGCGCGAACTCGACCGAGTGACAATGACAGCTGGCGAGCACTCAGGTCAACATCTCGGCATAAGCGAAGCGTGAGCGGCGTGGCAGGGCGCATGGGGTCAGGAATGGCCCAGGCCCCATCCGCACGGCCAAAATGTTCAGGAAGTGGGTGGCAGCGAGGGGGGGTCGAAAAGGAGCGTCATTCTTCTGCTCAAATCGGAGGCCCTCACGATGATGCTCGCTCGCTCCTGAAGCGGGGCAGAGACGGCCTCGCATGCCGCGCGCCAACTGCGCGTAGATCAGCAGCAAGCAAAGGGCGAGGACAGCCGAGCGGCACCAGCTGGCAGACCTCACGTTGGCTGCGCTACCCAGACGCATGGCCACCTCCAGTGCGCCAGCGAACAGAGCGGGAGGAAGGAGAAGACGGTGGCGTGGGCGACGACCGCCGCTCGCAGACATCGTCCTGAGCCTGGCGCTGGGCGGCCGCGAGCTCAGCACACTGCTTCCCAAGACTAGCACGATGACCCACGAGAGCGGGGCTCTCAGCATCGGTGTCCATCGAGGCCTCGTTCGGCTTGACAGAGAGCTCCCGGCGCACCGCTTCCAACCTGCTACCCTGCTCCTTCGGGGCACCGTGGAGCTGGCTCTGCCGCTGCGTCTGGCGCTGCCGGGCGACGCGGCCCATGGGCGCGACTCGGCCCGAGAGCTCA
>CAUYUJ010015693.1:546931-549431 GCA_963575745.1 Prorocentrum cordatum | reverse complement strand
CGCGCGAGGGGGGGGAGGCCCAAACAGGACTTTTTAGCACCCCCTGGGCGCGTTGTCTGAATTGCTGGGGGGGCTCGAAGTCATCACCCCTCACGCAGATCCGCGGGGTCAGGGTCCAAAAACACATGGGATTTGCCACATTTCTGAAATTCGGTGCCACCCCTCACGCAGATCCGCGGGGTCAGGGTCCAAAAACACAGGGATTTGCCACATTTCTGAATTCGGTGCCACCCCTCACGCAGATCCGCGGGGTCAGGGTCCAAAAACACATGGGATTTGCCACATTTCTGAAATTCGGTGCCACCCCTCACGCAGATCCGCGGGGTCAGGGTCCAAAAACACATGGGATTTGCCACATTTCTGAAATTCGGTGCCACCCCTCACGCAGATCCGCGGGGTCAGGGTCCAAAAACACAGGGGATTTGCCACATTTCTGAAATTCGGTGCCACCCCTCACGCAGATCCGCGGGGTCAGGGTCCAAAAACACAGGGATTTGCCACATTTCTGAAATTCGGTGCCACCCCTCACGCAGATCCGCGGGGTCAGGGTCCAAAAACACATTGGATTTGCCACATTTCTGAAATTCGGTGCCACCCCTCACGCAGATCCGCGGGGTCAGGGTCCAAAAACACATGGGATTTGCCACATTTCTGAAATTCGGTGCCACCCCTCACGCAGATCCGCGGGGTCAGGGTCCAAAAACACAGAGGATTTGCCACATTTCTGAAATTCGGTGCCACCCTTCACGCACATCCATCGCAAGGCGTGGTAACCCAAACTGCGAGAACTCCCTCGGCCCTTTCATCGCAAGGTGTGGTAACCAAGCCCGTAAACCATACACGTCTTACCAATCGCCAGGTGTGGTAACCCCTCTTGTGATAAGTTGGTTTTGCTGATTGCGAATCGGCTTCGCATGAAGTTTCGATACTGCTTCACGACAGCGCCAAGACCTCATGATTTAGCTCTTCCATGGCCCATTCTCCGAGAGAGGGGGCCGGCGGCAGGGGGCGAAGCCCTTACGGATAACCGCACGCGTACACCCTGCGAAATGCTTAAGAAATCATGGATTAAGAAATTCATGGTCTCAGAATTTGATATAAAAACAGGAATTCTATTCAAATCTTAAGAGGATTCACATTGAAACATTCCGAATAATCGAGACTCTGGCCGAAAACGTAAGTTTTCTTAAGCATCGCCTAGGGTGTAGTGTGTAATTGTGCAAATATGTTCCCAACCATCCCGTGGTGTTGGGTCTTCGTGTTGAAGAGACAGCGTCCCGCGTCTCACTCCTCACTCCTCATCCTCCCCCACTTCCGTCCACCCATCCCTGCCTCTGCTCTTCGCATGTCATCCTCCTTTTCCTCCTCCTCATCATCAGCATCATCATCATGATTATCGTCATCAGCATCAGCATCGTCATCGTCATTATCATCCACATCCTCATCAACGTCAGCATCAGTATCAGCAGCAACATTATCACCACAATCACCATTCATCATCATCCTCATCACAAGCATCATCGGTATCATTATCTTCATCACCACCATCATCATCCTCATCCTCATCCTCATCGTCATCATCAGCATCAGCACCAGCATCATCATCAGCATCATCATCAGCATCATCATCAGCATCATCATCACCATCATAATCGTCATCATCATTATCCTCATCAGCAGCATCATCATCACTATCATCATAATCACCATCATCGTCAGCATCATCATCATCACCACCATCATCATCACTACCATCGTCATCAACATCAGCATCACCATTATCATCATCATCATCATCATCATCATCATCATCATCATCAGCAGCAGCAGCAGCAGCAGCAGCATCAACATCAATTCTCATCGTGATCGCTCGCCGTTGACATCGTCTCCCCCGTTTCGGCACACCCTGACACGTTTCTTGGCCCCAAAGGGAGCTCCACCTAAGACTCCGGTGGCACCGTTCGCACGTGGGCGCCACCCCCGCTTCGGCACACCACTTACACGTTTCTTAGCCCGATTGGGAGCTCCACCTAAGACCCCAGTGGCACCGTTCGCATGTGGGCGTCACTCCCGTTTCCGCACGCCCCTCGCACGCTCCGTGGCCACATAGGGAGCTCCACCGAAGGTTCCAGTGGCACCGTACGCATGTGGGCGTCATTCCCGTGTCGGTACATCCCTCACACGTTTCGTGGAGGGAGCTCCAGAGAAGGCGCCCCAGTGGCACCGCTTGCATGTGGGCTTCGGCACACCCCTCACACGCATCGTGGCCCCATAGGGAGGTCCAGCCAAGGCCCCAATCGCATTTTTTGCATGCGGGCGTCATCCCCGTTTCGGCACACCCCTCTCACGTTTCGTGGCCCCAAGGGAGCTCCACCTAAGGCTCCAGTGGCACCGTTCGCATGTGGGCGACACCCTCGTTTCGGCACACCCCTGACACGCTCCGTGGCCACATAGGGAGCTCAACCTAAGGCCCCGGTGGCACCGTTCGCATGTGGGCGTC
>CAUYUJ010015693.1:279431-541931 GCA_963575745.1 Prorocentrum cordatum | reverse complement strand
GGCTAATTTCGGCATCTGGGGCCCCGCACTCGTCTTGCCGATAGAACAACTAGAACCACGCGAGGTTCTGTCGAGTCACAGACCCAGGAATCGTTGTGAGAAGAAATTGGTGACGCGAAGCGTCGTGGGGGCGTCCTTGGACGTCTGGGGTCTCCTGGGGCCTCTTGAGGGGCCTCCTGGGGGCCTCCTGGCGGCCTCTTGGGGCGGAAGGCTCGAGCTTGCGGTTCGTGGTCCCCCTCTGGGCCCCCTCTTGGGCCCGTCTTGGGGCCCTCTTGGGCCATCTTGGGCGCCTCTTGGGCCGTCTTGGGGCCCTCTTGGGCTGTCCTGGGGCCCTCTTGGAAGCTTCTTGGGCCGTCTTGGGGCGGTCTTGGGCGCCTCTTGGGCCGTCCTGTAACGTCGGAAAGCCCAAAAGACAACTTTGTTGAAAATGTACGTTTTACGAAGGGAATGGGCCAACTTTTGCGTCTGGGGGCCCTCTTGGGACGCATGTTGGAGGCTTCTTGGGGCCTCTTGGGGGCGTCCTTGGACGTCTGGGGTCTCCTGGGGCCTCTTGAGGGGCCTCCTGGGGGCCTCCTGGCGGCCTCTTGGGGCGGAAGGCTCGAGCTTGCGGTTCGTGGTCCCCCTCTGGGCCCCCTCTTGGGCCCGTCTTGGGGCCCTCTTGGGCCATCTTGGGCGCCTCTTGGGCCGTCTTGGGGCCCTCTTGGGCTGTCCTGGGGCCCTCTTGGAAGCTTCTTGGGCCGTCTTGGGGCGGTCTTGGGCGCCTCTTGGGCCGTCCTGTAACGTCGGAAAGCCCAAAAGACAACTTTGTTGAAAATGTACGTTTTACGAAGGGAATGGGCCAATTTTTGCGTCTAGGGGCCCTCTTGGGACGCATGTTGGAGGCTTCTTGGGGCCTCTTGGGGGCGTCCTTGGACGTCTGGGGTCTCCTGGGGCCTCTTGAGGGGCCTCCTGGGGGCCTCCTGGCGGCCTCTTGGGGCGGAAGGCTCGAGCTTGCGGTTCGTGGTCCCCCTCTGGGCCCCCTCTTGGGCCCGTCTTGGGGCCCTCTTGGGCCATCTTGGGCGCCTCTTGGGCCGTCTTGGGGCCCTCTTGGGCTGTCCTGGGGCCCTCTTGGGAAGCTTCTTGGGCCGTCTTGGGGCGGTCTTGGGCGCCTCTTGGGCCGTCCTGTAACGTCGGAAAGCCCAAAAGGCGACTTTGTCAAAAATGTACGTTTTACAAAGGGAATGGGCCAATTCTTGCGTCTAGGGGCCCTCTTGGGACGCATGTTGGAGGCTTCTTGGAGCCTCTTGGGGGCGTCCTTGGACGTCTGGGGTCTCCTGGGGCCTCTTGAGGGGCCTCCTGGGGGCCTCCTGGCGGCCTCTTGGGGCGGAAGGCTCGAGCTTGCGGTTCGTGGTCCCCCTCTGGGCCCCCTCTTGGGCCCGTCTTGGGGCCCTCTTGGGCCATCTTGGGCGCCTCTTGGGCCGTCTTGGGGCCCTCTTGGGCTGTCCTGGGGCCCTCTGGGAAGCTTCTTGGGCCGTCTTGGGGCGGTCTTGGGCGCCTCTTGGGCCGTCCTGTAACGTCGGAAAGCCCAAAAGACAACTTTGTTGAAAATGTACGTTTTACGAAGGGAATGGGCCAATTTTTGCGTCTAGGGGCCCTCTTGGGACGCATGTTGGAGGCTTCTTGGGGCCTCTTGGGGGCCTCCTTGGACGTCTGGAGGCCATCTTCAGCATCTCGGAGCCCTCTTGGAGGCCTCTTGGAAGTTTCTTGGGCCGTCTTGGGCGCTTCTTGGGCCGTCTTGTCTGACTGGGGAGGCCTCCGGCAAGCCCCGACGAGCCTCCGGGCCCCCCGGGGCGCACATTTGTGGTAGAGGTCCCGGCCCCGGGCCCCCGGACCCGGTGCGCCGTTATATGTATATTACCGAGGGTGGGCCCCAGGAGGCCCTAAGTGGCCCCCACAGGGCCCCCTAGAAGCCCCTAGAAGCCCCCAGAAGGCCCCCAAGAAGTTTCACGAGGCCCGCAAGAGCTCTTCAAGAGGCCGCCGAGAGACATCCACGACCCAGGCACGGTGGCGGGGTGGACCCAAGGCCACTAGATACTGAAGGGAATCTTTAGCAACGCCCGGATCCTTCTCCAGCGCCGTGGGCTCACGGTCCTGCACCTCCTCCTGCTCCTGCGGAGCTGGCCGAGAGCAATGCAGCTTCAGTCTTGCAGTGTACTGGGGGAGAGGAGCACTAGGCAAGGACAGCGATACTGGAGCAGGAAGAGTTAAAAAACCGGAATGAGGGAGGAAGGACAGAGATGCGTATGGGGAGGGGAAGCAGGGGAGCGAGAGGGGGAGGCGGAGGCGGAGGGAAAGCCAAAGACTGGGAGAAGGGAAGGGGGGAGGGGAACAGAGCGAGAGAGGTGGGGAGAGAGGGGGGAATGCAAGAGGATCGGAGGGATGGGGAGCTGTCACCAGAAAGGGGATGAGAAAAGAGATGGTAACGGCAAGCATGTGCGCTCGCGCTATATCTGACATCCTACCCATCCCACCCATCATTTCCCATGTCGCTGTTTGTTCTCTATCCGCCGACGCGTGTCATAGCGGACCTGGAACTCCAAAGATGATCCAATCGTGCCATGCGCAATCGAAAAAAGGGAGCTGCGCGCATTAGAGGAGGCGGCGGACGAGCCGGAGGAACATGAGAAGCACGAGGACGGAGGTGGGCGACGACAAACATCAGCAGCAGCAGCAGGAGCTGGAGTGGAAGGAGCGGGAGGAGCGGGAGGAGCGGGAGGACCAGGGGAAGGCGGAGGAGGGGAAAGGAGGGGGCGCCAAATATGGAACAAAGGACTCGAATCCAGAGAAGTGGCCCGCGCGCTGGGGCGAGAGCGCCACTCCGAACGACGGGGGCGACGGGGGCAACGTGCCGCTCAGAAAAGCAGGCCCACGCTGCAGCGGGAGCACAAATCTTGAAGCACCGAAAGCAAGCGGACTGTCAACCGCCAGAAGAGAAACACACAACGTTTGACACCTGGTGTATGCTACAGAACAGGACGCAGAGAAGGTTGAACGCTCTCCTGACCGTCAGGTTTCAGAGGAGAGTAGGGTTCATCCTGCGCAGCTGGGGAGGATAGGGGGAGTGAGAAAGGGGGCAGGGTGGAGGGGAGGGGGGGAAAAAAGGAAAAAGGTAGGAAGCGGGACCAGAACGAATGACATTCGGAAGTGAGAAGCCAGATCAGGGTTAAGGGAGGAGGGCACAGAATGGACGGGGAGGCACGTTGTGGGGAGGGCGCAGGGGAGGGACACCCAGAGAGGGAGCGGGAGGAGAAGGGTGGGAGGAGAGGGGGAGGGGGGGGGAAGGAAGAGGGGGAGGGTCAAGCTAGGTGCGCTCGCGCCATATCTGACATCCTACCCCTCGCACTCATCCCTTCCAATTGCACTGTTATTTTCTATATCCGCCGACGCGTGTCTGAGTGCGGAATCGAAAAAAGGGAGCTGCGTACTTTGGAGGAGAAGTAGGCGGATGAGCAAGAAGAAGAGGAGGAAGAGAGAGAGTAGGGAGGAGGATGTTGACAAACAGCAGCAGGAGGAGCTGGAGTGGGAGAAGCGGGAGGAGCAGGATGCCCCGGGGAAGGCGGGGGAGGGGAAAGGAGCGGGGCGACAACGATGAGGAAACACTCGGATACAGAGAAGTGGCTTGTGGTGGGGCGAGAGCGCCATTCTGAACGGGAGCAAAGTGCCGCTCCTAAAGTGAAGCCAACGCTGCAGCGGGAGCACCATTCTGAGACACCGACGACGCCCCGATTGAGACAGGTCAATGTTTGCAAACCTGTGGGGAACAACGGTGCGCGGTTGGGGACGGGTGACTCCCCGGCCATCGTCGGGAGAGGGCGGGAGAATAGTGTTCACAGTGAGTAATGGTAGAGGAGGGCGAGGGAAGGGATGATAGGGAAGTGCGAAAATGGACGGGAGAGTAGCGTACCCCTTCACTTCCTCGCATTCGCAGCGTCTTTACTTTCAAGTTTTAAGCATTTAAATAAACCAACAGTTTGAAGTAATCCAAACAATGGGCCTAGGAAATTGATAGTGTCAGGATTCTCGTTGGCGCGTGCCTAGCTTCGCAATGTGCTACATAACGCTGCCACCAAACACGACAGTGTCAAGCACAAGTGTGATACCAAATCCCGCGCGGCATCGTATCCGCGATCGGCGAACAGTTGGGAAGGCTGGTAGGTCCGCAGTCTGGCCCAGAATGTCGAACCCCTCGAGATATCGCAAACCAGCAACATGTCTGATAGCGGGGCCGAGTTATATTGAACGGATAAACGGCACCAACGTACACGACGATGGGCCAGACAAACAAACCAATGTATGTTGCACTGCCCCGCGCGAGGTTACATCTTGCAGGAAGCTGCACAACAGCCATTCAAGAAATGATGGAACCTAGCCGGAACAGGCTCTGGGCTCATTTTCAAGTCATGCCTTCAGGCGCCCCTGGATCTAGAATGATTGGCTCCAACAAGGGCAACCCGCTTGACAGATCGTCTCATAGCAGTGGCGTTGGCCGTATGTGACTGCACCACTCCCCCTTCCTGCAGCGCCTAGGAGTGGTCGCACATAGTCGCAATGGAACACTCAATGTATGGTAGACGGCGGACCCAGGGACCCTTGTGAGCGTCAAGACGAGAAGCTGATGTGTAGGAATGCCTGGCGGATCCAATGCATAGTTCAATATTCCTCCTTCCCCTCACTCTCCTGCGGATTGCTGCTCATCCTCCGGCGTGGCCGTCTCATTGCTTGTCCTCCTCCCTCCTGCATGATTCTTTGCATACAATCACATGATCCTCCTCACGTTCCTCCCTCACGTTTCCATTATGTATTTCAGACCCTCATGCCCTGACGCTCAACCGACTCCTCGTCCACCGATGTGCTATTTGCTCTACTCATCGTGCTCCTCCTGGTCCTGCTCCCCCCAACCTCCACACTTTCCCTCGTCCTCCTCCTCCTCCTCCTCCTCATCTTCCTCTTCCCTCTTCCCCCTTTTCCTGCTGCCCTCATTCAAGCCCTCTCTCAAACACTCACCCCTCCTCCTCCTCCTCCTCCTCCTCCTCCTCCTCCTCCTCCTTTTCCCGCGGACAGCAAAACCGGAATTCGCCGTCGGAGGTGACTTCGCGACTGCGCTGCAGGCGCCCCTGAAACAAGGCTTAGGCTTGGCAGCGAACGCGCGGCAAAGGAGCTGCGCGCTGCGATGCTCAGGCGGCGGCGGCGACAACCCGCGCGCGCTTAGCTCAGCCACAGGAGCGTGACGGCATCCAGCTCATGCGGAGCCCGCCGCGACGGGGCGGTGGACGAGAGCGGCTACCACGCCCTGGCCTAACTCCCAGCTTGGAAGGGGGCGCGGTGGCGCGCTGCGGGGGACTCGACCAGAGGACTGGCGGCTCCCTCCGACGCTAACGAGGCGAACAGCCCCTCTTCGAGCGGAGGGTGCCGACCTGAGGCCGCCAGCGCTCAGACGGCCGGCTCGAGCGCGCCGTCTTGGCTTGGGAATGTCGGGGGGGCGGCGGTGGCTCGACGCCTCCGTCCGCCACCTCGCGGCCTGCACCCACGCCGAGCTGCGGGTGGCCGCGGGGACCGGGACCCGCACGCTCGCCCCCCCGACGCCAGGCCGATGCCTGTCGTCCTCGGGGCGGGGTGGTCGGCTCGGCGCCGAGGCCCTGCGCCTGCTGCCCGAGGACCAGCTTTGGACGCCCGAAGTGGGTGCCGAAAAAATGGGCACAGCGCCCAACAGCAAACGCTGTCCCAAACCAACAGCGGCCGCTGTCGGGCAGGCGGCCCTCTGCCTCAAATGTACACAGGCCGCGGCGACACCGACAGCGAGTCCTGCTCAAAATGAACAGGAACCGCTGTTGGGCATTGTACCCTGAAGTCAGGCCTGTCCTCCCACAGGGGGATTTTCGACGAAACAATCAAAAACAGTCAAACATACTCACAAGATGCCCAACAATACTCAAAAAATAGTCCCCAGACTGTTTGTTTAAACTATTTTTGAATATGCCTCCTGAAGAGGGACAGGTCCGACTCAATTCTACCCATTCCTTCCGTACCCATTCCGTTCGTGCCGACCAGCAGCCGCGGGAGCTGGGGCGCGTGCCTGCGGGGCCGCCACGGCGCGCCAGCTCCGCGAGGCGGCTCTGCGCCGTGCGGCGGCCTCTGAGCCGCCGCGGCGGCCGGCGCCAGGCCGCGCGACGGCAGGGCTCGCGCCGCCCTTCGGGCCACGTGGCCGCCCCGATGGCGACGGGACGACTCCTGGCCATCGCTCGGACGTCCGTTCCCTTTGTTTTTGTTTTGGTTTCGTGCGTGGCTTTTTCTAGGGGAAAAAAACAAAAATATAAAAACTCGGAGGTCCGCGCGGATTCCTCGGATCAGCGCTGGACCCCCCTCCCTGGCGCGCGGAGCGCGCCAGGGGCGGCGCCGGAGGCGCCGCCGGGGGGGCCCCAGCGCCGATCCGAGAAATCCGCGCGGACCTCCGAATTCTTATGTTCATGCCACTTTTTGTTCCCCTAGTTTCGCAGGATGATCCGGGACGCTCCTTAGTGATCCCCGCCGCGAAGAAGTGCACACGTCCGAGCGCTACCAAGGGCGGGGCGGCACGCGCGGCGGCTCGCGGCTGGCTGGTGCGCGCCGCGCCCCGGCGGCCTGGCCGGGCGCGGAGGTGCGCCCAGCGGCGCAGTGGGCCCGCGCCGTGGCGCCTTCCCCGCGGTCGCCCCTGGCGCTCCTGGGCAGCAGGGGGCAGGAGGAGGAGGAGGAGGAGGAGGAGGAGGAGGAGGGGCAGGAGGAGGAGGAGCAGGAGGAGGAGGGAGGAGGAGGAGGAGGGGAGGAGGAGGAGGAGGAGGAGGAGGAGGAGGAGGAGGAGGAGGAGGAGGAGGAGGAGGAGGAGGAGGAGGAGGGGCAGGAGGAGGAGGTTTAAGTGAGAAGGTGCCTGGCAGAAAACCAAACAGTGAGAGCCCGAGGCGACGGGGCGACGCAACGAGCACAAGCACTGTTCGGGCTCACTAAAGAAAAAAGCGGAGGCAGCGGACGCGCGCACCTTTTGGCGACATCAGGCGCACGCCGTCCTCCTCCTCTCAGTGCTACGCCTCGGCAGAGGCCTAGCTGTGCCGCCGGCTGGCGGCCCCACGGCCCGAACCGCAATGCGGTCAAGGCCGAAAAAAGGGAAAAAGGACCTACGAAGGGCCAGGGAGGGCCTGGGAGGGAAGGGCCCGAGAAGGAAACTTGAGCCCCAAATGGGCCGCGGAGGGGGAAAGGGACGGAGAGCAGGAGAGACCCTTCCCCCTCACCAGGCACTTACTCCCTGAAACCCTACGTTTTACGCATGCTCAAACTCTCACGTTTAAGTGAGAAGGTGCCTGGCAGAAAACCAAACAGTGAGAGCCCGAGGCGACGGGGCGACGCAACGAGCACAAGCACTGTTCGGGCTCACTAAAGAAAAAAGCGGAGGCAGCGGACGCGCGCACCTTTTGGCGACATCAGGCGCACGCCGTCCTCCTCCTCTCAGTGCTACGCCTCGGCAGAGGCCTAGCTGTGCCGCCGGCTGGCGGCCCCACGGCCGCCCAGCTACTTACCCCTCGGCGCCCGTGACTTGCGGGAGGTGCCGAATGGGGCTCGCAGTTGGGCGTCTCTGCTGCACCGCGCGTGGCCAACTTCACTCCTCACACTCCTCACTCCTCGGGGACCGCACTGGCGGGGCGCCCCGTCCCTCCTCCATCTCTCCTCCTCCAACTCTCCCGGGGACCGCGCTGGCGGGACGCCCCGGGGTTTCTCTCCTCGCCTACGCCGATCCTGGGGGTCACCACTGCCCCCAGGCCGCTGCCCCAGGACTGCGCACAATCCAGCATCGGCCCCTCCAGTGGTGACACGCCATAGCTCAAAACTCGCACTCCTGCTATTGTCCTCAGGCCGCCGGCTTCTCCTTCACCTCAGAGGCTGGTCCATCTCCCGCCACTTCCACCTTGTACCCCACGTGCAAGGTTGCGACGGACTTCGCCATCGCCTCTGACACTCCAGCAGCGTCCTCATTCGCCTCCCACAGATACTGGTGAAAGGCTCCGCTATTCCACCGCCCCCAACGCTTGACCAGCTCCGTGTCCTGGAAGCAGTGGTACAGGGCCGTCGCTCCGCCGATTCGAAGCGAATGGCTCTTGAACCTGTCGGGTGGATAGCCTTCCAGCGCCGCCGCCTTCTGAAGCAAGCCCTGGATACGCTCCCGCGTGATCGGGCTGCCGTCTTCCCACCTCGCAAGTGGTAAATGTGCCTCTTTGCCCGCGATACGGCTCGGGAACCAACGGTTGTAGCACTCCGCCGCCCACACCGGGCAGATGCCGAACGGGTCGTTCGAGCGGTAGTGGTTCCTCGCCTGCCCTGCTCCCTTCTGGTCCGCCTTCGACGCCTTAAACCACAGCACCACCTCGTCCGCGGCAGCGAAGTGGCTCACCTGCTCGCCCTTGCACTTCGGGGCAATGTCCAGCCCGGTCAAGACCTTCTTCAAATCCCAGTGCCCCGAGTGGGCGTACTCCCCAATCCGCATCATGAAGAAAAAGGCGAAGATCACGCAGAAATACAAGGCCGCGTCGTCCGCGCAAGTGTCTGGCTTCAGCATGTCTCGGATTCTCTTCAGCATCTTGGTCGTAACCGGGAGCTTCCTCTTTCCGGGCCCTTGCCAGTTCTCTATCCCATTTAACGCCATCCACAGCCGCGGCTTACCCGCCAAGGGGTCAGGCTCACCCAGCATCACGTGGTGTGAACGGATCCCCAGCAACTTTGACCGTATCGTCCCGTGCGACCGCTTCAGGCTGTTGTACAGGTGCACCATGAATAGCAGCAGCTCCTCCTCGTCTTGGTGACGCTCTTCACGAGTCTCGCCATGCAGGATGGGCGACCTCCTGCGGATCCGGCAGAACGTCGTCCACTGCCTCCAAGCGACGCCGTAGGTCGCCTTCGTCCCCTTTGCCACCGAAGCCACCACGGCTGCGTCTACCAACCTCTGGAGTTCTGGCGCGTACCCAGCATCGGCACGCCCGCCGGCCCGCCTGGAGTCCTCCCTGGCGATCCGCCTGAGCTGCCGCTCGAGCCCTTCGCTGCCCTGTCCGCTGCCCGCTGCCGCTTCCAGGTACCGGCTCACCGCCTCCGGGTCGATGTCCTCGGGCGGTCCAGCCTCCGGTGCCGCACGCCGCGCCACCTCCTCACGCTCGCACTCCTCTCTTCCCCCGTGCCGGGGGGCGACCGCGGCGGCACTCCCTGCCTTGGCTGCCCTCTGCGCTGCCGCCAACCGGTCCTTGGCCATCGAAATGGGGTAGGGCTTGTTGCACATCGGGCAGCTCGTGTCCCGGCCCTCGCCCTGCACACCGCAGTACTCACACCACGCATAGCGGGCGTCTGGGCCGCCTCCTGGGAAAGGAACCGGCCGAAATGCTTCGGCCTCCTCCTCTGTCTCTTCATAGTCCTCCTCCGAGTAGGACTCAGGTGAGTTGAGGTCCCTCACGGCCTCGGCAGCACGTGCCGGTCCGCCAGGCCTGAGCGGGTCCTCCTCCGCCCGGTGACCAGGGGGCTGCGGCCGCTTCTCCAGCCCGCGGGACCCACTCGACTCCCCCGAAGGGGGCACCCAACTTCCTGGTTGGGGCAGCGGCTCGCGGTCGGCCCGCCCCTCTGGCTGCGGGAGTGGCTCTCGGCCAGGCCGAGGGTGGACCACCGACGTCTCCACCCCGGCGGCCCTCCCCCTGGGGCGGTCCTCCTCCTCTGGTGCGGACCAAAGCCCTGTCCTCTGAAACTCTACCCGCCTAGCGAGCGCACGGTAAGTCTGACCGACCGCCCGCGCAACCTCTGCCGGGGGCTCTTCCTCCGACCTCTCCTCCTGCTTGACCGCTGCTGGTGCAGGCGGGGTCTTCGCCCTTAGGTGGATGTGCTCCGCCTGCCCCGCGCCGGGGTGCCCGGCCCCATCCTCGGGCCGCTCTGCCTCCGCCTTCCTCTGCCGGGCAGCCCCTCGCTCCGCACGTGCCCGCCGGGCGAGCTCCCCTGGTGACGGGGGGGGGCACTCCTCGCTCAGACTTCCGCTGCCGCTCTCCTCGCCCTGCTCCTCCGCGGCCCCGGACTCAGACCCCGCAGGGGGGGCAGCCAACGCAGCGGCGGCCAGCACCCGGGCGGCAGCCGCTGCAATCTCTTGCTTGCGCTCCTGCTTGCGCTTCTTACTTGCTGCTGCGGTCTCTGACGGCCCCTCCCCACCTGGGGGTGGCTGGCCGTGGGGCATCTTCTCACAGTGTCTGAAGTGCTTCGCGCCTCCTTCTGCCCAGTCCGCTCCCTCCGACCGCCCTGCGCACTTGTTGCAGCAGAACCCTGGCCGCCACAGTGCTCCCCCGTCGACTGCCGTCGCGGGCTGGGAGTGCTCCAAATAGGGGCACCCTGGGAGCCGGCACGGCCGCAAGGCTTCCCTCGCCTCTGGGGGGGGTGGGGCCTGATCCGCACCGCTGGCGCCCTCTCCCACGCCTTCGGCAACCACGCGTCGCCCTGTGGCCGTCCAGGGGCCCCAGCTCTCATCCTCTGAACCTCCCGCATGCCGGCTCCTGGTGGCCAGTGGGTCTCCTCCGCTACCCACCAGCGGGCCCTGCGCCCCTCCAGCGGGTGGACCTTCGTGCTGCCGGCCTTCCCTGGCCGTCCTGGGCGGCGCCTTCACCACCGCAGGCCGCTGCTCCTCCCAGATGGGTGGGAGGCGGCCGTCCGGCGCCGCCTTGGGCGGCGGGTGCCTCGGAGCCTCCTCGCCTGCTGCCTGGGCTCCTGGACCGCCGCTGCCACTCGCCTCCTCGCCCGCTGGGGGGCGGTAGCCAGCCTCCTTCTGCCTCCTCTGGAGGTCTTCGTGTCGTGCCTGACAGTACGGCCCATGGGTGTCGCCATCCGTGTCACGGCATGTCCGACAGCAGTACCAGCCCCAGTCGTGCTCCAAGCGAGCGCAGCTCCTCCCACACTGGTTCCAGCACTGCGGTCCTCCATCTGGGTCGCGTCCCACTCGCAGTAGGATCACATCGGGGTAGGGGTCGTCGAGCAAGCTTTGCGCTCGCTCCCCTGGCAGCATGCCACCGTGCCGCTCACGCCTCCCCACAGTCTCCTGCCGTCGCCTCTCGTCAGCTTGGAGCCAGCTCGTGAGCTCCCGACGTCTCCCCTCGTCCTCTGGGCGGCGGCAGATGCCCGCCGTCCTCTCTCCTGACTCGGTGGATACCTCCGCTTGCCTGAGGGCCGCTGTTAGCGCAGCCGCGGCTGCACGCGGGGGGCACGCACGCAGGACTCCCCTCAGCAAATCCCCGTGGCTCAACTGCCCACAAAGTGCGAGCCAGTCGGCACTGGACCCTCCGCGCAAGTGCCAAACCTCCTGCGCTTGGAGCGGTCGGACCCCTGGCGGGGACCCTTTGCATCATAGACCAAGACAGGCTCCAGCGCCCCGCTCTCGTCCACCCGTGGGGTCGGTGAGGGGCCGGAGCTGCCGTACACGGGGCGCCTGCCAACCTGCCCCCGCGGATGCCAATGGCCAATGATCCGCGGGAGATGAGGGGGCGACCTCGCCGCCCGCGGGTCCACCACCAGCCGCCCATCCTCGGGCGCCAGCCACTCCTCCTCCTCGACTCGGCGAGCGTTCAGCATTCCTCCTGCCATTGGCAAAGGTGGCGGGGGCTTGGCCTCGTGGCTCCCCAACCAGCCCACAGGCACTGGCGCTCCGCCCTTCGACGCCAATGCCCACACCTTCCGCTGGGCCACCGGGTCACCGTACTCGCTGCACACGCGCCCGTCTTCGGCAGCACTCCACCCAACGTTCCGAAAGAACTTCAGCACATCCGCCACGGTGGGGCCAGGAGGTACATCCACCAAGGCCCACTGGGCGGCCATACGGTGCAGCTCCTGGGCGAGGTCCTGTAGGTGCGGGCCCACCCGCGACGGGCCTAGGGAGGTCACCACCAACGTCAGGTCGCCTTCTCTCCCCGCCCCGCCTGCCTGGAAGTCGGGCCAGCCCTTCAACAGCTCCGCCTCGCCACATGCTCCCAGCACGCCGGCGGCCCTGGCGTACGGGGCCAGCGTGCTTCTCACCTCCACCACCCGCCAGGCGGTCTGGAGGAGCGGGCGTGGGACCTCCCCTGGCGACCGGCGGGCCATGAGCTGCATGGCCACCTGCCAGTCCTCGGGGTCCACGAGGGCGACGGCGTGGACGCGCCTCTCGTAACCTTGTGACAGTACCTCCGCCCACGTGCCCGCCAGGTCGATCGGCTCGAAACCCTCCTCAGCCATACGACGCTTGACCTCAGCCACGTCGGCCCTGGTGATCATGTCCGCCATCTCGTTGCTGTACGTCCTGATGTACGGTGCAGCGAGGATGCGGCAGTGGTACTTGGCCTCTACGTAGTTGAGCAGTCTCACCAGGTGCCTCGCCATCCGATTCTTCGGCCGGCGCGTCTCCACCCACCTCTGGACCGTCTGGTTGTCCCCCACGTAGATGATCAGCCGCTCTTTCCAGGCCTGCCCGCGGGCGACTGCGAAACCTACTATGCAGAACAGCTCCCCGAGCGCTATGATCACCCATTCCTCGGGTAACCCAGCAGCCATCTTCAACGCCTCCATGTAGCCCGCCAACTCCTGTCTCGCGTAGACCTTGGCCGCCCAATCGATCTGCCCCGCCACCTCCAAGGTCGAGTCGCCGCCGACCCAAACCACTTGCTCCATGGTGCCGGGGATGGCCAACCGCTCCCGCGGCTCGAGCATGCCCGCGAACGAGGAGAGGAAAGTGGCGCCCCACGTCTCCGGCCGTGCGACCATCACCCGCAGCATGTCGCAGCTATCCCAGAACTCCTGCCAAGCGACCTCCTGCTCCTCCTCACCTCCCTTCGGCGTGGCCCGTGCGGTGGGCCCGTGGGGCTGGCACATCAGCGCGTCCAGCGCCCCCAGCTCCGTGCCCAGCGCCTGGTTGACCGCCGCGAAGTGCGTCCCCAACCCGCGGAGCCGCTGCACCGTCTTCAGCTGCACCACCCGCTGACCCGGCTCGAGCTCCGCCTCCTGAAGGAGGTAGCTCATCTTCTGGATCTTGGGTTCTGGGAGCGTCGCGCGGTCTACCACCCGGCCCTCGGAGTCCTCCAGCTGGAAGAGCAAGCCCCAGATGAGCTTCTCGGTACTGAACTCGCCCTCCTCCGCTAGCTTCTCCAGGTTGATTGAGCTATCGCCCAGGAGTAGCTTCGACATAGCGTCGAAGGTCCAGGCAGAAAGCCAAGGCCTCGCGCCCAGGGCCGGCTCCACCAAAACTCCGTCGTCGACCAGGACCTCGGACGAGTACGCGACTTCGTCGTGGAGCTCCTCCGCTGGTGGACGATGGGCTTGGTGGGCATCCTGCACGCCGCGTCCCCACACTGCCCATTCGCCCGGTGCACCAGTCCAACCAAACACCATCGTGAGGTAGAGCACCGTCGTCGGCTCGGCTCCTGCCAACCCCTGGAGGCTCACCGCCATGATGCGGAGGCCAGGCAATTCGACCCACAAAAGTTTGAAGGCCGCCTGGAAGTCCCGCTTCGCCAAGTAGACCCGTACCTTCGGACACCGGCATCTCCACCAGAGTATGGTCCTCGCGATCTCGCGGTGGGTGGGCAACTTCGCCGGGGGGTGGTTCAGCTTGTCACATCCCGCATTGGCGTCCCTCATGTCGTTGATGAAGCGGCCCTCGTCTGCGATCGCGCGGTCGGGCCGCATCTTCGGGACCCTGCCCTGGGGTGACTCCATGATCCCCTCCAGCCCTGGGTGGCTGGACGGGGCGGCCCAAGCACGCCCCTTCACGATGTCGTCCCAGATCTTCCGCCTGGCCTCCTCCTGGCGCTGCGCCGCTGACTGGTGAGGCTTGGCCCTGACCCTCGTGATCTCACCCTCGTGCCTGACCTCTACCCCATTCGTCGCGACCCGCCTCAGGTACTCCAGGAGCTCCGGCTCCACCTTCCCCTCGAGGTAGCTGTCGTGCACGCCCTTGAGGTGGTCCCCCTGGTCCGACTTCCAGGCAGCTCGAAGGGCTGTGGACGCCTCCTGCCATCCCCCGTGAGCGTCCAGGAGCTCCGCACCTCGTGAAATCATGCGCCCGAACGCCTCGTCACTGTACCCGGGCTCTGAACGAGCCGCCGTCCAGAAATTCAGAGCGCGCCGATCGGTGTCTGGGACCGCTCCTCCGACTCGATCGCGTAGGTCGTCCAGCTGTGGGTTGGCGCCCTCTTCTTGGGCCTCATCGCCCTCGGAAATGTGCCCCTCCAACGTTGCCGAAAAATTTGTTGACGGTGGGGGGGCTCCCCCCCCCCCCTGCCTCCGCGCTTCTGGGTCAGCGTGGCGCCCAGCTCCAGGGCCTCGTTAATCATAGCCCGGGTGATGGCGCTCAGCAGCTTCTCAGGGTAGTGGCCCGCGTCTGACGTCCGCTTGTGCTTCGTGACAGTGTCGACGCCCTTCAGCTCCACATGCTTATGCTGGTGTGTGCACCGGCGGGCCACTTCCTGCAGGTGTCGCACGCACGTGACCAACCACGATCGCTTTCTATACCGTTCATCTCTCTCGCCGTCCTGAGGCCCCAGGCCGTACTCGCACTGGTCCACTGGCACCACCAGGACATCCTTCCGGCGAAGGATCTGGCGCCACCTGTCCAAGTCGTACGCCTTGGGATACCGACCATCTGGTGCGGGGTGCTCCGCTGTCGGCAGCGCACCGGCGTCGGCTATGGTCTCGAACAAGCGTCCAGCAAAGTTGGCCATGGCCGTCCCCTCGATCTCCCACGATGGCCCGTCAGGTCGCCCAGCAGGAACGTCGAAGGTGCGTGTGCCACCATTGCGCAGCATCCACGGGCAGAAGGTACGGCACTCGAACCCGAGCCACCAGAGCAAGTACACACACTGTCTGGCCTCCTCCAGCAGCGCCTCCTGCACCTCCTTGCGCCTGGTGTCGTGCTCCTCCTGCAAGCCCTTGCCACGTTCCGGGTCTGAGTACAGCTCGACCGCTGGACCGACTTCGACCCCGGCCTTCCGAAGCGAGTCCGTCCACCCTTGGGTGCCTGCCCAGACCTCCTTCGCCGTCAGGATGCGCCCCTTCCAGCAGGGCCGCCTTCCTCCTGTTGCCTGCCCGTGGCGCTCGTACCGCTTCCAGGCCGGGTTGCTCCAGTTGCCGAGGACCCTCCACCTCGGGTCCTCCCCGACGATGTCTTGCTCCCCGGCTTTCCGCTCACGCCCAGCCTCCCTTGCCGCCCGGCACCGCGGGCACCTCTTCGCCACGTCTCCTGGTACCTTCGCATCCTCATGCAACGCGTCATCCAGGTAGACGTCCCAACCCGCAGCCAGTACCTCATGTGGCGGGTGCCCGCCCGTGAAGTCCCCCCGAAGTGTGTCGGCATCCACCTGTGGAGGCACCAGTACCTGCAAATGACCCTTGTAGAGTAACATCCACACGTCCCGCCCGCTGCCCTTCGGGTCGTACTTCACCCCTACGATGACTTCGAGTCGAGCTCGACCCCAGGGGTCGACGCGGACCACGTGGATGGCCGTCTCCCGCAGCGCGGTCGGCGGGAAGGCTGCCAGGGTCCGGTAGTCCTTGTCATGACTCAGGTGGAGCGTGTCGTGGCAGAACATCCTCACGTCCGACTCGGTGATGGGAATGTAAGCGTCGGGCGGCCCCATGAACGTCTCAGCCTGCTTAGCTTCCTCCCACATGGCGACGCGCCACTGCTGCGCCAGTTCCATCACCTCCGCCACGGACGGGTCGCCCTCACCCTTGGAGTGCAGGTGTGCCGCGGCCGTGTTGATGAAGACGCACTGTCTCTCCTCAGCCTCCCCAGCCTGGCACTCAGGTAGGTACTCCGCCAACTCCTCGGTGACGGCCAGCTGGTCTCTGTAATCCAGGATGTCCCAGATGCGCCCCTTGATATGAACTCGGCCACGTCCTGGTTCCTCCGCTGGCCCCCACGCCACTTTGCCCACGTGCACCTCTGGACCCGCAAGTTCTCCCCCAACTCGTTCCACCCGTGACGCCAAGTACGGCCGGGCCTGGCCCGCCAACTCCTCATCTCCCAGCTCCACAGCGTCCTGCAGGATCTCCTCGATCGTGGTGATCTGCCCCCCGAGGTACCCATCCAGCAAGCGGCCATGACAATATGAACGGAGACGGTTCGGCGCGTCCGCCACCAACTTTGCTTCCGGCGAGCTGCGGACCTGGTCCGCCATCGCCATGTGAACCTTCGCCACCTCTGGCACGTCTTCCGGCAGTTCGAGTGGGCATACAACCGCGGCTTGGCCTCCGTGGTCCCGCATCCAGCTCTCATCAGGGCCCTGCACCAACTCCTGGAGCTCGCGCTCCTGAGTGGTGTACTCCATGTCCGCGTACTCCCCGGGCGGCTTGGCGGCTTCCTCCGCCACCACGGATCGGCCAGCTTCCGTTGCTCCTCCCCGCCGACCAGCTCGTTGCGCTGCCTGATCCTTGCCTTCCTGCACCTTCGCGGCCTGCTCCTTCTGGGCATCCGCTCGGAGCTGCTTAATCTTGACGAGCCGATCTTCGATCTTTATCTTCGGTCCCGTCTTTAGACCTCCCCGCTTGATGTACTGCGCCTTCACAGTCCAGTGCGCCCTGTCAGCACTCTTGATGCCTTCGGCGTGGGACCGCTGACACGTGGTGGCCGTCTTAGAGCACCCATCGTGGCAAGCTGCATCCCAACATTTAGGCTTTCCCTTGGAGTCGTTCGGCCCGTGTTTGACCGATTCCGCAACCTCGGGCCCCGTCAGAGCCGAGAGGACTTCTGGCGGGAGTTTGACCTTGCTCGCTCCAGCCTTCAGGGCACCTCCTCCTGCTCCTCCTCCTCCGCCTCCTGTCAGACCGCCAACCTTCCCTCCGCCCCCGCCCCCTGAAGGGAGCTGGGGCAGACCTCCTGCTGGGCGGCGCTCCTCGACCTCCTCCACTCCTCCGGCTGCGAGTGGACGCAGCTGGGCACGGTGAGCGTTCTCCCAGTAGGCGTTGTCCGCGGTCTTGACCAGGCGCTCGAAGATAACCGTCTGGAAGTACCCGTCCGGGTCCTCCACCTCGAAAGTCGTAGGCAGTGTCAGCAGCGGTGGCCCCTCTGGCGTCGGCGTCCGAGCAGCGAAGATAAAGTCCTCCTTCCTCATGAGCTCCTTGTTGCAGTAGCGCTGCACCTCCTTCACCTTCCACCGAAGCTCCTCCCACCACCGCCCGTTCAGCTCTTCCCAGGCATCCTGAATGAAACGGGCGGTATACTTCCGCGGCTTCGCCTCGTGCTGCCGGATGAGGTAGTCCAAAGCCTCGCTCCTCTCGCCCCAGTGCTCAGCTCCATACGCCAAACATACCGCCCAGATGCCGTTGCGAGCTTGCCGTGCCCACTTCAACATATCCACAGGCTGCTTCGGTCGCGGCTCGATCTTGTACTCTGTCGTGGGTACGTAGTCATCGAACAACTCCTCTGGGCAAGTCACCCAGTCGGCCACACTGAGCGCGTGAGCGGCCAGCGTCTCGACCGACTTACCTCCCCATGACCCCGACGCGATGCCAAAGGCGATCCGGTAGTTGATCAGGGTAGGCCAGCGGTGGTGCTTGAACAACGCCGAGGAATGCTCCGCCATGCGCAGGAGTGCCTTGACGAGCGCTCGGCCCAAGTCGTCCGGGCAAATGGCCACCCGGAACCGTCCGCATCCACGCGCCGCCAGGACAAGCAGCTCGTGGTCCTTCGTGATCGACTGGAGGGTGCCCATCTTCCCCGCCGCTGCGTCCTCCGCCCGCTTGTTCGTTAGGTCGAGGTTGTACGCGATGTCCGCCATGACCTTAACCATTCCGTCGCTGCCCTTGTCCTCGGGGTCGCCGAGTGCTCCAGCTGACCTCCGTAACTTCTCCGACGGGCCATACTCTTCCTCATCGAAACTCACTCGAGCTCTCCTCGCCGGGACCCCGAAGGTCGGGCCAGCCCGATGTTCGAACAAGTCCATGGGAGGTGGTGTGGGGTCATGACCTGGTCGACCCGTCGGTGGGCCTCGGCCCAGCTCGGCCCGCACTGTGCTGCCCCGCAAGTCGACTCCTTGACCGCCCAAGTCGGTTGCCCGCCGCTTGGGCTCCCAACCTCGAGCTGACCCCTTCTCCTCCCTGGCTGGCCGCCCTGGCTCGGGCATCCTTCCCAATCCAGGTGGCATCTCCACCGCCGAAGGGCGGGCCATGGGGGGCGTGGGCGGCCGCGCAGGGCCAGGGACCGGCCGCGCCAGCCCCTCCCGCCATGCCCCTCCCGCCACCTCCTCCTCATGTGCCTGGCTCAGGCCGCGCCTCTCTCTCAGCACCTCCGCTAGCTGCCGCAGGCTCTCTACCTCGTCGTCCGTCATGAAGGGGCCGCGGTCCCTCTCCAAGGCTTCGAGCGACTCGACGATCGCGTCGCACGCCTCTCCCAGGTCATCGAAACCCTCGGAGTGCTGTAATCTCTCGGCCACGTCCAGCGGGTGATCCTCTCCACTGGCCCTTGCCTTCAGAAACTCCAGCGCCAGGGCCGTCTCCCCTCGTCGACGCCAGCGCTCCCGGGCCGCCCCATTCAGTAGGCCCCCCAGCTCTCCTCGAGTGATCGTGTCCACCCACGGTGGCTGCGTTGGGTATGTCGGGGAAGTCGAGGGCGGGCACCTCCGAGCGTGTCCTTCATCTCGCACTCCTGCCTCCTCGACCCCCCGCGTCAGAATGCACAGGGGATGGTCCTCCCTCCCCGTCGCGCCCCGCGCCAGCGCCTGAGCCACCGGGCTAGCTGTCTGGCCGTACTCATCCATTCCGTCGGGTATCTGGTTCGCCGTCCGCACGATGATGGCGGGCGCTCCAGCTGTGGCAGCCTCGGCACGCACCCGGTCGTCGATCACCGGCCCCAGGTTGGATGGGACTGTCGCCTGGGCTTCGAGCCCTGGGATACGATACGTAGTCCAGCCCTCCTCCTCAACCGCCAGCTGGCACCCGTAGCAATAGTACTTCTTCGCCATCTCCGTACCCCGTGGGCCTCGCACCAGGGCCGTTAGCCATGCCCCACTGGCCGACACCAGGGGTAGGAGTGGTCTCCCAGCCGTCGGCGTAGGGGACCTCGGCCTGTACCGCGTGGGCTGCTCGGATGCCATTCCGGCCACCACAGGCGCCGGTCCCTCAGCAACGGCGACAAGTCGTACGGCCTCCTCATTCGCCAAGTCGTGCTCCAAACACGTCAGCACCCCACGGTTCAGAACCCGACCCAACGCGTGGCAGCCCAGGTGCGCACACTTCTTCACGCCTCTCTCGCGCTCGTAGGCGTTCGTGTGCTGCCAGCACAAGTTGACCACCTTCTCCGCCCCCTTGACATTCGACTTCTCGCCATCCTCCTTGACCAGGCGGACTGGGGCACCTCGGGCTCGGTCTCGACACTTCTCCTTGCAAAGCTGGAAGATCGTGTCACCCTCCTGGTACAGCACCTCGTTGGCCATGCAGCGCTGGTGCTCCGGCTCCGACTCCGTCTCCGAGTTCGGGTCTTTCAACGGGGCGGCGGGGATGTCTGCTCTGCTTCGCCGGCCGCGCTGGCAACCCCTCTGGCCGCAACGCTTGAGGGACCCGCATAGCCTGGCACAACCCTTTAGCCCCAAGGCGGCACAGCCCCGCCCACACGATGCAGCCGCTGCCCCCACCGCCCGACCTGCCCAACAAGGCTTCGGCGCCGCCTCCACCAGCGCCTCCAGGTTGGTGTCCGTCTCAGCTGTCACGTACCCGTACGCCGGGGCATGCACGGCGTAGTTACCTTCGTCCGTGCAGGGCGTGTCCCTACACAGGTGCACCACCTTGTCCTGGGAGTCCTCCAGCAGGTCGCGCAGTCGCCTCGACGTGGTAGCAAGCACCTCGCGGTACGGCCACGCCACTCCTGCCTTCTTATACTTAATCCCAGTATTCAAAGGTGGTCTCTCCAGCCTCGCGGCGGTGTCGCCCACCTTGATGATCAGGTGATGCGGCACCTTGTCGGCCCCTTTTGCGCGAAGCTGGGCGTAGAACTCGTTCTCCACGGCAATGGCGGTGGCTGGTCCTCTCAGCTCTGGGACCACTCCTTCCTCGGCGGCCGTGACCTGCGGCTTCGCGGTTGGGCAGCAAAATCCCAACGCCCGACCGAGGCAGCGGAGGGGTGCGCAGACCAACACGTCAACTGCCGAGGCGATGGAGTGAAGACCATACCCCAAGCCGATGACCAACGCCACGATCAACCCTGCGAAGGTGGTCCAGCACAGCAAGGGCCAACCCGTGCCGAACGCCGCGTACCCCACCGTGTTGAGGCCGCTTCCAACGAGGCCACCTCCGCCCCACATCAGATCAGACCACTGTATCTCCGTCGGCGGCAGGTCAGTAATCCAACCTCCGAGCCAGCTCACTCCGAACTTGACCCCTCCGAAGCTGAACCAGCCTCGCATCTCCTCCTCCGCCTCCTCCGAGCCGCCCGCGCTCTCAGGACTTCGCCGCAGCGGGGGGTCCCGCCGACGACTCCCGAACCAGCTCCACACCCCGCCGCTGCGGCGCCGTGAGCCCTCCTCACCTCCGTCGCCGGAGGCTGATGGCGGTGTCTCCAGGTGTGGCTGGCCTGATGCAGACGCCGTCGGCGGCTGCTGGCGCCCCTTGCCTCCCGAGGGCAGGACTGCCGCTGGCCCCGAGGGCCCTCCTCTCCCCTTCCCGGCAGCGGGGGCGGGCCCAGCTGGGGGGGGGGGCTGGCGCTGCGGCAACTCCGTCGCCGCCGCCATGCCACGGCGCCGCTGGTCCTCCTCCAGCGCCCGCAGCAGAGGCGCGTACGCCCCTCCATTGGCCAGCTCGGCCTCCGCGGGCAGCGACATGTCCGCGGTGCGGGCCGCGGGGGGCAATGCCGGCGTCGCCGGCTGCGCCCGCCACCTGCGGCCGATCTCGACAGCTGCCACGGCCCCGATGAGCATGGGCAGCAACGCCATCATGTGGGAGCTGGTGTGCTTCTTCCGACTGACAGCGCCTCGTGTGCGCTGGGCTGGCGTGGCGCACCTCCTCCCGCCTCACCTCCACATGGCCCTCGGCCCCTGTGCGGACCTCGGTCCGCGGGGCGGGTCGCGCTCCCCGCGCGAGTCGCCCCCCTCAAGGGCCCGAGAAGGAAACTTGAGCCCCAAAAGGGCCGCGGAGGGGGAAAGGGACGGAGAGCAGGAGAGACCCTTCCCCCTCACCAGGCACTTACTCCCTGAAACCCTACGTTTTACGCATGCTCAAACTCTCACGAGCAGGAGGAGGAGGAGCAGGAGGAGGAGCAGGAGGAGGAGGAGGAGCAGGAGGAGGAGGAGGGGGAGGAGGAGGAGGAGGAGGAGGAGGAGGAGGAGGAGGAGGAGGAGGAGGAGGGGGCCGGAGGCCCTGGCCGGCACACGGCCTGCCCAGGGGAGCGACCGCTGGTCGGTGCCCTGGCACGGTGGCGGTTGCTGCCAGGTGGGCGGTGATGAGCACGGAGGGCTTGCGCCGGCTCCCAGCCGGGCGTCGCACGGGCGGACTGCTCCCTCCTCCCTCGTTGCCTCCACCTCCCCCCGCTTCCATCCACCTATCTCTGCCCCCCCCCCCCTCCCGTACGTCGCCTGCCGCCGTTTGGCGAAGAACTGGGCGGTCTCCCCGTCCGAGCCGGAGTCGTCCTGGGGTCCCTTCCGCAGTCCCCCACACTTGCTTGTCGAAGACGGGCGAATCGGATCATACATACTCATATGTTTCCTAAGCAGGCCGTGAAGGGAAGGCGAGCAAGCGGCGAAAACCGAGAGCGATGCAACACATTATGATGCACTGCGTTGGCATGAAAAAGTGCTAACAGCGTCCGTGTTCTCCTCCTCCTCCTCCTCCTCCTTATCCTCCTTATCCTCCTCTGCTCGCTTCCCCCATGCCTTGCACTGCAGTCTATGCGATCTTCGAACGAAAAGGTGCAAGGCAGGCACTAGGGCCGTGGAGGAGCAGGGTGAGGATGATGCTGATGGTGCTGATGATGATGATGCTGATGATGATGATGATGATGATGATGATGATGGTGGTGATGGTGATGATGATGATGATGCTGAGGCTAATGCTGCTGATAATGCTAAGGATGATGGTGGTGGTGACGATGGTAATGATGATACTGATTTTGTTGTTGATGAGGATGATGATGACGGATGGATGGGTGGATGGTGATGGTGATGGGTGAGGAAAAAGCGGATCGGAGAGATGACCACGATGACGCGGGAGAGCGGAGCGCAGGATTGACGAACGACGACGGAAACATGAGGAAGAAGAAGGAAGAAGATGAGAGGATGCGAAGGAGAGGGGCGGGGACAGGATGGAAGCCCCTCCTGTTTGCGGGGAAAGCAAGGGTCGCATCGGGAGGACGAAGGGAGGGAGCGACGATGGGAGAAAGGGGGAAGGGAGGAAGGGAGGGAGGTAGGGAGGGAGGCTGATGCTGATGATGCTGATGATGCTGATGATTGTGCTGGTGATAATGGTGATGACGATGATAATGACGATGACGATGACGATGATGAGGACGATGATGATGATGATGATGATAACGAAGATGACGATACGATGACGATGACAATGATGACGATGATCACGAGGATGGCGATGACGATGACGATGATAATGACGATAATGACGGTGCTTATGATGATGATTATGATGATGACGAGGATGACGATGACGATGACAATTCTGATGCTAATGACGATTGTTCTGATAATGATGACGATGAGGATGCTGATACTGATGCTGATGCTGATGATGACGTCGACGATTACGATGATGCCGATTATGATGATGATGCTGCTTACGGTGATGATGCTGATGATGACGATGTCGATGGCGGCACCAGTGATGATGATGCTGATGCTGATGATAATGCTGGTGATGATGCAGATTACAATGACGATGACGATGACAATGACGATGACGATGCTGATGACGACGATGACGATGATGACGATGATGACGATGACGATGACGATGACGATGACAATAGCGATGAACATGATGACGATGGCGATGCTGATGCTGATGCTGATGCTGATGATGGCGATGATGATGATGATGACGAGGATGACGATGACGATGACCATGACGATGCCGATGATGACGATAATGAGGATTATGAGAATGATGCTGATGCTGATGATGCTGATGGTAACGATGATGACAATGACGATGACGATGTTGATGAGAGTGCTGACGATGATGATGACGATGTTGACGATGACGATGACGATGATGATGATGATGATGATGATGGTCATGATGCTGATGCTGATGCCGATGCTGATGATGCTGATCACGATGATGACGATGACGATACGATGACAGAATGCTAATGATGATAAGGGAAACGATACCGATGACGATGATGATGATGAGGATGATGATGCTGATGCTGATGATGATTCTGATAAGTATGACGATAATGACGGTAACGATGACGATGACGATTACGATGCTGATTACTATGCTGATAATGATAACGGTGATGAGCAGTGATAGCGAGAATGATGATGATGGTGGTGGTGGTGGCGATGGTGATAGTGATGGTGATGGTGATGGTGATGGTGATGGTGATGATGATGCTGATGATGATGATGATGCTGATGCTGATGCTGATGCTGATGCTGATGATGATGATGATGATGATGATGATGATGATGATGATGATCAATGATGATGATCATCATCATCCTCATCATGCTGATGTCGCAGGTGCAGAAGGGTCGGGAGACGGAACGGGAGCAGGAGTCCTCCAGGGAGCACGCGGTGTCGGGCATGTGCAGGCCGCCGCCCTCCTGGGGGCGAGTGCGGCCCCGTGGCAGTCTGGGCGCGCCCCGGCTTGGAGAGGGGCACGGCCTCCCCGTCCTCCCATCTCTCCTGGACCTCCTCCTGGACCTGACTCCTCCTCCTCCTGACTCCATCCGTCCTCTTCGCTGATTCTTCCCCATCTTCTCTCCTCCTTGTCTCATCCTCCTCCTCCTCTTCCTCATCCTCCTCCTCCTCCTCGCAAGCAGTTGCCCTCGTCAGAACGAGGTCGCACCTCTTGAGCTTGCGGGCGCAATCGAGCACGTATGTCCCTCCGCTAGAGTCGGCTCGACATGGAGCACCGGGCGCCTCGAGAACATCGTCACAAGGCAAGTCCCACCAGCCCTTTGGGGCGTAAGGTGGTCTAGAGTGTTTCCTCTTCCAACCCACTTCTTCCCCTTCGGGGAAGGGTTTATCACTGTTCCCTATTAATAAACACCCCCTCCCCCAGGCGACTGGGGGCCAACCCGAGTCCATGCCGACCCCCCCCCACCGTCCCTGGTTAAAAGATAAATACAAAACACACTTTGCCTCCAAATTCGGAACATGCGCAGCCAACCCGATGCGGCCCCCCCCCACCATCCCTGTCAAAAAACAATACAGAGTACACTTGGCGGCGGCGGCGGCTGCGGCGGCTGCGGCGGCGGCGGCGGCCGCGGCTGCGGCGGCTGCGGCGGCGGCGGCGGGGGCGGGGGCGGGGGCGGCGGCGGCGGCGGCTGCGGCGGCGGCGGCGGATGCGGTGGCGGCAGCGGCGGTTAGGCAGCGGGGGGCGGCGGCGGTTAGGCAGCGGCGGCGGCGGCGGCGGCGGCGGCGGCGGCAGGCTGCGGCGGCGGCGGCGGCGGGCAGCGGCGGCGGCGGCGGCGGCGGTGGCGGCGGCGGAGGCGGCGGCGGCGGCGGCGGATTGGCCCCCAGTAGCTGCCCATCCAAAGACGACTGCTGAATATGCTGAGGCTCGGACCCGACTCGGGTGCTACGTATGTGTTGGGAGGGCGGGTGGGAGTGAGCGAGACGGCTTGCGGGCGGGGAGGGGGTAACTTGACCCCTCCCCCTACCCCCTCCCCTGGACCTGGACGGGGGTGGTCGCGAGCGGTCAGAGCGTCCAAGATGGCCCAAGACGGCTCCAAGAAGGCCTCTGAGAGCCCAAGATGAACTCCAGGATGGCTCAAGATAGTCCGAGATGCCTCAAGATGGCTTCCAAGATGCTCCAAGAGGATCCACGAAGGTTCCAAGACTGCTACAAGAGGCCTCCGAGACATCCAAGGAGGCCGCCACGAGGCGAAAATCCTTCCAAGACCCAAGGAAAGCCAATCATTTGTGCCTTCTCGCCTTTTCGCTTCCGATGGCCATCCGAGACCTCAAGATGGCTCCAAGATGGCCCAAGAGGGCCCCAAGAGGGGCCCAAGAGGGCCCCAAGACGGCCCCAAGAGCGCCCGAGAGCGCTCCAAGAGCGCCGCAAGAGCTCCCCAAGAGGCGATTTTAGAGGCTCCAGGGGGGCAGCGCTAATAAAGAAACCCCTCTCGTTTGGATGCGGGGGTGTTCTGAGAGTCCCCTCGGCCGCACAGGCCTTATTACAATTATACTTCAGATGGCCAACAAAACGTCTGACCTTTTTAGCATCAATGGATATGTATATAATGCGGCTCTACATACACGTCCACACATACATGCATAATCGCAAGCCTGCGCACACGCGTGCTACTGACGGGGAAGGGGGGGCCTCCTCTCCCCCACCTCCTCGCCACCCGCTTCCTTATCCATCTCTCCATCCTGCTCTTCCCGCTGCTGCTCCTCGTCCGATTCACCATCCTCCTCTTCCTCCTCTTGCCGCTACATCTGCTCCTCCTCATCCTTTCCTCTTCCTCCTCCTCATCCGCTTCTTCGGCCCTCTCCCCCTCCGCCCCCTCCAACCATCCTCCCCCTTTCTCTCACTCCTCTTCCGTGCTCCCCGCATCACCAGTTGTATACCTTCCTCTTCCTCACCCTTCCTTCTTCTCCCCCTTCCTTCTCCCCATGCCCTTCCTTCATCCCCTTCCCCTTCTTCTCCCCCTTCCTTCATCCCCTTCTTCTACCTTCCTTCTCCTCCTTCTCCCCCTTCCTTCTCCCCATGCCCTTCCTCATCCTTCCCCCCCCCCGCCCCTCCTCGGCGTCGTCGTCCTCCTTATCCTTATGATCTCTCTCTCTCTCTCTCTCTTTCTCTCTCCTTTTCTCTGTATCTCTCCCCCATTCATTGATTTTCCTCGTTGCCTTGTCATGCCTTTTCGGCGACCCGACGTTCCGAGACGGCCCACGAGATCCCCGAGCCTCCCCCCCTTGTGGACGATAAGTATAATCGTATCTACCGATGTGGTTTGCTCTGTGGACTTGACACAGGATTTTGCTTCGTGGCTTTGATTCTGGCTTAAATAATTACGGCCTGATGGAAGCCATATGGCGTGTTGGATGTGGCGGTTGCGGTGGTAGGAGCGGAGGCCCCACCATCATCGCCACGCCCTTTATCCAGTGGCGATGGAATGGTGTTGGCGGTGGGAGTGATGGTGGATGGGCTGGTGGTGATATAGCAGCAGCAAGCGATTATCCAGAATATGCTGATGGGATCGCACTCACACTCGTCGCAGTCAGTTGCGCCGCCCCCAGTGACCTTGAAAGGGTGCGGGGGAGCCGGTGGAGTAGTAAATAATTACACCAGAGCCAAACCCCAATCAATGGATGGTTTTTGCCGAGGAGACCCCGGGAACCCCGGAACCCAAACCCACCGAAATCGGCCTGGAACCAATAATCGGGAACCCGGGAACCCGGAACCGGGAATCCGGGAACCCAGCCTGCTACCAAAATCGGCGGGGAACTTTCGCCAAATCTTTCAATTTCCGCTAGGACCCCTTCAGTGCAAGCACTGATTGGGGAATAAATTGGTGGTAGACGCAACCGTGGAAGTATTGACGGGGGTTGGCGGATGTGGCGGCAGTGGTAGTTGGGGATCGCCTCCAGCGCCACCGCGACAATTGCCTGCCAAAGGCAGCGTTGGCCGCGGGATAGGGAGGGGGGGAGGGGGGAGCACTGGCCGTGGCGGAGGCGGTGGTGGCGGTACAAACAACAGCAGTGGACGCATTCGCAGACGCTGGTGGGGTGATGGTGGCGGTTGGAGAGGAAGCGCCCCGACCGCTGCCACAGCCACCGCTGCCATCCCCCACGTGCACAGAAGTTCGGTGATGTGATGTAGGTGATGGCGGTGGCGGTGGTGGTGGAACCACCCGCACGCGAACTAGTATAACGTGGTGGTGGTGGCACTGGGAGCGACGCCGCCACCACAACCATCACCCTCACCACCGCCGTCGCCGCCCTTACCCAGAACGAGCGGTGGCGTTGGCAGCGGGGTAGTGATGATGGCGAGGTGGCTGCGGCGATGGAAGGGATGGCGGGGGCGGGTAGTTGCACCGTCAATAAAAACACTCGTGGACTTGAAGTGTTGGCGTTGGTAGGATGGCGTCGCATCCACCATCGCATCCACCGCTGCGGCCGCCATCCTTGGCCAAGCAAGGGTAGCGACGGTGGCGGTTGGGCAGGAAGGCGACAGCGGTCGATGCAGTTGCGGCGGTAGCACCAACAACATAACCTTTCGCAACCGCGCCGCTTTATCGTCATCCCCCTATATATACATTGATCTCTCTCTCTTTCTCTCTCTCTCTCTCTATTTCTGCTGGCCATCCGCTTCCCTCGGTGACGGTTTTGGCGGCAGTGGGAGGGGTCGCATCCACCACCGCAACCACCGCCCCCCCCTTTGCTCAGAAGGGGCACTGGTGGTGGTGGCGGGGTCGGATGTGCGGCGGCGTAGGCAACTGTGCTGGCGGTGGCTGCATCCGCCCCAAAAGCGTCGACAGATGTTGGTGTCTGTAGTGTTCGAAGGATGTACAACATCGCCACCATCTCCATTCCTGACCCAGAACGGGTGGCGGCGGTGACGGTGGAGTACCGCTGGTGGTGGTGTGACGGTTCTAGCGGCAGTGGTGGTGTAGCATGACTGCTAATAACCATCGTAGGAGTGAGCGGTGGCGTTCGGCAGTCGTGCAGGTATCAGCTCGTAGAGTGCGGAGGTGTCGGTGGCGGTGGCATTGAGGGCGCCTCCACCAACGCCGCCACCACCGCCACTGCAACCATCATCTTGGCCCAGAACGGGTGGTGGTGGTGGCGGTGTAGTCTTGGTTGCGGAGTAGCGATGGTGGTGGTGGGGGCGCCGTGGCACCTGCTGCAGCATGAATAAAAAACACTCGTGGAAGTGAGTGGTGGTGGTGGTCCGAAGGACCGAAGCCACGACCACATCCACCACCGCCACCCCCTTGGCCAGAGAAGGGTAGCGGCGGCGGACATGTCATTCGAATTCCTTCTGTAAAGGGTTTTAATGGTAGCCCTTCTGTAAAGGGTTCTAATCGGGTTCCTTTTGTAGAGGATTTCAAAATGAATCCTTGTGTAAAAGACTTCAAAAGGTTTCCTTTTACGCAAGGTTTCAATATGATTCCTTCCATATAGAGAGGGTTGTATTAGGTTTTCTTCTTATCGAGGATCTCCACGGCGCTCCTTTCGGAGAGGATTTCAATCGAATTAATTTCGCTGCGGATTTCAATGGGGCTCCTTGTGTAGAGGGTTTCACCACGATTCTTCTTGTGCAAGGTTTCGCTGGGATTCCTGTTGCAATGGATTTCCATGCGTCCCCGGTTGAAGCGGATTTCGATTTGATTCCTCTTGTAGGGGGTTTCAGTGCGATTCTTTTCGTCGAGGATTTCACTCGAACACCTTATGTCGAGGATTTCAATCGATTTCGTTTTGCAGAGGGCTTCAACATAATTCCTTGCGTCAGGGATTTGAATAGGATTCCTTGTGTCGAGGATGTCACTGCGTTTTCCTCTTGCGGCGCGCCTCATCATAATTCTACCAGCCCCAAAAAAGAAAAGAGGGAGGGAGGGAATTGGGCTGACGATGCAAACATAAAACACAAAACATTCAATTCGGGGGACCGAACGCGTTGTGTTTTTATTGTAGATTGGCGTCTCGTCGGGAAAGAACGCGCAAGTCATGGCGCTTGCACTCGCCTCGCACGACCCTGGGGGAGGAGGAGGAAGCCTCCCCCAGGAACGGAGGGTGCGGGCCCGACCCATCTGCCCCCGCAGCGCGCGGCCTCTCCGAGGCCAACGGGCAGACGCCGGTCGAGCCCGCGGGGGACCCCCCCCCCCAGGCGGGCTGGGCGGGTCAACGACAGCACGTGGTCGCTATGGGCCAGAAGGGATGGACCCATTGGCCCTGTGAGCGTAGCGGGCCACTATGAGCCACCGCACGTGGTCACTACGGACCGAAACGCGAGACGCGTCACAGGCCACCGAGAATGAAGGGGCCCTGGGACACACCAATAAATACACACACTTAAAAAGATTCCCAATCTTTTCTTATATTTTCTGGGTTTTGGTCTTCCCGCCCAATTACCATATTTTCCCATATTTTTTGGGAATCGACGATTAATTGTGTCTGTGTGTTTTCCCCCTCCTGAGAGAAGCGAGACACGGCGCGGCATTTATGCCCCGCCCCAGTGCCAGGCGGAAGAAGCGCGGCGCGGAACAGCACCGCGCGACAAGCGGGAGGCAGACGCGGGTCGGCCAGCGCGCGGCCGACCAGCCGAGCGAGGGCGCCCCGGCGGCCAGCCGCGGGTTCGTTTCCAGCGCAGGCGGATTTGTGCCAAGCAATAACTTCGTTATTCCGACCCCACACATCCTGGCGCTTGCGCTCGCCTCGCGCGGCCCAAGGGTGGGGGGGGCCTCCCCCAGGAGCGGAGGGTGCGGGCCCGACCCATCTGCCCCCGCAGCGCGCGGCCTCTCCGAAGCCCAGCGGGCGGGCGCCGGTCGGGCCCGCGGGGGGGCGCCGCGCGTTGCAGCGGCGCTCCCGCGGGCCGCGCCCGGCGCTGCCATCCGCTGCCCCCGCGCGACAGGGTGCGCCCGCGCGTGCGCCGTGCAGTCGCGACCCCCGGACTGCGCGGGGTGCTTAGACATCGCCATCGTCGCTGGGCGGATCTGCCCAGTGGGCTTCGACGACCGATTGTCGCTCGAGCCGGGGAACGTTATGGAATTTCACCCGCGCGGCCTGATGCCAGCCGCCCGCGCGAAGGAGGTCGGTGACCGCGCCCCCCGGCTGCGGCGCCCTGCGCGCGCCCGCGCCCGTGCGCGCGGGCGCCGAATGACCCCGCGTCGTGGCGCCCCATTTCGCCCAGCGCGCGGCGCAGCCGAGCGCGCGCTGCGCCCGGGGGCCGCGCGGCCCAGATGGGCTGGCGAGCTGGCGCGCCACCTGGCCAGGGCCGGGCCCCGAGAGCCCCCCCGGGACAGGCGGCCCCGCGCTCGTCGCGCCAGAACTGCCGCGACAACGCCGAGAGGCCCTCGAGGTTCTCTCTCCTGGAGAGGTGCCGCTCGATCTTTTGATCGCCGACGACGAACGCGGAGGCCCCGCGAGCTGCGGCCGCGCCAACTTCAACCCGCGTCGCGGGCAGGGCCTCCGAAGGTCACCGAAGGAGGAGTGCGGGGGCCGCCAGGCGCGACGCGGCGAAACGGCGACCCTCGTCACTGAAGCCCAGGCGCGGAACCAGGCGGGCGAGCGCGCCTTCGCTTGTCAGCCCGACCGCTTCTCGATGGCGTTCTTAGCGGCGCGAACCGCCGGGTGCCTGGAGACTTCCACGGGCCCTGCGCGCCGACTGCCACCGCGGGCGAGCGCGCGCGAAGCAAGGGGAGGAGAAGGAGGGGCGCGGCTGCGCGCCACGAGGCATGCCTTCTTAACGTAAGTCACATAGTTGCTGAAGGTGCCAGCGCACCTGAAGGTCGTGGACAACAGAATCAGCCCCTGGAGGATGGGCGGCAGTTCTCCCCCGCGTCGCTTTGAGACGCCCCTCGAGCGAATGCCATCCGGCGCTCGAACCCGCTGCTGAGCGCTGGCGACGAACGCGGGCGCGCACCCGGGGGCGCGCTCGCCCGGGCTTTGCGCGCCCGCGTTCTTCCGGCCGCTGGAGACGCGATAAGGGCCCCAGCCAGCCCCGGCAGCTTCGGCCCGCGGCCCGCGCAAAAAGAGGCGACCCTCGCGCCCGGCAAATGAGAGCGCCCACTCGACTTCGGGCGCGGGGTCCGCCGGGGGAGCTGCGCGCGCCCAGTCGCTGTCCCGGCGCCCGCGCGACGCGCCGCGAGCGACGCGCCGCGGCTTCGCGCGCGCGCCGTGAAAGATGGCGAGATTGACTCGCTCGAGGGCGCCTGCCCCGCGATGCCGGCCCTGCGACGGCCGACGCGACGCGCCCGCAGGCGAACGCGGATCGCGCGAGAAGACCTGGGGGCAATCCCGGGCGAGGGGGCGGGCGCAGGAGGAGCGCCCGCGCCTCCCCCGGCCCGCGCAGCTGGCGCGCCGCCGCGCTGGGCTGTCGCGATAGCCGCGCGGGCCACCTCGCGGGCGTCGCTAGATAATGCCGCGGCGCCCCTGAAGTCTGTCAGGGCGACGCCAACCAAGTCGCCCACGGCGCCGGCGCCGTTGTCGGCGCGCAGCGCAGCAGCATCGAAAATAAATATAGGGCGCGCCTCGGGGCAAACTGCGCGAAGCTGAGCGATCAATCCAGACTGCGCCATTTTTCGCTGGAAGACCCCTCAAGGCGCACCGACTGCGCGGCGAAGTGCGCGCGCGCTCACATCGCGAAGCGCGACCGCGACGCGCGCGAGGGAAGACCCCTGACATCTGCCCGACCTGGCGGGTGCATCCTGACGGACGAGGGAAGACGCAATACATTGCACGCGCGCCTGGTGCCCGAGCCGGTCATGGCCGGCGGCGAGAAGCCGCGCGCTCGGGTCGAACCACGCGTCGTCAAGCACCGGATGAGACCACTCCGCCCCCGCGCGACACAGCAGGGAGCATGGCTCGCGCGAGGGCAAGTCGGCGATATTGGCCGCCGACGCCACTCGCGGGCCCAGCAGTTCATAAGAGGCCCGCCAGACGATTCCCCAGGCCGAGACGCGCGAGATGCGGCTGATCGCCGCAAATGCGTAGAACACGAGGGGAAGGACCGGCAGCTGATCGCTGCAAATGCACTGATAACCTCGGCAGAGGTATACGCGAGGCGACGCCTAGCCCCCGCCACCGCGGGCAGGCAATGAGGAAGCAGGTGCAGGAATACCCTGGGCAAGGGAAAGGCGGGGGGGAAGGTGGACAGGAGGAGGAGGCAGCTGATCGCTGCAAATGCGAAAATTGGATACCTCAGGCAGAACGCATGGTGGGAGGTGCAATGGGACGTGGCAGGGTGCGCAGTAGGGGCGGGCCTACTGACGGCGCCTCTTGTCCGTGAGGGGCCCGTCCCAGCCGTGGCTGCGAATGCGCTGCTGCTTGCCGCTGCGTGCGTCAGAGGCGTCCTTGTCCCGTCGCTTGCCTGATCGCCCGGCGCTGCCCCATTCGTTCGTCATGTGCTCTTGTCGCGCGTGCTCAAAGTTGGCGTTGAGCCCGATGGTGGCTGAGTGCGCGGGCATCGTGGCCGCGCTATCGCCGGGCATCCAGAAATTCATCGCAAGCGACCTGGGTTTGCACGCGTGGATCCTTCGGAGCGAAACCCGGGCGCAGTTCGCGTCGCTCTGCCCGCCGGCGCCAGACCTCGTTGAGAGTGGCGCCGAGCTCGGTTTGCATTCTTTTGATGAAGTCATGGCTGTCTTCGGTCTGGCCTTGTGCTCCCGCCGGGTGCGCGGGCGTCTTGTACGTCTGACTGCCGTCGTGAGCGCGGCGGTCGGCTGGCGTGAGTGGGTTGGCTACTTTGTCCCGCCACCTGGCCTCCTGCCCACCTGCCGGCGGCTTTGCTGCTCCGCGCGGTGCTCGACCAGCTTGATCCGCACGTGCGCCCATCGTCTCGGGCATTCCAGCCGGGGCTGTAGCTGGTCCACCTGCTGCTGGCGGGGCTGCGCGCTGCGTGTCACGCAGGTCGATCGCGCCCCTTCCCGCAGCCCTCTGCGGGCACCCAGGGTTTCCCGCGCTGCGTCGCTGCTGGCAAGTGCATTCACCAGGAGTCGGGGGTTGGCGGCGGCCTCCGCGCGTCAGCGGGGTCGCGGTTGCTGCTGGCCGACCCGGCGGCGCGGAGGGTGACAGTGCGAGGGGGGGGCCTCGCGCTGCTCAAGATTCTTCTGTGGCACCTAGGCCTCCGCGCCCCACCCCGTCGAGCTCCTCCTCTCGTTGCACTGCGTCGTAGCCTGCGTTGGCAGCAGTGTCCGCGCCCAGCTCCGTAGCCTGACCAGGCTCTGCGTCTTCCCCAGGCGCATGACGGGAGGGTGGACGTCCCCCTTGGTCATCGCCCCCGCCTCTTCCGCTCTGGCCTGAGCGCTGGGCGGGGGCCGGGCCGCGCGGGGCGGCGCGGCCGCGCCGCTCGACGTTGCCGTCGGGCCCGCGCTGCTCGCGTCCGCCCCCCAGTGCGTCGCAGCGTCGTCCGCGAGCAGGTCGGGGCCCATGCTTGCGAGCCAGTCGACGAGCGCGTTGGTGCGATGATGAGCGGGATCGGCGTCTTTGCGCGGCGCGCCTCCATGGGCGCAGAGCTGCCGGGCGCGCCCGGTCAAGGATTCCCGGGCCAGGCGACCCTGGGCGGGGCTCCGTCGTCAGTGCAGGCGTTGGCGAAGAGCGTCTGGATGAAGGTGCAGGCGAGCTTGCGCTCCCAAGCATCGTCGCTCCAATCGTCCGGTTCGGGGCCTTCCTGGGCGACGAGGTCGATCCGGGCGTCGTCGGTGGCTCGGCGGCTGGGTCGAGGCAGCGGGCGTGCTTCGCCAGTTGCAGGGGCGAGACCACTGCTGTCTCGCGCATGTCGCCCGCTGCTTTTAGAAAAGGCCCAGGCCTCTCTGTGGCCAGCGCGCGGGCGCGGGGGGGGGGCAAGACTTGGCAGGATGCCGAGGATATGGTCGCATCGACTGCTGTCTGTCTAAGCTGTCTGCGGGGTGGCGTCGCTTCCCCAGGCTGGCCCTTGCCCCCGCCCTGCCTTGCCGCAGCGCGCGGATGGCCGAGCTCGCCCCGCGCGCCTTCGTCAGCCGTTGATTTGGGCTTCGGGGGCCTCTTTGTTGGGGCGGGAGGGCACGTGCGGATTGAGCCCCTGTCCAGCCTGACCTCGAGGACGCTGGGCGCCGCCCCAGACGCGCGCCGGGCAGATGCGGCAGCGCCGGGACACTCCGCCCACGGGTCCCCTTCGAGGAGGCCGCATGTGTCTTCGCACCCCTGGCCGGGGCATGGCTTCCAGACGAATTAAGGGGCCAGGAGCGGGGCGGCCTGGCCCCCGCGCCAGCTCAACGGGCTCGCCGCTGCCGCTGTCGCAGATGGCAGAGCAGAGCCCGGACTCCGTGGCGCCTGTGCCGAAGCGGTCGTCTATGGGGCGGCAGTTGGGGACGGTGCTGCCAGTCTGTGCTGGGTCGTCAGTGTCGGTGGCCAACAGGAGCAGCTGGGTCAACGCGCAGGCGCTGCTGGGTTTGGGCACCTGGACATGCCCCGCTGGCATCCGTAGGGGTACCGGGAGGGCGTTGCGGACCCGGATCCCCTGCGCGGCACAATGGTCTTCGTGGTGGGCGGCCAGCTTATCTATCGCATGTCGTCTATGCGGTACCTCGGCGCCTTTATCCTCCACGCGGCGTTGCCAGCGCCGCAGGCAGAGCCAGCGGCAATTGAAACCGCTGTTGTAAGCGAGCTCCTGATTCTGCGCTAGGTAGGAGCGTGCGTGGTCGTCCTCCCACGTGCCCTCGCGGAGCTCGAAAGGCCCCTGCTTGCGGCCGTCGCAGATGGGGCGGGCGCCCTTATGCTGCTCGAGAAAACGCGCGTCTCCCGAGACCAGATTTGGGGGGGCAAGCTGGGCGCTGGGGGCCGCGCTGAGAGGCGTGGGCGCGACAAGGTTGGTTTTGTTGGTGGCCGTGCCTCCGCCGATGTAGCGGAGATCGTTGCCTTCTGCCTTCCGGCCCCCCGAGGCGCCCGTAGCTGCCGACTAGACCAGCGCGGAGGGCGCAGACCGCAGCCGGCGGACGCAAGCCCGGCGAGACGGGCGGGGTCGACCAGCGCCTCCAGGACCACGGTCGCAGAACGCAGATGGAACTTGCTTTGCAACGTCTCCGCCCAGGTCTGTGGGCATTCGGCCTCTTCGGCGCGTGGGTGGCAATGACTCGCGCGCGCCGGGCAGGCGACGCGTCCCAGGGCGTCTTCGAAGCGGCCATGCAGGCGCAGAAAGTCGCCCTTGGCAAGTCCCCAAGACTTTCCAAAACAACTCGCGGAAGCTGACTTCTTTGGGCGCCGATGTGGAGCCTGTAGCACTGCCCGGCTTGCAAATCCCAAGGACACCTTCGATCGCGTCACCTGTTCCCTCCTGGCCAGAGTATGGGAACGCGCGCATCCTAGATTCCCTCGCAGTGAGCACCACCAGAATGAGCGTGACCCGTGCCTGCGCCAGCCGGATGGGGTCGGCGCTGTCCCTGGCACGGCTGTCGAGCAGAGGGGTCGGGCCCGGCCCGTCCGCGGAGGATGGACTCGAGGCCGCTCATCCCAGGGTGTGCGCGCTGTCTGCTGCAGTGCGCAGTGGGCCGTTTTGAAGCGCATGGGAACTGCTTCGGCATGGGAGGAGGCGTGCATATCCCCGGGGTTGGCACCGTGGGCCAAGTCGCAGGCGGCCCAGGGGATCGTCTACCCCCGCAGCAATGTCCCCGTCGCCCCATTTCGGCCCAGGACCACAGGCCCACATCATGGCAGCCCACAGTGTGCTGGAGACCAGGTTGCCCGCGTCGATCCCCAGGGTCACGTCGTAGAGGAAGCCCTTGTGGCTCCACGTCTTGCTGGTTGGCTGGCGGCGCCGTACTCGCTCGGGCGGAGGCCGCTTGCCGGGTGCAGGTCGGGGCCGAGGGCGGGCGCATTCAAGCGGGCGCAGAGCGCGCCAGTCAGTTGCTCGGCGAGCCTCTCCTAGGAGAAGTCTCGGACCAGCGGGGAGTCTGCCTGGGTTTCCCTGACCTCGGCCATGGCGCGGTCGACGTCGGAGCCAGGTGTTGGTCTGGTGTTCAGGCGGGATCCAGCGCTGCGCGTCCTCGATGCAGCCCCATCCCGCGTCGGCTTCCGGCCGGAATCTGGTCCCCAGGAAACCGTCGCCCACGAATCGCACCCCAAGGTTGGTTGCTCTGCCATAGTGTCCGCGCGCTGAGCATGGATTCGCTGGCTGTGCTGAACATCCTAAAATCGCCGATGGGGACAACGAAACGCTCGGCACTGGCAACGGCGACGTCGGCGCGGTTGCGGCTGTCCAAGAAGCGCCAGTCGCGCTGGCAGTTGGGCCGGGCAGCGAGATGGATCACGATGTCGGCATCGCCACCTTTGCTGGAGTCAGTGGTGGATAGGGGCAACTGGCGGGAGCCGAGCAGGTCAGGGAACTCGTCCGCCAGGCCGTTGAACTCGAGCCCCAGGCCGCTGTCGTCCGTGGTCTTTTCGGCGAGCGCGCACCCGCTGGGGCCCTGCCGTTTGCGTCATCGTTTTGGCGGTGCTGTCAGGAGTGCGCCAGAGGCCAGGTTGGGTGCTGCCGCCGTCAGAGAGCCAGTGGGTAAGCGGCACCTTGGCTTGTCGGGGACGTCGTCGGGTGTTACTTGTGCAGCTGTCCTCTGCGTACCTCTGCGCGGCACAGTCCTATGTTTTTGCGTCAGGTTGCGCGCGTTGGCTGCGAATCCAAGCCTGGTTTGGGACCGCCTCCCATGAAGCATGCTCCGTTGTGCCGCGTAGCCACTGATGACTTTGGCTGTGCTCTCCGAATCCTTTATGGTGGAGGCCAGCTTGCGGACTGCGTCGACGCAAGTCGCCGCCTCCCGGATGTTGGCGTAGCCGCTCTGCATCACAGGAGACAAGCAAGTCCTGTGACGGGTTGTCTGTCATGAAGACCCGGTGTACGTCCCCGAATGCAATCTCTTTGGTATGTTTTCCGTCAACACCCCGTAGGGGTGCGTACGAGTGCGAGACCTCCTGGAACCACACTGAGCTCCACGAGGGCGAGGAGGAGGGACAGCGAGAGGGGGGAGGTGGGAGGTGTGTGGGGGGGGGCGGGGGGCAAGGGGGAGGGGAGGGGGAGGCGGCGAGAGCCGCGGCGGCGGAGCGAGGGCGATGTGGGGAGCAACCAGTCTGGCCAAGGACGGAGCGGCTTGTGGCGAGGGTCCTGGCCCTCGCCTCGCGTCACCCACTTGGCCATGAGAGCCTGTGGGGGGAAGCGTGCGAGGACGGGCCCGTATGTGACGGAGGATCGTGCGAAAATGGGCAGATGGGGACGCGGAGGAGAAGGAGGAGGAGGAGGAGGAGGAGGAGGAGCTGAACAGGAGGGGGAAGGGAGGGAGGAGGAGACAAATGATGACGCAGGAGAAAGAGAGGAGGAGCAACAGCACGAGGTGGGAGAGACTGGCGACGGGGATGAGTAGGAGGAACGACTATTGGGCTGGGGCGTGGCACGTGCACAAGGCTCGAGTAGTGAGCAAAGCAGTGCGGCGAAGCGCGTGTGGCTCAAGCTAGCTGCCCATCGCGTGCCGCACCACGTGAGTCTCCCTGGCAGTGCGCGCGCAAGCTGGAGCGGGGAGGAGCCCTTGGAGAACCCTGCGAGCGTGGAAACTCTCTCCGCTCACACAAGAGCTGCATGTGCAACTCGCGAAGCGCAGCTGGGGAAACGTGAGAAAGGCGACTCCCGCTCTTGCTTCGGACAGTGCTCTCCTTCCGCTCCAAACGAGGCCCCCGGGCACGGGCTCGTGGCGACTGCGCCGGGCGAGGGCCTTGAGCAGTTGACAGGACGAGGGCGCGGCCGCGACACTCTTGAGGATGCGCACCTCCATCGTCTCTCAGCCTCCTGCTCTCGTCTCTCCTCGTCGTGCTGCCGATGCCCCTCCCTCGTGCTGCCGATACCCCTTCTCCGCCGAATGACCACCCTTCGTCGAGTATGCTGCCTGCCAAGAGGGGGCGTACGCTGAAATGGATATATATATATATATATATATATATATATATGTATATATATATATATAAATATGTGTATATGTAGTTTCGCGTCTGCTGTGCACGGTCGGTCTACAATTCAAGTGGGGGGGGCAGGTCTCTAGTCCTCGAGCCGTCGCGGAAGCCCAGCATCGACGCACAGGGACGACGTCCAGGATCCGGGCCCCGGCCCAGGATCCTCAAGAGGTCAGTCTTGCTTGTGTAAAGAATCGGTTTGTCTGATTTAGGGGAACGAACTCTATACACCGACGCTTTTTGTTCCGACCCTGCGCCGAAATTCGCACAAGAACGCGGATCCTGCTGTACACGGGATCCAGGTGTATACATGTTTCGTTGCTTCCCTGGGAAAGCGGGGGAAAAACATACACCACACACCCCCGACGTCGTCCCCGACCCTCCAAAAGTCTCGGGATTGAAAACGCAGCCGGAAAGCGGGGGAAAAACATACACCACACCACCCCGACGTCGTCCCCGACCCTCCAGAAGTCTCGGGATTGAAAACGCAGCCCGCCCCTGGTAATGTACAATGTTCCAGTCTCCGACGATTGCGCCTCACGACGTGACCGTGCGCCTCGGCGCCGCCCGCAGCACCGCCCGCCTGGCCGCTCGGCCAGCGCAGGGCAGGAGCAGCGCATGCCGCCTGCCTCTCTCCGCCAGGCCGGGCCCCAGTGTTAGGCCGGGCCTGTCCCCCTACAGGGGGAGTTTGGACAAAAAAATAAACAAATATCCCAAACACGCTCAACAGATGCCCCAAACATGCTCCAGAAACAATCCCCTGTCTGTTTGTTTGCCTATCTTTGCACAGTCCTCCTGTGGAGGGACCGGCCCGACTGAACCCCCGTGGGGGCGCGACGCCCTGGGGGCGCCCGCGCCGAGGAGGCGCCCCCCGCGCAGGGGGGGCCCTCGGCCGCCCGCCCCTCACCAGGGGGGGGCCCCCGCCCCGTGGCCCCCCGCCGCCCACCGCCGCGGGACCGCCCGCGGGGCCGCCACGCGCGGAGGCCCCGTGCTCTGCACGCGCGGGGCAGCGGCGGGGGGCGCAGGCCGCCGGTGCGGCACTCATTGGGGGCAGCGTGCCGCGCAGGAGGCGGGGGGGCCGAGAGGAGGAGGAGGGGAGGGGAAGGGCAGGAAGAGGACGCAGGAGAGAGGGAGGGGAAGAGGGGGGGGGAGGAGGGAGGACGCAGGAGGGAGGGGAGGGACAGAGGGGAGGGAGGGGAAGGGAGAGGGGAGAGGGACACGGGAGGAAGAGGAGGGAGGATGCCGGGCCAGGGCCCCCCGCGCAATCAGACGCTCCCGGCCCCGACGGGGAGGCTGTCCCTGCCGCTCCCTGGAAGCGGCTGCCGCTGCCGCCTTCGCGGGCGGACCGCCTCGCTGAGCGATGCAGGTCCCGCTCCCCGACAGGGGCCCCTCAGCCAGACACGCCAAGGCCCCCCCCCCCCCCCCCCCCTCCCCCCCCTTCCGCCCCTCCTCTGCCCTCGCCCTCGCCCTCTGCCACATGCCCTCTCCCCTCGCCCTCTCCCATCTCCACCTCCACCCCTCCCGTCTCCCGTCCAAGAACATCTGAGGGGGCCCCCCGTGTGTTGGACCCTCCCTTCGGGAAGGAGGTGGGGAAAGGAGGGGGCGGGGGGTCTACGGAGGGCGAGGGTTAGAGGGGGCAAAGGCAGAGACACGACGCCAGGCTCCAAAGAGGCGGCTACACGCAAAGAGCTGCAAACGCGCGGGAAGATTGCGGAAGAGTTTCGAGGCGCCGCCTCGCGCCGCGCACGGCTTTCTCTGAGCTTCTTCTCGACGTCCTGCGCGCTGGCTGGGCCGAGATGGGCGTGGTAACATACCCGTGGGAATAGCGCGGGGTCGCCGATAACCGATGGGCATAAGGGGAAACAACTGACATCCTTCAGCCCTCTTGGGGGGGCAACATGCTGCTTGAGCGTGGCTTCACCGTTCCCTGCAGCTGCTCCATATGATGATGTGTTGTACCTGTATAGGTCGAACGTTGACTTCCAAATTCTGTAATGATTGAAGTCCGCGCGAGGGCCCCAGCACGAAACGGATCCGGTTCCTCTCCCAGAAGCACATCCTCAGAATTTGTGTGGGCCTTGGGGCACGTAAGATACAACAGGTTCGCGTTCCCGAGGCCACGCCCACTTGTAATTCTCTAAGCGCTGGTGCCCCCTAGCCCCGAGGCCACAACCCTTCATACATTACAACGACTCCGCGCCCACGCCACAATCTCTGATACATTTCGGCCGATTCGCCCTCGAGACCACACCCCCTGCTAATGTCTGCTAATGTACTACAATACTGCGCCCCCGAAGGCGCAATCCCTTGTGAACTACAACGGGTTTACGCTCCCGCAGCCACACACCCTGTAAAGCACGACGCGTTCGCGCTCCCGAATCCACAACTCATCGGCCACCGTGCCTCTGGGCACGGAGTGGGCGTGTCCTCAGGTCGATCCCGTATTCCTAAAATTGTCAGTCCTCAGTCCGGAGGGGCCTTGAAGTGGCGCGGAGCCCGACTTACCAAATTTGGCGGGGCATGACGCGTCTTGTCAGGCGCGCCTTCTCGCGTGACCTCTTCGGGCCCAAGAGGGGCCAAAAACAAGAGGAGGAGGAGGAGGAGGAGGAGGAGGAGGAGGAGGAGGAGGAGGAGGAGGAGGAGGTGGAGGAGGAGGAGGAGGAGGAGGAGGAGGAGGAGAGCCAAGATGCCCTCAAGAGGACCTCAAGACTGCACAAAAAAGGGCCCCGCAACGCCCAAGGTCGCCCCCAGACGCCCCAGATGGCCCCCCAGACGGCCCAAAAGAAGGCTCTACGACGCCCCAAGAGGCCCCCTGAGAGGGCCTCAAGAGGCACACGCCATGGCTACCCCTAGGATTTGGGCCGTTTCGCGTTTTCTGCTTCCAGACGCTCCAGGACGGCCCAGGAGGCCCCCCAAGATCGCCACAGGGCGGCCGCGGATGCCCCCGAGAGGGCCCCAAGACGGCCCCAAGAGTGCCCAACGGCGGCTCCGAGAGGGGGTCCGATGCCGTCCATGCGGAACATCTCCAGGTTCTCCCACGTGGTGTTCCGGCTGCAGCGTTGGCCAACTTCAGTGTCGGTGACATTGCCTCCGTCGCTCGGAGTGGGGCTCTCGTCCCAGCGCGGGCCACACTGCTGGATCCAATTCCTCCCTCGTCGATCCGTTCCCCCCTCCCTTCCTTTCTCACGCCCACTGCTGCTGCTACTCGTCCTCCATGGTGCAAGCAGCCCCCCTCACAGCTTGTACGGCAAACGATGGGTCAGTCCTGCAACGACCACCTGGGGGATCAGGGTCTCTAGAGCACCCCACTCGGCGGATGGGAGAGGATTGATTCAACGCAATGAGAAGGGATGCTTTGAAGGGGCAGGTCGAATGTGACGCGGTCGCGCCTGGCTTTCCCCTCCCCCTTCTCCCCCATCATGTCCCCACCCCCCCTTATCATCCCTCCACTCCCCAAGCTTCCCCCCAACAGTCCGCACCCTCCCCCAGGTCTCCGGTGGATTCAAATGCTCGTGGCGAGGCCCCGCGTCCTCCTCGGTCTCGTCCTGCACTATGAGTCCGTCTGGGACGTCGTCGTCGCTCGCCTGGGGGGGGATTCCAACACGCACACGCGCTCGTTGTGTATCTCCCTCTCTCTCTCACTCTCTCTCTCTCTCTCTCTCCCTGTCTCTCAGTATATATATATATATATATATATATTATTTTGTTTTCTTCCTCTTTGCCCCTCCCCCTCTTTCTCTCTCTCTCTCTTTCCAGATATCTCTCTATATATATATATACACACTAGTGTCTACCATATGGCCCTGTCTCTCTCTCTCTGTTTCCTCTCTATACATGTATCGCTAATTATTGTTTGTGTGCTTTGGTGGTTCGGTTTGTGCTTGTTTGTTTGATTGTGCAAAGACATGTATACCCATCTCTGGTTCAAATTTGGTGCTCTATATCTCTAAGTACTTCCTCCACGTCCCCTCTGTATTCCGGTCTAAATGTGATGCGCATACTTACCATATAGCGGGCCGGTTAATATCTAAAAACGGTAAAACAAAACAGCAATCTGGGGGACACTGAAGAAATAATAATTCCCAGCGCTGTAGTGCGCAAGTAAAAAACAAAGGGCGGCGGGGCAAACTGGAGCGCCGGGGACGTCCCCGCGACAGCCCTGACGCTCCGCGTGTAAGGGCAGAATGCTGCGCACCCCCTCTTGGCGTCAGGCCACGCTTGGGATTCTGGGAGCCAACCAACATCAAGCCATTCAGCCTCACAAAAAACATCGGATGACACGTGTCACCCCCGAAACCGCGTGAGAAAAACTAATTGTAAATTTGGGGTTCTGGGAGCCAACAAAACGCTATTCAGCCTCACAAGAGCCACGGGTGACGCGTGTCACCCCCGAAACCGTTTGAGAAAAACCACTTGTAAATTTGGGAGCATGTGAGCCAACATAAGGCCATTCAACTTCATACCAAAACAACGGGTGACACGTGTCACCCCCGAAACCGCGTGAGAAAACACCATGTGTTATAAATTTGGGGTTCCAGGAGCCAACATCAAGCCATACAGCCGCGCAATAACAACGAGCGACACTTGCCACCCCCGAAACCGCGTGAGAATAAGCATTGTAAATGTGGGAGTCTGGGAGCCAACATAAGGTCATTCAACCTCACAAAAACAACGAGTGACGCGTGTCACCCCCGAAACCCTGTGAGGAAAACAAATTCTAACTTTGGGATTCTGGAAGCGAACACAAGGCCATTCAACCTCAAAACAAATAACGGGTTACACGTGTCACCCCCGAAACCGTGAGAGAATAACACATTTAAAACTGCATTCTGGGAACTAACACAAGGCCATTCAGCCTCACAAAAAACAGCGGGTGATACGTGCCACCCCCCGAAACCGGGTGGGAAAAACAATTGTAAATCTTGGATCGTGGGAGCCGGCAAGACGCCATTCAGCCTCACCAAAGAAACAGGTGACACGTGTCACCCGCGAAGCCTTTCCAGAATATCAGCCAGCGTTGACTCCAAATAGGTTAGACGACTCAAACACGCTTGGAATCCGCAACTCAGCAAGCAAGCAAGCGTGCAAGCGCGCAAGCGCGCAAGCAAGCACGCAAGCACGCACGCAAGCAAGCAAGCAAGCAGGCATAGGCATAGGCGTAGGCATAGGAGTTAGGGGGGATACATAGGCATAGGCATAGGCATAGGCATAGGCATAGGCATAGGCATAGGCATAGGCATAGGAATTGGGTGGGGGGCATAGGAATTAGGGGGGGAAGGACCAATGTCAGCCAGCGTTGACTCCAAATAGCTTAGACGACTCAAATCAAGGAATCAGAGGAATCAAGCACGCTTGGAATCCGCGACCCAGCAAGCAAGCAGGCGTGCAAGCAAGCGCGCAAGCGCGCAAGCAAGTAAGCAAGCAAGCAAGCGTGCAAGCGCGCAAGCAAACAAGCAGGCATAGGCATAGGCGCAGGCGTACGCATCAGAGTTAGGGGGAGGCATAGGCATAGGCATAGCCATAGGAATTAGGGGGGGGCAAAGGAATTAGGGGGGGCAAAAGACCAATTAGTAGGGTTTGAGCTAGGACTCCTATAGGGCACGCCTATTTGAAGAAAAACCAATTGTAACTTCGGAATTCTGGGAGCCAACCTGAGGCCATTCAACTTCACAAGAAACAACAGGTGACACGTGTCACCCCCGAAACCACGTGAGAAAAACCAATTGTAAATTCTGGATTCTGGGAGCAAGCGTTCGGCCATTCAACTTCGCAAAAACAATAGGATCCACGTGTCACCCCCGAAACTGCGTGAGAAAAAAACATATGTAAGTGTGGCATTCTGGGTGCCAACATAAGGCCATCCAACCTCACAAAAACAACCGGTGACACGTGTCACCCCCGAAACCGCGTGAGAAAAACAAGTTGTAAATTTGTGATTCTGGAAGCCACCATCAGGCCATCCAGCCTCACAAAAACAATGGGTGACACGTGTCACCCCCGAAACTGCGTGATAAAAACCAATTGTAAGTTCGGGGTTCTGGGAGCCAACAAAACGCCATTCAGCCTCACAAAAACAACAGGTGGCACGTGTCCCCCCCGAAACCGTTTGATAAAAATCAATTATAAATTTGGAATCTTGGGAGCCAACATAAGGCCATTCAGCCTCACAAATACAACGGGCGACACGAAACACCTCCGAAATGAGAAAGACAGCTTGTAGATTCTTGATTCTGGGGGCCAACATAATTAAGGCCATGCAGCCGGACAATCAACAGCGGGTGACACGTGTCACCCCCGAAACCGAGTGAGAAAAACAAATGGTAAATTTACGGATCCTGGGAACCAACATAAGGCCATTCAGCCTCACAAATACAACAGGCGACACAAATCACCCCCGAATCCGCGTTAGAAAAACCATTTGTAAATTTGAGATTCGGAGAGCGAACATAAGGCCACTCAGCCTCACAAAAACAACCTGTGACACGTGCCACCCCCGAAACCGTGAGAGACAAAAACAATTAATTGTAAAGTTGGAACTCTGGGAGCCAACATAAGGCCATTCAGCTTCACACAAAAAACAGACGACACGTGTCACACCCGAGAAGGTGACAGAATAACCAATTCTAAATTTGGGATTCCAAAGCCAACATAAGGCCATTCAGCCTCACAACGGCAACCGGTGACACGTGTCAACCCCGAAACCGCATGCGAAAAAGCAATTGTACCTTTTCTGGGATTCTGGGCAGTCAGCCTCAAACCGCGCGTGAGAACTGGACGCCACTGCGCGCACGCGCGCAGTCGCGCGCGTACGTACGTATAGTGTCCCAGTCAGACGAAAATGACCTACTCGTCGACCGAAGTAGCCTGCACATCTGCACGCATACAATTCATGCGCATATGCCACTGCAAGCGCGGGCGTGCGTGTGTATACGCACATATGTATACGTAGCACCCCGCAGTTGCGGGTGCGTCGGCAGTCTGCGAGGCTCTGAAGAAGCCCGCCGCAGGCGCATAATTTTTCAAGCTATAAAACGAGCCCGCCGCAGGCGCCTATTTTTCCAATCTTTCTGCTAAAACAAAGTGGGTAGGTCACGTGTTGGGTCGCAGGTGGGTCGACGGTGGGTCACGGGTGGGTCGCGGGCCGGCGGGTCGCGGGTGGGTCGCGGGTGGGTCGCGGGTGGGTCGCGGGTGGGTCGCGGGGTGGGTCGCGGGCCGGGTCGCGGGTGGGTCGCGGGGTGGGTTGCGGGGTGGGTCGCGGGGTGGGTCGCGGGTGGGTCGCGGGTGGGACGACGACAACAAACAACAACAACAACAACAACAACAACAACAACAACAACAACAACAATTACTAGCACGTGGGGACACACCGTTCTCACCAGTGCCAGGGTTTTCATAGGAGGCGGGCAATACCCCCACTTTGTGGGGGGGCCGGTTCAAGCTCTACCAAATTTCCAAACGACTCTTCGCCACCACCCACACCCAGCTTCCCGCCCTATGACGTTCGGACACTTCACTTCGTGGCATGCGGACGACCGTGGCTACTATTCAGGGCCCCGCGGCCGACGACGACGGCGTGCGCGCGCGAAGAAAAAACGAATGTGTCCCGCATGGTATTATTTGACAGGGATGATGGCCCTGGCAGGTGCGCAACCGTTGTTGCAGAAGTTCGAAAAAGTTGCTCGCAAAAGCCCGTTTGACAGAAATGTTAAAAAGTGTTGGGTTTCCTACGAATCCGCAAGAGCGCGCGGGATGAAATTTTGACATTTTTTTTTGAAAAACCATTGGTTTTTTGATGTTTTTATGTTAAAATCGCTACGAAAACTAAGGTTTTGGAAGGATTTCGTCTTGCGCGCGCGAATGTCCACTTTACCTTATTTTTTGCAAGGGATTCTTGAAGTTTGGTTATGTTAGAACAAGAAATGTCCACTTTAGCTTATTTTTTGCAAGGGAAAACCGATCGTAACAACACAACCGGATCTGGTACACATCGTTTTGCCTGAGACTTCCTCACGAAAATGATGAAAACGTGGCTGCGGCCTAGGCGCGGCGGGGGGGCCATGCACCAGGGGTCCCAACAATAATTATTCTTAAGAAGAAATAATGTTCAACAACAACAACAACAACAACAACAAAAACAAAAACAACAACAACAACAACAACAACACCAACAACAACAACAACAAACCGGCGACGCTCGCTGGCGCCCCTATGATCGGAATAATCGGATCCGATTACTCCGATCATTGGATGATCGGAGTGATCGGATCCGATTATTCCGATCGTCCAATTGGAATCCCACAGATTCCAAAATGGAACACAACAACAACAACACCAACAACGAAAACAACAACAACAACAACAACAACAGCAACACCAACTACAACTACAACAACAGCAGCAACAGCAACAACAACAACAACGCAACAAGCAGAATCCTCACCACGGATTCTCACTTTAGCCACGCACCCAGGGACAGTGAATGACCGTTGGGTACCCTCACTCTGACAAACATACATGTGTGCATGTATCGATCGCATCGTTCGGTTCACGTGGAATATTGTCCAGGGGGACAAGCAAAAAGATAGTTATTCGGCGGCGACGTAATGGCAGTCAGGATCTGGGGGGGGAGGGGAGGTCATCATTTTTGTTAACAAGTTTTGGACACTGTACGTTCGTATATGTGCGCACGCTTGCAAAACGGAACCGTTTGTATACATATGGGTGTTGATGCTTTACGCGCCCATGCGTGCATCCGCAACAGTGCCCAGAGACGCATGAAGTGGTGTGCCCTGAGGTCCTTTCGAACCCTCTGTATCGAATACGGAACTACTCTGTCAAAGTTGCTCACAGCCCTGAGTGCATGGCGCTCCTCGGCGTTCCTGCGGCTGGTCGCGCGTCATTTTTCTTTCCATGGACCAAACAGGTTCCGAAAGAGGCCAGGAGGACCCCAAGAGGCTCCCAAACGGTCTCCGAGGGCCACGGGACGGCCCACGAACTCCCCGCGACACCCAAAATGGTCTCAAGACGGCCCGAACGGCTTCCAAGACGCCCCAAGAGGGCTCCAAGAGGGCCCCCAGGAGGCACAAATCATTGACGTTCCATGGTTTTTGAGCGATTTTGGCGTTCCCGCCTCCAGCGAACATCCTAGAAGCCGATGACCCAGAACCCAGGCACGGTGGCGGGATGAGCCGAAGGCCATTCGTATCCGCCGCCCCCTGTTGCTTGCAAGAGGGGTGCCTGGCGTGCTAGATCCTATCGTTTTTGGTTTTGGTTCTTTTCCAAAAAACCCCCCATGGGGCTCCGGCGCGTCACCCGGGAAATGCCCAATCTTGGAACAAATCCTCCAAGACAGCTCAAGGTGGCCTCCAAGATGGCCACGTTGGCCCAAGATGGCCTCCAAGATGGTCCAAGATGGCCTCCAAATCCGCCCAAGATGGTCAACGACGGCCTCCAAGACGGCCCAAGAGAGTCCAAAACGGCCCAACACAGCCCAAGAGGCCTCCAAGACGGCTCAAGAGGCCTCCCAAGGAGGGCCCAAGAGGCCAAAATCATTGATTTTCATTTGGTTTTGAAAGATTTTGGCATTTGCTTCTTTTCGGCCTTCCGACGGCTCAAGACGGCCCAAGAGGCCCCCAAGATCGCCCCAAGATCGCCCACGATGCCTCCAAGATGGCCCCATGGCGGCCCAAGAGGCCCCCCAGACCCCAAGAGGCCCCCAAGACGGCCCAGGAGGCCTCCAAGATAGCCCCATGACGGCCCAAGAGGCCCCCCAGACAGCCCCAAGAGGCCCCCAAGACGGCCCAGGAGGCCTTTAAGACGCCCAAGATGGCCTCCAAGACGGCCCTGGAGCGCCCCAAGAGGGCCCAAGCCGGTTCAGAGAGGCCCCCAAGACGGTTCCCGACGGCGTCAGACGGGCCAGGAACCTACCAAGATGGCCGAAGTTGGCCCTAAGATGGCCCAAGACGGCCCAAGAGGCCTCCAAGAGGGCCTCCAGGAAGGCCAGAAAACGCCAAAAACTGTGATTTTCCTTAGGATTTTGAAGGATTTTGACATTTGCTTCTTTTCGGCCTTCCGACGGCCCGAGGCGGCCCAAGAGCCCCCAAAGATCGCCCAAAGATCGCCCAAGAGGCCTCCAAGATGGCCCCAGAACGGCCCGAGAGGCAACCCCGGATGGCCCCCAGAAGCCCCCAAGACAGCCCAGGAGGCCTTTAAGACGCCCAAGATGGCCTCCAAGACGGCCCTGGAGCATTCCAAGAGGGCCCCAAGTCGGTTCAGAGATTCCCACCAAACGGCTTCCGACGGCGTCAGACGGGCCAGGAGCCCACCAAGACGGCCGAAGTTGGCCCTAAGATGGCCCAAGACGGCCCAAGAGGCCTCCAAGAGGGCCTCCAGGAAGGCCCGAAAAGGATTGTGGCATTTGCTTTTTGTTCGGCCTGCCGACGGCGGCCCGAGACGGTCCAAGTGCCCCCAAAGATCGCCCAAGAGGCCCAAGACGGCCCCATGAGACCCCCAAGACGGCCCAAGAGGCCTCCAAGACGCTCAAGATGGCCTCCAAGACGGCCCAAGAGCCCCCTAAGACGTCCTCCAATAAGGCCCGAAAGGGTCAAAATGGCCTCCCGACGGCCAAGATTACCTTCAAGATGCCCACGTGTTCCCCGCAGGCTTTGCAAACCGATTCGGGGAACACATGGTCCGATAGCTTAGCAGGTCTGGCCTCAACGTTCGGCCACATAGGCACTTACAAAAAGGCAGGGGGCGGCGGTCATTCGCCGTAGGCGTCTTCGATCAGCCGCCCCCTGTTGGCTTGCCACAGGGGTGCCCAGCGTGTCAGACTTCAGGAGGTTGTTGGTTTTTGTAGGATCCCCCTGGGGCTTCGGCCGATGCCGTCCGTCGGCCACCCGGAGGGAACCTCAACGTCCAGAAACAAATCCCCAGGGCAAGATGGTTTCCAAGTTCGCCCAAGAAGGTCCCAAATGGTCTCCTAAACGACCCAAGAGGGAAGCTACTTCCAAATCCGCCAAAGAAGCCTCCAACATTTTGGCTCAAGCCGTTCCCTGCTCTGCTCGCTCTCGTTTTGGGCCCCGCGGGAGGCCGTAGAGTTCGGGCGCTTGGGGAGATGGCTACGGTCGGCTGCCAAGCTGCCCCTGTGGCGGCCGAGCAGCCTCGGCAGGCGGGTGGGGCCGCGGCTTCTCTCTGGCCGGCGCGCCGCGCCCGCCAGTGCGCTGCGCGCAGTGCTGCCCAAGGGAAGCTGGCGGCTGCCTTGGCGAGAGTCGCCACGCTCGAGGCCGAGCTCGCCGACTGCCGCGCGGTGCGCGGGGAGGCGGCGGCGCAGGCCGTGCGGCTCGCGGCTCTTCCGCTCGGCAGCCAGCAGGTCCCCGACGACGTCCTGGTCCAGGAGCTCGCGACGCGGCTGGCCCTGGCCGTGCCTGTGCTGATGGACATGCTCGCCGACCGCCGCGCAGCTGCAGTTGGCGCCGCTGTCCCTCGCGCTGCCCCCGCCGCGCCGCCCCCCTATGGCGGCAGCAGCGGGACGCAGTGTGGCACGCTCGGCGCGGACGCCAGCGACGAGCTTGCATCGTCGCTCACCGTTGATGGGGCCGCTTCCTCGGGAGCATGCAGGCGCGCTCCGCCGCTGGCCACCGCCAGGCGGAATGCTGGCATGCATTGCGCTTCGAGGAGGGGCGCATCAATTGCGAAGATGAGGTTGACATCGCTCAACCGACTGCAGCGTAGCGGTCCAGATTGTCGACCTCGGCAAGGACGCGGTGCTGGTGGTCGTGGGCGTGCTGCTCTTCCTCAGCTTCGCCCTGCAGGTGCGGCGGTTCCACACCGCCGAGTGCCTGCCCAGCGCTCGGCGGCCGAGGGAGTGGAGACGGGCTGGTGTGTGGCTCGCAGGCGCGGGCGCAGCCTGCCCGCTGGCGCGTCCTTCGCGCTCGCCGAGCTCGTGCGCAGCGCGGGTCATCCCACTGCGGCCCCGCTGGCTTCTGGGCCGCTTTGGTGGCACGCTGGCGTCGAGGGATTGGATGACTCGGCCTTGGCAAGGCCTGAGAGCAGCGGCGGCTTCGGAGAGCACCCTGCCCCTCGGCCTTCTCAAGGTGGTGCTGTTCATCCTCATCGCCTCCCTGATCCTGGTGCGGCGTGCAGCACTGCCTGCACCTCCTCGCCTGCTGCTTTCGTGGACCCCTCGATCGTCACGGCGTACTTGCTGGCCAACGAGTCTGCCGTCCTCAGCGGTGGCAGCGAGATGGCCGCTGGCGACATCGACGGCGAGTTCAGCATGCAGGAGGTCGGCTCCCGCAACCAGGACGGCGACAGGTCCTTGGCCTCGGATGCCGTGGCGCACGGCGGCTTCGACCTCTCCCCGCACCTCGGCACGGACGACGGCGTGGAGGCGGCTGGGCCCCAGCGCAACGGCGGCAAGAGACTGGACGACGACGCCCTCTTCACTTCGCCTCCCTCGGGCTCCTGCTCCTGCTCTGGCGGCGGGGGGATCGATGAGGAGGACGGCGTGGGCGGCGTCGGTGACGGCTGCACGCTCCACGGCTCGGAGACGGTGGCGCGCCAGGAGCCCGCGCGTGGGCCCAAGCGGCTCCTGGCTCTGCGCCGCCACGTCTTCGCGGGATGCGTGGCCCTCACGGTCGACCGCGACATTCGGAGGCCGGGCTGGCAGGGCGCAGGCGGCGACGACGCCCCTCCAGCTCCCTCGGCCTCCGAGCGAGAAGCTGGGCGCCTCTGGCTCCGCGACACGTTCGGGCCTGGCTCCCCGTGGAGGACGTGGGCCAGGCAGGAGCGGCGGCGGAGGCGCGAGGCTCAGCTCCAGCAGTAGGCGGCGGTCGGCGCTTTCTCTTGGCGAGCGTGCTCTGCGGTGCAGTCAGCCTCGCTTGCCTTGCTAGGCGGCATCTGAATTTCCTGTGCATGATAAGCCCCAGGGTGATAGGATTAAAAAAAAAGACGGGCCAAGATGGCACAAGAGGCCCCCAAGAGGCCTCCAAGACGGCCCAAGAGGCCTTCAAGAGGGCCTCCACGAAGGCCCGAAGTGGCCAAACTCATTGCATGTAATCCCACCAGCCCTCTGGGCGTAGGTGGTTTAGGGAGTTTCCTCTTCCATCTTCCCTCCTTCCCCTTCGGGGAGGGGTTTACCCCTCCCCCTAACCCCCTCCCCTGGACCTGGACGGGGGGTTCCGCGACGCGTTGGAGCGTCCAAGATGGCCCAAGACGGCTCCAAGAGGGCCTCGAAGAGGCCAAGATGACCTCCAAGATGCCTCGAGGTAGCCCAAGATGCCTCAAGATGGCTCCCCAGATGCTCCACGAGGCCCCAAGATCGCCCCAAGACGACTCCAAGAGGCCTCCGAGACTTCCAAGGAGACCCCCCAAGAGGCCCAAATCCTTCAAAAACTAAGAAAAACCAATGATTTTTGCTTTCTCGCCTTTTCGCTTCCGTTGGCCTTCCGAGGCCTCAAGATGGCTCCAAGAGGGCCCAAGATAGCCCCAAGAGGGGCCCAAGAGAGCCTCAAGACGGCCCCAAGAGCGCCCAAGAGCGCTCCAAGAGCGCCTCAAGATGAGCCCAAGAGGCGATTTTAGAGGATCTAGAGGGGCGGGGTTAATTAACCCCACCCTCTTCTTTGATCGATCGCCTCCAAGATGGCCCCAAGAGGCGCCCAGGAGGCCCCAAGAGGCGCCAAGATGGCCCCAAGATGGCCCCAAGATGGCCCCAAGAGGTCCCCAAGAGGCTCCCCTAGGCACCCAAGACGCCCCAAGAGGCCTCCGGGACCGCCAAGACGCTCCCAAGACGCCCTGAGAGGCCTTCAGGACGCTCCCAAGAGACATCCGAAGAGACTCCGAGAGGCATCCAAGAGGCCTCTGGCCATGCTGCTCGCCCTTCTCCTCATCCTCCTCCTCATTCTCGTCCTGCTCCTCCTCCTCCTCCTCATCCGCCTATTGCTCCTCCTCCCTCCTCCCTCCTCCCGCTCCCCCTCCTCCTCCTTCAGTTCCTCCTCCTCCTTCTCATCCTCCTCCGATTCCTCCTCCATCCTCGCCGTCTTGGGTAAGACGGGTTCCCCAGCCCTTTGTTACTCTGTATGCTCCCTCACTTCCCTGATCACCTCCATTCGCCTGGGCACCTACTGAATGGGCTGGTGGGGATACGCGAAGCGTCAAGAATTCGGTTTTAAATATTTTGGCATTTGCTTCTGTTCGGCCATCCGATGGCTCAAGACGGCCCAAGATGGCCCCAAAGGCTTCCAATATGATCCCATGACGGCCCCAGAAGCCTCCAAGACCACCCAAGAGGCCTCCAAATTCGCCCAATATGTTCCAAGATGGCCGCCAAGATGGCCAAAGAAGGTCCAAGACGGCCTCCAAGACGGCCCTCGAGGGCTCAAGATGCCTCCAAGTCCGCTCAAGAAGCCTCCAAGACAACCCAAGACGGTCCAAGATGCGCCCCAGAGGTCTCCAAGACGGCGCAGCATGCCTCCAAGAGGTTCTCCAGGAGGGTTCAAAGAGGTCAAACGTATTATGTGTCCTTGGGTTTTTGGGGGCAGTCGCTTGATTTCGGCCTTCCGACGGCCAACGACGGCCCAGGAGGCCCCCAAGGTCACCCCACGATGGCCCCAGAGGCCTCCAAAGTGACCCCATGACGGCCCAAGAAGCCCCCTGCACGGCTCCACGAGGGCCTTCAAGATCGCCCAAGATGGTCCAAGATGGCTCGAGCTGGTCCAAGATGGCCTCCAAGACGGCCCACGAGGGTCCAAGATATCTCCAAGTCCGCCCTAGAAGCCTCCAAGACGGCCCAAGACGCGCCCAAGAGGTGTCCAAGACGGCCCAAGAGGCCTCCAAGAGGTCCTCCACGAGAGCCCCAAGAGGCCAACGTCCTTGCTTGTCCTTAGGTTGTTGAAAGATTTTGGCATGTGCTTCTTTTCGGCCTTCCGACGGCTCAAGACGGCCTCAGAGGCCCCGAGATCGCCTCAAGATGGCCCTTCCGACCTCCAAGTCGGCCCCATGACGGCCCAAGAGGCTCCGAAGATGACCCCAGGAGGGCACCAGGATAACCCGACAGGCTCCCAGACGTCCAAGATGGCCTCCAAGACTGCCACGACGGCCCCAAGAGAGCCCCAAGGTGGCGGCAAGCTGCTTCCAAACCGTCTCAGGATGCAGCCAAAGCGGCCTGAGATTCTCTGGAGCTGGCCCACGGCGGCCCGAGAGGCCCCGACGAGGCCTCCAAGACGGCCCCAGAGACCGTCCACAGGTGCTCCAGGAGGACTCGAAGGAGATTTGTTTTGCTTCAAAGATTTGGGTATTTATTTTTGTTGTTCGATCTTCCGACGGCCCACACGGCCCAAGATGTTCCCAAGATCGCTCCAAAATCGCCGAGGAGGCTTCGAAAATGGCCGCATGAGGGCCAAAGAGACCCCAAAGACGGACCACTGACGGCCCAAAAAGCGCCCAAGACGCCCATGATGGCCTCCAACACGGCCAGGATTGCCCCAAGAGAACCCAAGATGGCCGCAAGATGCCTCCAAGACTGCCCAAGCACCCAAGACGGCCTGAGATAGCCTGGAGACGGCCCTAGACGGCCCAAGAAGCCCCCAGGAGGCCTCTAAGACAGCCTGGAAGGAGGCTTCCAATTGTTCGCCCGGGAAGGCTCGAAAAGGCCCACAACATGTGTGTTCCTGATGGTTGTCGAAAGATTAAAAGATTGGTTAATTCCGCCCTCCGGCCGCCAAACACGGCCCAAAGGCCCTCCCAAGGCCGTCCTCACGGCGGCCAAAAGGCGTCAGAAATGGCCCCGTGACTGTCCACGAGGCATCCAATACGGCCCACGAGGGCTCCAATACGGCCCAAAAGACCCCCAAAACGCCCAAGATGGCTTCGATGACGGCCCTGAAGCGCCATAAGAGAGCCCCAAGACGGCCCAGAAACTGCTTTCAACGGCGCCAGACGAGCCAGGAAGGTCTTAGGACGATCAAAGCGGCCCTCAAGAGGGCCCCAAATATTTCCAAGAGGCCCAAACAAGTTTCCAAGAGGCGCCCCCAAGGCCTCACAGGAAACTCCCGAGAGGCTCGCAGAATGACCCATGATGCTCCGAAGAAATGTCCTATTATGATCCTTTTCTTCTTCCCCCACGTGTTACCCGAAGAGGTACCGAAATTGTTGGGGGAACGCATGGTCCAATGACCCGGCCAAGCATTGGCCGCGAATTTGCTCCCTTTTCCTCTTTGTGGCGGACCCTATGGGGCAGGAACTTTCCTCCTATGTTCCTTCCGTCGTTTCCGCACATCCCTCGCATTCCTCAGTCGCAAGTGTCTCCCGATGTTTTCCTCATCATCCGGAACAAATTACTCCGTCGGTAGGACCCCGCATGAGAAACCTCTCGGCGAATCTGGAAATGACCCTCACCGTCGTCCTCGCGATGAGTGAGGCGCCCTTACTGTCTCCTCCGAATCATTCTCCTTTTGACGCCCTGGCGCAGGCCCTTCTCCCGCTCCCTGCCTTGCCCCCTCCTCGCCTTCTTGTTTCTTTCGCCCCCCGCCACCTCCTCCCCTTTTTACTGCGTGACCGCGCGCGTCAGTTTTCCTCGGCGCCGTCGCTGCCTCGGCCAGCGCGGGCGCAATCTCTAACTGCCACATTGCGCCGCAGCCGCTGGGGCAACGCCGCGGGCAGGGCCGCTGGGGCGACCCCGCGAGCCGCTGGCGCGCGAGACCAAGCCGCTGGGACAACCCTGCGGGTTTCGAGCGGGGCGCCGCCGCGCTCGGGCGGGGGGCAGCGCGAAGCCCAGCTCTGCCGCGAGCTGCTCCACCTCTGCCTTGGAGCTCTCCGCTCTGATGTCGAATTCCAGGAGCGCCTTCCGCGAGGGCGCCAGCGGCCCACCCCCCAGGAACTTCCGCGGCGGCGGCCGCAAGATCGGCGCGCTGGCGCGGGAGAGCATGACGCAGAGATGCAGCCACCGCTGGTCGTCCGACATGTCCGTGCGGCCAGCGCCCTCGTCTCTCGCGAAGTCGACGGCGGCGCCTTTGCGCGTCGTCTGGCCCTGCGACGGCGCGGAGGTGAGGCGGGCCGCGCGCGTCGCTGTGAACCCCGGCGGCGCGCGGCAAGCGGCCCCGAGCTCTGCCGCGTGAACTTATGCTCGCTGGGCGTGAACGCGAGCAAGCTCCGCGCCCGCGCTTCGGCCCCGCCGCCGTCGTCGGCGCCTTCGGCGCCCTGGGGCAGCACCTCGGCAACCCCCTTGTAGATCGGGGATCCCTTGACGCCGCGCGCCTGCAGCCAGACCCCCCACGGCGGGAAGCGGGGGCGAAAGTCCTGGCCCGGCGAGCACTCCTCGCAGCGCTGCTCGTCGTCGGGGTGGAACTCAAAGGGCACGATGGTGGCCCGTTGCTCTTGCGCGAGCCCCAAGCTCTTCGTCGGCTCTTCCTGCGCTGCCGTGAGCCGCACCTCCATGCCGACATGGGCCGGTCATGCGCCGTGGACGTCGGCCGTCTCGCGCGTGTTCGGGGCGTTCAGCAGGCGCCGACCCGCGTCGGGATCGCCCCGAATCGCGCGGCACTCGTCCGCGACCTTCAAGCGAACGAGGGGCGCGCCCGCGCGCCGCGCGCGTTCCTTCGCCAGAATCTCCCAGTAGATGCCCATGCCGTAGCCAAGCCGAAAATTATCGCGCTGGCGCCGCGGGCCCAAGACGCCGCGGTTGTCTGAGGCAGACCTCTGGTCGGAAGGGCTTGCCCTCGCTCGTGTAGCCTATCAGAGGGCCCCCGGGCTCGAAGCGCTTCGTGCGCTTCAGCTCGAAGACGCAGGGGATCTGAGAGAAGACCTCGATGGCGTGCTGAATCTCCACCGTCGGCGGCTCCGCGTACTTGTGGGGCCCGTCGTCCAGGAGCTCGTTCACGTCCGTCAGGAGGCCGATGCTGCCTGTGGGCTCCAGCTGCAGGAGATCGCCGACATGCAACGCGATGGGGGCGCGCCCGAAGTGGTGGTCCCGCCGTTTGCAGGTGGACACCTGCACGTCGCGCGTGTCACTGCGTCCGTGGCATGCGCGAAGGTCCAACGCGTTGCACGGCGCGGCCGCCACCATGCTCATCGATGGCGAGAACGCGGACGTGCTCCCACAACCACTTCAATCTCTTCTGCATGGCCCCAGGCCTCAGCTTCGCGTTGATTTACTTCTGGACTCGCACGGCACAGGCGTTGTGCAGCGTTCTAGCCTGCACGGTCTCCGTGGAGGTGCTCTTCTGCGCGTTCGAAAAGACAACGACCACTATGCTGGCATTGCCCGGCGACGACGAGGGCCCATTCGGGCACGCGGGCCCATTGACAGTAACAAACTTTGCCGACGACCAGCTCGTTCACTCACAGACGAGGCTCCCGCCTGACACTTCCCAAATATACACGCCTCAGGAGCCCAAAGGTGACGACAGTTACAAGGTTCCGATGGCCCGCTCGGATTCAGAACACGATCTGCGGGCCACATGGGGAGGGGCCCCCCGCCTAAGACTTCCTCGCAAATCACTCACAGAAAAAGCTACCGCCTGACACTTCCAAAATATTCTCGCCTCAGGAGCCCAAGAGTGACGACAGTTACACGGGTCTGATGACCCGCTCGGATTAGTAACATGATCTGCGGGCAACATAAGGAGGAGGCTCCCGTCTGAGCCTTCCTCGCAGTTCAGTCACAGACGAGGCTCCCGCCTTACACTTCCCCTATATGCAGGCCCCACGAGCCCGAACACGACGACAGTTACAGGGTTCCGATGACCCGCTCGGGTTAAGAACATGACCTGCGGACCTTATACATAAAGAGGATGCTCCCGCCTGACACTTTCTCGCCATTCACTCACAGACGAGGCCCCCGCCTGACACCTCCTCCATATGCAGGCCCCACGAAGACCCAAAGCGACGACTGTTGCATGGTCCCGATGACGCGCCCGGATTGATCCGCCGGCCCCCTTGCGGGCCACAAGGCTGTAGGACGAGGGTTTGCTGTTCCATGCGCCACTTCCAGCTTCCAGTTTCCACTGATACAGTTCTGCTTTGTGCTGCTTACTGTTCCCTGTTGATGGACCGCGCGGTGGGGGGTGGGGAGCCGAGAAAGAACCTACCCACCACGCCCGAATAGCGTGCTCTGAATTCCTGGGGGGGCGCGGGACACGTAACAAAAATATAAAACTCCGCCCCCGAAACCATAAACCCTCGCTCAGTACACAATACTCGCGTCCCCGAAGCCATAAACCCTTGCGAACTACACAATATTCGCGTCCCCGAAACCATAAACCCTCGCAAAATACTCCGTACTCGTGTTCTTGAAGTTCTAGCTCCCGTAAGTTACGCGATACCTGCGCCCCTGAAGCCGCAAACGCTTGTAAATCACTCGATACTCGCGTCCCCGAAGCCATGAACCTTCGTAAAATATACAGTGCTCGCGTCTCCGAATCCATAAACCGGTGTAGATGACGCGAAATCTGCGACCCCGAAGCCATATACTTTCGTAAATTACACATGAATCGCGCGTCCGAAGCCATACGCCCTCGTAAATTACATAATACTCGCGTCTCCGAAGCCATAAGCCTGCGTAAATTACGTTTTTGATGCGAGCCCGAAGCCATACACCCTCTTCAATTAAGCGCTACTCGCGTACCCGAAACCATAAACCCTCGAGATACAACACCGAATTCAACAATCTCATCATAATTTCAATTTGTCCAGCCGACTACTCATCGTCTTCGCGTGAAGTCCCGACGCTGCTTCACGGCGGCGCCATGGCCTCATGATTTCGTTCTAGCATTGCCCATGATCCGAGAGAGGGGCCGGCGGCAGGGGGCGAAGCCCTTACGGATAACAGGATCTGCTGACCCCATAAGGTGGAGGTTCCCGCTTGAGACTTCCTCGCCATTCACTCACAGACGGGACTACCACCTGATATTTCCTCCATACTCAAGCCTCAGCAACCTAACAGTGACGGCAATCGTAAAGTTTCGACGACCCGTTCGGATTGATAACATGATTTGCGGGCCCCGCAGGGAAGGGGCTTCCGCCTGAGAATTTTTCGCAATTCACTCAAAGACGAAGCTCCCACCTGAGATCCTCCATCTTCAAGCCTCAAGAACCCACAAATGACGACAATTAGAAAGTTTCGACGACCCGCTCGGATTAATAACATGACTTGCGGGCCCCAGGGCGGGGGCTTCCGCCTGAGACGTCCTCGCAATTCACTCACAAACGAGGCTCCTGCCTGAGACTTCCTCCGTACTCAAGCTTGAAGAAGCCAAAAGTGACGACGGGCACAGGATTCCGATGACCCGCTCGGTTTACTCAAATGAGCTGCGGGCCCCACAGGGGAGGCTTCCGCCTAATACTTCCTCGCGATGCACTCACAGACGAAGCTCCCGCCTGAGATGAGTGAGTGAGTGAGTGAGTGAACGACTGAGTGGTGATGATGATGATGATGCTGGTGCTGATGATGATGACAATGATGATGACGAAGATGATGATGATGATAATGATGATGATGATGTTGACGATGGCGATGGTGATGATGGGAGTGTGGGTGAGTGAATGCGTGGGCGGGTAGGTGGGTGAGTGAGTGGGTGAGTGCGTGAGTGAGTGAGTGATGATGATGATGATGATGATGATGATGATGATGATGAGTGTGTGTGTGTGTGGGCGGGTGGGTGAGTGAGCGTGTGTGTGGCTGTGTGAGTGGGTGGGTGAATGGGTGAGTGAGTAAATGTGAATGATGATGTGTGTGTGAGTGCTTGAGCGAATGTGTGCGATTAGGAAAGAGGAACAGGTGTGTTCACTTTTTTTGTTAGGCGGGGCGTCTAAAGAAAAATTATGCCGACAGTCGGACCCCGCGTGAGAATATGTTTGGCTTGCCCTTAGCCTTTTCCTCCTCGCCCTGGCGGACGCCCTCCTCTCGCCCTCTGCTCTGCCCTGTCTCCCACCTTCTGCCATTTCTCCCCCTCCTCCTCCTGTTGCTCCTCCTCCTCCTCCTCTTCATCCTCCCCCTCCTTCTCCGCATCCTCCTCATCATCGCCCTCCCTCTACCCCTTCCCCTCCTGATCCTCCTCCATGCGCACCTCCCCTTCCCACTTGTCGGAACGAACACATCGATTTTCTTCGGCGCCGTCGCCACCTCGGCCAGCACGCGCGCGTTCGCCGACGGCTTGATCACAAAGCCTTTGGGGCAACCTCGCGGGCCATCCCTTCGGAGCAGCCCCGCGGGGCAGGCCGCCGGGGCAACCCCGCGGGCCAGGCCGTTGGGACAACCGCGTGGGCCTCGAGGTAGGCGCGGCCGCGCTCAGGCGGCGGGCAGCATGAAACCCAGCAGTGCAGCAAAGTCCCTTTTCGAAACGTATAAGCTTCCGATGACCCGCTCGGGTTACCAACGTGAAACGCGGGCCCCACAGGGAATGGGGTTCCCGCCTGAGACTTCCTGACAATTCACTCACAGACGAGGCGTTCGCTCGGTACTTCTTTCAAATTCAAGCCTGGGGAACCCAAAAGTGACGACAGTTACAAGATCCCGATGACCCGCCTGGCACTCGAACGTGAAGCGCGGGCCCCATAGGGAGGGGGCTCCCGCCTAAGACTTCGTCGCAACGCATTCACAGACGAACCTCCCGCCGAAGCATTCCTCCAAATTCGAGCCTGAAGAGCTCACAAGTGAAGACACTTACAATTTCTCGATGTCCCGCTCGGATTACCAACGCAAAGTACGGGTTCCATACGGGGTTCCCGGCTGAGACTTCCTCGCAATTCACTCGCAGACGAGGCTCCCGCCTGAGACTTCGTCCGAATTCAGGCACGAGGAACCCAACAGTGACGACAATTGCAAGGTTCCGATGACCCGCTCGGAATACCAACGTGAAGCGCGGGCCCCATATGGAGGGGGCTCCCGCGTGAGATTTCTTCGCAACTTACTCACAAACGAAGCTTCCGCCAGAGAGTTCCTCCAAATCCAACCCTGAGAAGCCCAAAGGTTACGACAGTTGCAGGTTTCACAAAAGATGTTTCCGGGGGAGACTTCCTCCGAAATCAACCCTGAGGAACACAATGCTGAAGGCAGTTGCAGGTTTCCGACGACCCGCTCGGATTACCAACGTGAAGTGCGGGCCCAATACAGAGGGGTCTCCCGCTTGAGACTTCCTGGCAATTCCCTCACAGACGAGGCTCTCGCCTGAAATTTCCTCCAAATTCACACCTGAGGAGCACAAACATTACGACAATTGTAAGGTTCCAGTGGCCCGCTCGGATTACCAATATAGAATGCGGGCCCCATATGAAGGGGGCTCCCGCCTGAGACTTCCTCGCAATTCACTCACTGACGAGGCTCCGGCTGGAGCTTTCCTCCAAATTCAACCCTGAGGAACCCAAAAATGATGACACTTGCAAGGCTCCGATGACCCTTTCGGCTTGCCAACCTGAAGCGCGCGCCCCATAAGGAAGGGGCGCCCGCCTGCGACTTCCTCGCAATTCACTCCCAAACGAAGCTCCCGCCTGAGATGAATGAGTGAGTGGAAGAATGAGTGAGTGGATATGATCATGATTATGATCATGATAGTGATGATGATGACGATGGTGATGATGATGATGATGGTGATGATGAGGGTGTGAGTGAGAGAGTGAGTGGGCGGGTAAGTGGGTGTGTGAATGGGTGAGTGCGTGAATGAGTGATGATGAGTGTACGTGAGTGGGTGAGTGCGTGAGTGAGTGATGATGATGAGTGCGTGTGTGTGCAAATGTGTGAGTGTGTGAGTGAGTGGGTGAGTGCGAGTCGGTGAGCGAGCGGGTGAGTGAGTGTGAGTGATGATGTGGGAGTGATTGAATGCACGATTGTGCGTTGAATTGAGCGAGCGCGTCCTCTTGTTTTTGCGCGGGGTGTCTAGAGAAAATTACTCCGACGGGCAGACCCCACATGAAATTCCTTTCGGCCTATCTGGAAATAACCTTCACTGTCGTCCTCTCGATTGGGGAGGCACCCTTATTGTCTTCTCTGCGTCATTATAACTCTCGCCCTGGCGCAAGGCCCTCACCCGCTCCCCGCGTTGCCTTTGCCTCGCCCTCCTGCTGTTTGTTTCGTCGCCCACCACCTCCTCTCCTGTCTATTGCAAGAGCGCGCGCGTCGATTTTCCTCAGCGCCGTCGCCGCCTCGGCCACCGCGGGCGCACTCTCGAATGGCAGCGTCGCGCCGCCGTTGGGACAACCCCGCGGGCCAGGCCGAGGGGGCAATCACGCGAGCCGCTGGGGCGCGGGAGCAAGCCGCTGGGACAACCCCGCAGGCACCGAGCTACTCACGGCCACGCTCAGGCGGGAGGCAGCACGAAACCAAGCTCTTCGGCGAGCCCGATTCGGCCGAGGATGGGTTACCACCCCCGGCCCGGACGCAAGGGTTCCCCCCTGCGCCCGATTCGGCTGACGATGGGTTACCACCGCCAGCCCGGAGACAAGGGTTTCCCCCTACCCCCGATTCGGCTGACGATGGGTTACCACCACCAGCCCGGAGACAAAGGTTTCCCCCTGCCCCCGCTTCGACCGAGGATGGGTACCACCCCCGGCCCGGACGCAAGGATTCCTTCCTACGCCCGGCCGCCGTCGTCGTTCTCACCTCCTGTTCCTCCTCTTCCTCCTCACCTGATGGGTCGGGCGAATCGCCCACTGAAGAGCGCATAGGGAGGGGGCTCCCGCCTGAGACTTCCTCACAGTTCACTCGCAGAAGAGGCTCCCCGCATGATACTTCCTCCATATTCAGGCCTCGGGAGCCCCGAAGTGACGACAGCTACAAGGTTCGAGGATGATCCGCCCGGATTGAAAACATCAAGCGCGGGCCCCATAGGGAGGGGGCTCCCGCCTGAGACTTCCTCACAGTTCACTCACACACGAGGCTGCCCGCCTGATACTTCCTCCATATCCAAGCATCGGGGGCCCCAAAATGAAGACAGTTACAAGGAGGTTGAAGATGACCCGCTTGAATTAAAAACATTAAGTGCGGGCCCATAGGGTGGGGGCTCCCGCTTGAGACTTCTCCATAGTTCACTCACAGACGAAGCTCTCCGTCTGACATTTCCTCCAAATTCAAGCCTCGGGAGCCCCGAAGTGACGACAGCTACAAGGTTCGAGGATGATCCACACGGGTTGAAAACATCAAGCGCGGGCCCCATAGGGAGGGGGCTCCCGCCTGAGACTTCCTCACAGTTCACTCACACACGAGCCTGCCCGCCTGATACTTCCTCCATATCCAAGCCTCGGGGGCCCCAAAATGACGACAGTTGCAAGGAGGTTGAAGATGACCCGCTTGAATTAAAAACATCAAGTGCGGGCCCATAGGGAGGGGGCTCCCGCCTGAGACTTCCCCACAGCGCACGCACAAACAAGGCACCCCGCCTGATACTTCTCTCATATTCAAGCCTCCGGAGACCACACGTGACGACACTTACATGTTCGAGGATGATTCGCCCAGATTAAAAACAATAAGTGCGGGCCACATAAGGAGAGGGCTCCCTCCTGAAACTTCATCACAGTTCACTCACAGACGAGCCTTCCGCCTGATACTCCTCCATATTCAGGCCTCAGGTGCCGAAGAATGACGACAATTACAAGTTCGAGGATGACCCAATCGGATTCAAAACGCGAAATGCGGGCCCCATAGGGGGGGGGGGGTCCCGCCTGAGACTTCCCTACAATTCACTCAAAGACGAAGCTCCCGCCTGATACCCCCCCATATTCAAGCCTCAGGAGCCCAACAGTGACGACAGTTAAAGGTTGAGGACGACCAGTTCGGATTAACACCATGAAGTACGGGCCACATATAGGCTCCCACCTGAGACTTCCTCACAATTCACTCACAGACGAGCATCCTGCCTGATACTTCCTCCATATTCAGGCCCCGGGAGCCCCACAGCGACGACAGTTACAAGGTTGAGGACGACCCGCTCGGATCAAAAACATGAAGTGCGGGCCCCATAAGGAAAGGACTGGACCCCGCCTGAGACTTACTAGGTACTCGAAATTCACTCACAGACGAGGCTTCCCCCTGATACTTCTCCCATAATCTAGCTAGCGAATGAGTGGGTGAGTGAGTGTGTGGGTTAATGTCTGAATGAGTGATGATATGATGAGGATGATGCAGATGATGAGCGAGTGGGTGAATGAGTGTGTGATCGAGTGGTGGTCAAGGTGATCAAGATGGTCTGTGTGTGAGTGGGTGTGAGTGTGAGTGTGTGTGTGTGTGTGTGTGTGTGTGTGTTCCTGTGTGTTCCTGCGCGGGGCGTCCAGAGAAAACAAGAACCCCACTTTCGATGTGGGGAACAAGAACCCCACATTGGATGTGAGGAGTAACCCCACTCTGGATGTGGGGAACAAGGCTGCGCCGCCAGAAGCTCACGCATTTGACGAGGCCAGGGGTTCCCGCCGTCGACTGAAAGCTAACCAACCGTGCGGCCCACAGCTGACGAGGCCAGGGGCTCTCGCCGACGATGGCTGGATCATACAGAAATCGTACGCGGCCAAAGGCTCGCACACCTGACAAGGCCAAAAGCTCTCGCCTCGCTGAGTGCGACACCCGCAACCCAGCGCGGCCAGAGGCACGCGCAAATGTTGATGACAGCTGCACTCGCGGGACCCCTGTTTTGGATCCGCAACCAAGACTTCCCAATATCCACCCGGGCAGTCACCAACATAATCCAATAATCCCCGAACGGCCCCCAACAAAGCTCAAAAGGACGCCACGAAACCCAGATGCCCGGGACAACCTTCCAAGAAACGCCAAAACAACTGTCTATGAAATCCCCAAATGGACCTGGCGTGGCCCAAGCATGATTCAGGCACGCGGGCCCATGACAATAACAAATTTGCCGACGACCAGATCGGACGGGGCTACTCGCAATTCACTCAAAAACGAAGTTCCCGCCTCATACTTCCCCAAGGCTCATGATTCAGGAACCCAGAAATGATGCCAATTGCAAAGCTACGACGACCCGGTCGGGCTACTCATATGAATTGCGGGCCCCATAAGGAGGGGGCTCCCGCCTGAGACTTCCTCGCAATTCACTCACAGGCGAAGCTCCCGCCTGAGACTTCCCCCGAATTCAAGCCTGAGGAGCCAACACAAATTACGACAATACAAGGGTTTCGATGACCCGCTCGGATTACCGACGTGAAATGCGGGCCCCATAAGGAAGGGCTCCCGCCTAAGACTTCATCGCAATTCACTCACAGACGAGGCTTCCGCCTGAGACCTCCTCCAAATTCAAATCAGAAGAGCCGAAGAATGACAACGGTTGCGTTGTTCCGATGACCCGCTCGGATTACCAACGTGAATAGCAGGCCCCATATGAAGGGGGCTCCCGCCTGAGACTTCCTCGCAATTCACTCACAAACGAGGCTCCCGCCTGAGACTTCCACCACATTCAACCGGGGAAGCCAAACAACGACGATGGTTGCAGTGTTTCGATGGCCCGCCGGACTACCAACGTAAAGTGCGGGCCCCACAGGGAAGGGGCTCCCACCTGAGACTTCCTTGAAATTCACTCACAAACGAGGCTCCTGCCTGAGACTTCCTCGGAATTCAAACCTGAAGGGCCCAAACATACAACGATTGCAAGGTTCCACGGATCCGCTCGGATTGCCAACATGAAATGCGGGCTCCTGCCTGAGATGAGTGAGTGAGTGAATGAGTGAGTGAGTGTATGAAGATGATTATGATGATGGTGATGCTGGTGATGACGATGGTGATGATGGTGCTGGTGATGATGATGACGATGATGAGTGTGAGTGAGTGAATGAGTGGGTGGGTAAGTCGGTGAGTGAGTGGGTGAGTGGGTGAGTGCGTGAGTACATGGTGATGATGAGCGTGTGAGTGTGTGAGTGGGTGAGTAAGTGGGTCAGTGAGCGTGCGTGTGGGTGGGTGAGTGTGTGGGTGAGTGAGTGAGTGTGTTCGATGACGTGTGTGTGTGAGTGAATGAGTGAGTGAGTGTTCGACTTAAAAAGAGAAGAAGGCGTGTTCTCCTGTTCGAACCCCACTATGGAAGTGAGAAGAAAACGAACGCTTTCCAGACCAACCGCGGGAATGCGTCATCCCCGCATAAGTTCTGGAATCAGGAATCTCTCACGAGGCGGTGATACCAGCGGTTCCGGACAACTGTGCGAAGCGGGGAATGCGGACGTCGCGCCAGAGGATTCCCCCCGAAACCTGGCCAAAAGGCTCGAGGAAAACATGCTCCATCGAATGGCTTTAAATATTGCATCACATGGCTTCCTGTTCGCCGCGTCAGCAACGCAGTCCATTGTCTCCAGCTCGCGCGCATGTAAGACCTCAGCGCCATCGAATTCGGTATTGTCCTGCGTTTGGTATGGCCCTGCGCAGCTACTTTTGTTCCCGCTAACTATGCTACGCAACTGGTGCCGCCAACGCCGTGCGACTGAACTGGCGGCGCTCGCTCTCGGCGCGGGCCCAGCGCCACTCGTGCAAATCGACGTGCAAGGTTAGAAGTACAGGGCGCGTTGGGAAATGAGACGGTTCGTCGAATGAGCCTCGGCCATCGCGCACGCCCCGCGTGCGTTTCCAGCGCCGTCGATTTCGGGGGCGCTTTTCGCGCGGCAGTGCCGCGCGCCGCTACTTCATAGTAAAGCGCGCAACGGGCGCAAACAACGCCGCGCGACCGATTTCGCGGCAGTGCGCCGGGCATGGCCCCTCGCCACTCATGCAGTACACATCGCACAGCGCGCTGGAAAACAAAAAACACGCGCGATCGCATGAACTGCAGGTCTCGTTGCCGCGACACAGACAGCCGCGGTGCTGTTTGGGTTCCTTGCTTTCTGCTCTGGCACTTTTGACAGTCCTGGTGGCCGTGCCCATCGTCGTACACGCGGGAAACCTGGTGAGGAAACGTTGCTTCGCAACCGCGGCGCGCTCGCATGCCTTCGCCGCGTCATCCTTCTCATTATTCTCCTCGCGGCTCATGCATTCGGATTTCAGCGCCCCGTCACCGTCCTTCTCGAAAGCATCCTTCGGTAAGTCCTCCGTGCAGTCTGCGCATCGTCTCGTCTCTGCTCTCCTTTGGCTCACACCGGCCCCTCGCAGCTCTTGCACTTGGCGTGTAAGTGCTTGTCTGGGTACCTGTCGGAGGCATCAGTTGATCGTATCTTCCCGCGGCGAACGCATTGCTGCGCATCTCTCTTCACTCCAGCCTCGCAAACCCTGCACTTATTCTTCAGGCCGCCGTTATCCGTTTTGTCGTAGTCGCGTTTCATCAACATGACTATGCCTTGCTCGCACTTATGGCACTCCTTCGGCTTGCACGTGTCACAAATGTGCTGGACACGCAGGTCTCTGGCTTCTGGGTTCGGCCTCTTCGCCCCGCAGCATATGCATGCTGGATACTTGTGGTCGTCGCGCAGGTACTCCCCTTTGACCAGCTGGTTCGCCTTGATGGCGTCCACAGGCCTGTTCCCAATCCCCTTGTCCTTCAAGCGCTGCGCGCAAGGCGGGTAAGAACTCTCGTAGCACTTATTACGAGGAGTCGGACTGTGGTTTGCGAGAACGCCCTTAACGTCCGACGGCTGGACCTCTCACGAGTGTTCGGCTGTCCGCACGTCACGTTCGAGCACTTCCCGATGATCTCGTCAGCGTCCCTCCGGTCCCTGGCCACGCACCTCACACCCGTCGCCACCGCCAGGAGGTTTTTGCTGCGCCAAACCTGCAGCACCTCGTCCACGAAGTGGTAATCTGGCAAGTTTCAGGCGTCTCCCGCCTGTGTCCAGCCGCTGCGCCAATTCCGTTTTTTTGCTGCCTCTGGCGCGTCGAGCAGGTTCATCACGCCACTGGAGCTGGCCGCCGCGTCCGTCTTCCGACCCTCAGGCCACGGATCGGTAGTCTCTCATCCGTCTCCTGGCGATCTGGCTGTCTCTGTTTGCTTGGCCGACGGGGCCGATCTCGCAGTGTCTGTGACTATTCCCTTGATCAGCTCCGCCAACTTTTCCCTCGACTGTCCAGTGGTGACTTTGGTTCTGCTGGCCGCTGCGGCAGCCGAAGAGCACTCGCCACGCATCGCCGCGAACGTCTCTGCTTTGTCGTCCTCGGCCGTCTCTGCGCCGTCGGATGGCATACGTCTGCCGTGCATCCCACACTACCTAGCTCGAGGGAGCGAGGCTCGCCTGGACACTCGGTCGCACAGCAACGGTCGGCCGCCCAGCAGGTCCTGCTGGCTACCAAACCCAGCCGTCGTCCATGGCCCCGAGCGGAACCCGCTCCGCCACCAACAGTGGCACCAGGAGAAGGGCCAAATGTTTCACCCTTGAGCCAAAATGGACACAGAGCATGCACACTGGGCTCGGATCAAACTTGCAACGCCGAGCGATAACCTGGGTTCCCAGACCCCCGACGTCATGAATTTTTCATGACGTCGACCCCCAGCGGTCTGGACCCATTCCCCAGGACCGGTTTTTCGTCCCGAGTCGTTTTTTGACGCTCCCGAGGGCCGGTAAGGGCCCCCGGAGGCCAAAAATAAGGAAAAACCTCCCGTCGTGATTTTTTCATGACTCGAGGGGGCCTGGGTTCGGATACGACGTGCGAAACCGAAGGGTCGATATCAACAGGCCCGCTACCTCTGGCCGAGGGTGCGGGGGAGCGGGGCCCAGCGCCGACCCGGGAAACCCGCGCAGGCGTCCGGAAGCTTATGCCTGTGTTGTGTGATATGGTTCTGTCCTCATGTACTCCAGATTTCGTAATAAAAGGGAGGGGGTCTGGACCCTCCAAGACAAGCCATTTCAGACCCCCCCTCGTGGGAGAACCCTCCAAAACATCGTCCCCAGACCCCCCCCAGGCCCTCCAAGATAGCCTGGAAGAGACCCCCCCCGAAATGAGACCCCCTCCCTTTTATTACGAAATCTGAAGTACATACTCTCAAGCGCATGCCACCAATCCCCACGGGCCGCGGGCTCCTCCCGGCAGCTTGGCAGAAGACTTTTAAAAAAGGATCTCTATCGGGCCGCCGACGGTCTGCCAGCGACTCGGCGAGCCCCTGCTGCCACAGGCAAATCTGGGAGGGCTTGCCAGCCTGGAACATATCCCTGTCCCTATGCTGGGCACCTCCTCATCACGATGCCAATCTTAGGGATTCCCTTACTCTTCAGGGCGAATCGCTAAGACTGTCATCGCCTTTTGGCGTGTCACACCTCAGGGATAGGGATACGTTCAAAGGCTGGTAAAGGGTGGTCGCTGGACGCCCGTCGGGAGCGCGGAAACTCCTGCCGGGCGTGCCCGCGCCACCCGCCCGGTCCGGACGCGAGCCGCGCCGCCACGGCAACCCCCGTCAGGGCGCCCGCGTCCGGTGCGCCCCTGCCCGCGGGAGGCCCGGCCCGGCTCGGGCGGGGCGGGCTTCGGCACCCAGCAGCACTGCGAGGAGGGAGGCCCCCCAGGCCCATCTGGCTGATCTTCGCTCCTGCTCCTCGTCGTCCTCCCCCTCCCCCTCCTCCTCCTCCTCCTCCTCCTCCTCCTCCTCCTCCTCCTCCTCCTCCCGTTCCTGCTCATCGTCGTCCTCCAACTTGCCCTTCTAACCCGCCCTGGCGGCCTCCGCGGTGTCGGCCTGCTTCACCTCCGTGCGCCATGCCCCCTTCTCTCTCGACGGGGCTGATTCTTGCTCCTGGCAGGGGGCGATGGGGAGAGCAAATGGGGAGGGGGTATAGAGGAATTGGACATGAGTGTTGCGATTGCTCGTTCTTGTCCTGATGCTCTATGGGTGGTGCTGTGTGACTGGTGCCCTGTGATTCCGTTCGTGTTGCGATTGCTCCCTCCTGCCCTCGTGCCCCATGGGTGGTGTTGTTCTATGGCTAGTCCGCTGTGGTGCCTTGGATATTGCGACCTCTCGTTAAGGCGCCCTACGCTGACAGTTGCGATTCCTTGGTCTTGCCCAAGTGCCCTACGGGTGGCGCGATGAAAGCTGGTGCCCTGGTGCCCCATGACGCCTTGATTGTTGCGGTTGCTCGCTAGTGTCCTGGTGCCCTATGGGTGGTGATGTATTGCCGGCGCGATGTGATGCCCTGAACTTCGCGACTGCTCGTTCTTGCCCTGATGCCCTGCGGGGGGTAACGCCATATGGTGTCTTGAGTATTGCGATTGCTCGTTCTGGTCGTTGTAGCCCATGAAGGGCGCTGTATGGCCGGTGCGCCATGATGCCGTGAGCTTCGCAATTGCTCGCTCCGCTCCTGGTGCCTCAGCTCTACAGCAGGTGCTATATGATGCCTCGATTGTTGCGATTGTTACTTGTTGTCCTGGTACCCTGTGGGTGGCAATGTATTGCTGGCGCCCCATGATGCCTCGAGCACCGCGATTGCAAACGCAAGAGTAAGCGCTAGTATCGCGATTGCACCTGTGTTTCATGGAATTGGGCATGAGCGTTGCGATAGCTTCGTCTTGTTCCGGTGCCCCATGGGCCCATGGGGGCGCTCTGTGGCTGGTTTCCCATGATGCCTTGATGTTGCGATTGTTCGTTCTTGTCCTGCTGCCCTCTGAAGGCGCTCTCTGGATGGCCCCCTCATGATGCTACGAAAGTCATCATTGCTAGTTGTTCTGCACATGTGCCGTACGAGTGGCGCTCTGCGGCTGATGTTCTCTGAAACTCCAGGTGGTGCGTTCAGTCGTTCTTGTCCTGGTGCCCTATCGGGGCGCTGTATAGCTAGTGGATATGACGCCTTGAATGTTGCAATTGTTCCGTCTTGCCCTTGTGCCCGATGGACTGTGCTCTACGGCTGGTGCCTGTGATGCCGTAACTGTTGCGATTGCTCCTTCTAGCTCTGGTGCCATACGGAGGGCACTCGATGGCTTGCGCCATATGGTGATTTGGGTATTGCGACTGCTCGTCTTTGCACTGATACTATATGAAGGGCGTTGTATAGCTGGCGCCCTATGCTGCTTTGAATGTTATGATTGCTTGTGTTTGATGGTGTTGCCCTATGTGCAGCGCTGAGTGGCTGGGGCCTTATGAACTTCAGTGTGGTTTCTTCAATGACGCAATCTAGCGTTCTTGTCCTGGTGCCCGATGGGTGGGGATATACGGCTGGTACCTAGGAACCGTACGTGATTTTTTCTGCAAAAACATGAAGCATCCACCACGCCACCGCGCACGGGCTTAACCGTTCCTAATTCCGTATTGCAACTTGCAAACGTGTTGTTGCCCCATCGTTCAATTTGCATATGGGATAAGAGCATCCCAACCCTGCCAGTATCGGCGCACCTCGTCACCCCTGTCAACTGATACAATGAGCGTACATTCTGTGTATCGAAAGATTCGTGTTGCAAGAGCCCGTTTCACAGAAAACACATAAGCAACACCCATACGCGCGCGGACGTGCCGACATCAGACCAAACACATTCGTTGTGTAAACAACTCATCGTGCAAATGCATTGAAACCCATGGGCTGGTCATCCGCAACATTGCAAATCTTCTGCCCGCGAACACTTGCTGGAATTACAAACAAATACCATGATGAATGCAATCTCGCCCAATACCCGCATTTTCATCTCAACACGCGTTGCGTCACCACGCGGTGCATCCGCGTTGACCTTGCAGGCGCCAAACGCACAAATCCATATCACATATATCATGCGGGCCACGTGCGCACGCCACCAAGCTCGCGGGCCTGAGCTCGTCTGAAACAGTTGGTTGCCGACGCATTTCAAGATATACCTGTTCAAAAACAAATGGGGGACATTACCGTTTTCGACAACAGATTGCCAGTTATACTGGATTTTCACGCGCGCGCAGTTTTCAGTCCTTTACCACCATGAGCTCCATCGCGCCACCGCCGTTATCGTCATCGCTAATCCCGGCAATTGCCGTCATTCTCATCACAATCACCTGCACCACCCCACCGACACATCATCACCGTCATCGTCACCAGCATCGGAACAGTCGTTGGCATTGCCGTCGTCCTCGTCGTCACCGCCACCACCAGCACTATTATCATCATCGTTGCCGTCGTTGGGGACGTCATCATGATGTCGCGCCCTCCCCAGTCACCGACCCGCACTGAAGCGCCCGCGCGCCAGCGCGGCCTTTGAGACGCGTTGGGGAGCTCCCATCCGTGAGCGTCATCGCAGCCGCATTCCTTGTGCCAAGCCAGCTTGTCGACCTGCGCGCGAGCGTACGGGCGCCAGCGCGGCCGTAGAGACTCGCTAGCAAGTGCCAGTCAATAGCCGCAGTCGTGGCCGCATGGAACTTACCAAGCCAGCTGCGGGTGGGAGGGTAGGATGTTTGCGGGAGCGCTGGGGTTGACGACTTCAAATTCCTCATGAGTACTCGAGCCACACACACACATAAACACTCATTATTTGTATGTCTAAATTTTGTAAGGCCGGGGACCCCAGACAGAACGCCCCCCCCCGAACGAATTTCGGTCTCCCCAGGCTGCTGGGACGCCCCCCGGCTGCTCCGACGCCCCTGCAACGCGTCCCCTTCGGCCTTCCAGCCTTCTCGATAGGCCAGAGACATCAAATACTGCTCAAGACAGCTCGTCGACAGCTCGAAAGCACTCCCAAACGCCCAGGATGGCCTCCAGACGGCCCAAAAAGCGCCCAAAGCGCAGCAAGAAAGGACCACGGGGGATCTTAAAAGAGCCCGAGTAGCAGAAACATGGTGCATTGTCGCATGGTGTTCGAAGGATCTCGGCGTTCTCGCACTCCCACGCTTCCACGATCCAAGCAGCCCCGAAGACCGCCCAAGAGGGGGCTCCAAGCTACCCAAGATGGCCTCAAGACGGCCCAAGACGCCCCCAACATCGCCCCCAAAGGGGCCCAAAACGACTCAAGGGGGACGCACGACGGCCCTAAACAGCGCCATACGACCCCAACACGGTCAAAACTCAGAGGCGCCCAAAAGGCACCAAGACAGGTACACGAAGGCTCTCAAGAGAGCTCAGACCGGAGAAAATCGTTCATTCCCCTGTCGGTGTTTGAAGCTTCTCGCCGTTCTCGCATTTCCACGCTTACACGCTCCAACACGGCTCGAAAACCCTCACGACCGCCCCAAGAGGGGTCCAACACGACCACGAGGACCCAAAAAGCGCCATAACGGCCCCATGCGATTTCAAAACGGCCCAAGGTTGCCCCAAGAAGGCTTCCATAAGGCCCAGGAAGGGGAGCACGAATCCACATCGAATTCACATGTGTTCGTGCGTACATGTGCAACACACCCATGAACTCATGTACACATACACGCCACCTGCATGCGAAATTCAAAGGACCAAGCTGCATGGCGCGGAGCGCGAATGCAGTCTTGTGTACTTATAGATAGAGACACACACGCACACTCGCGCGGACCCGTGGATTAAACCCTTGGAGCTGCGCAAGTCGAAGTTTGCCGACGCCTGTTTCTGGCGCCCAAATGGCAGCTGGCTGCGGCGTGCGATCGACAACCAACGTGAAATCGATGACGTTCGCCTCTTCAAGCCCTCTTCAGGAGGGGGAGAGTGAGGAGGTGGTTTTTATATACACTGTGCACGCGTTGAAATCACATGGGAAGGCCGGCAACACTAGCCGACGATACGCACGATCGCTGGGAAGCACGGGCAATTTACCGTTCCGCTGCGATTTTCACACGAGGCTTCCTCGCGTCTCTCCGGGCTCTTCGTTCCCGCCGAGACGTTCAAAATCCACTCAGGCCCTCTTGGCCCTCTTGGGCCTTCAGGCCCTCTTGGTCCTTCAGGCCCTCTTGGCCCTCTTGGCCCATCAGGCCCTCTTGGCCCTTCAGGCCCTCTTGGGGGAGGTCATCATGGGGCTCTCTTGGGGGCGCCTCCGGCCCTCGGCCTGTCCTGGGGGGCCTCTTGGACCCCCCAATTGGGCCCCTCCTGGGCTGCCTTGGGGAGATTCTGGAGGCAACTTGGGCCGTCCTGGGGGTCCAGACGGTTGAGAGCGCGAGGATCTCATAATCTGCAGGACACCCTTTGGGAATCTGCGATTTCGGCCTCGTGGGGCCCTCGAAGGTGTCCCCTCGGAGCCGTCCCGGGGCGTCTTGGCGGCCTCTGGGGCTGTCTTGGGAGCATCTTGGGCCATCCGAAAACCGTCTTGGGTCATCTCAGAACTGTCTCTAGCCATCTCGGGGCCTCCTCTGGGCTGTCTCGGGGCTCCCCTGGGGAGCTCTAATACAATCTCGGGGCCCTCCGTGGGCCCCTCCGGTGCCGTTTCGGGGCTCTCAGAGGGCTCCGAGCACCAGGGGGTCCTTTCGGGTCTCTTTGAATGGATACGCATGCACGTAAACACATCAGATCGATCTTGTGCCATGGATTTGCATTGCAGACGGTCCACCTTGTTTATTTCGCCATGCACACTGCACCACGCGCAAGCAGCACGGGCACCGTCACATTGGGTTCAAGGGCCGACTGTTTGGGGTCCGGGCTGGCAACAGCTCTGTTGCTTCCTCCACCTGGCGACCCCCCAATCGAGCAAGCTCGCAGTGGCCCACACGTCCGCGCGCTTCCTGCCCCGCGCGCCCGTCCTTGCGCACCTGGCCCAGGCTCCGCGCCGGGAAGTCTGCCAGGCAGCACTTGCCCACGCGATAACCGTCAAGTCGGGCCTGTCCCCCTACAGGGGGATTTTCAACGAAAATAAAAAATACCCCAAAAATAATCAAAACATTGTCCAAAAATAATATGGGGACTAGTTTTCGAGTATTTTTGACCTTTTTGGAATATTTTTGAATATTTGTCATATTTCGTCGAAGATCCCCCTGTAGGGGGACACGCCCGACATAACATAACCGGCCGTCAGACCATCAGACCCCCAGTGCTCGCACTAAAAGGCTCCAGCTTGCATGCTACGGAGCGGTGTGGGAAGGCACAGCGGAGGAAGGGGGGGAGGGAAGGTAAGAGAGATGGGGGGGAACAGACGTGTGCATCTGCATGGAGTTGCTGAAAGTTACGGATGCGACCGCGCTGGGGGCCTCAAGAGTCGACGAGCGCCTTCCACTGCTCGCAGAGTAACTCCTCGCACACGTGGCCTGGCTCGCCCGCCAGGGATCCACGATAAATTACGCCAGAGCAAACGGACGTTTGCGAGGAGGCACTTTGCGAGTAGTGAAACGCGCTCGGCGAAAGAGAAGAGGAGGCGGAGGAGGAGGAGGAGGAGGAGGAGGAGGAGCAACGAAGGAAGGGTGCCGGGCGGACGCCTGAGCCACAGGGGAGAGGCAGCCGGCCAGGGGGTGCGCGCGCGCAGGTGCGGTCGGCTCCCCTGGCTGTGCATTCTCGGCGCGGGCTGGTGCTCCTCGCTTGCAGGGGGGGGGGGGGGGCGATGCGGTAGACTCGGGGCGCTGACCTAAGGAACCCTGAATAAGGAACGAGGCCCCCTTTTCCCACAAGTTAAACTTCGATTTCCCGTTGAAGACCTAAGGAAAACCCAAGGCAAACTGTAAGACAATCAAGGAACACCGAGTCCCTTCCCAAAGAACGGGGTTCCTTCTTCGGCGCCCCGACTGTGGGAGGGGAGGTGGAGACGGGGTGGAGGAGGGGAGGGAACGAGAAGGACAGCGAAGATGGGGCAAGGGGGGAGGAGGGGGTGGCCGCCCGTCCCAGGAACGCCCGATGGCGGGGATCGGACAGCAGAGTGCGGCCCCCCACACTAGAAGGGGCGGCAGGGGAGGACGGAGAGAGAGAGAGAGAGAGAGAAAACAAAAAAAACAACAACAAAAAAAACAACAGAAAAAGAGGAAGAGAGGGAGAAAGAGAAGGGAAGGGGAGGGTGGAACGGTGGGGGGCGGGGGAGGGGAGGAAGGAGGAACGGGGGAAGGATAGCGACGGGAGGGGGCAGCAACAGGTACTGCTGGAGGACGGCATCCTCAGACTTTCCTGTAATGATGGGTCCAGGCGGAACCTAGGATTCTCTGCATGAGCTGCGCGGCGTTTGGGTCCATCATTGAGCGTTCCTTCAATCAGGGGCGCCGCGTTAAAAGTAAGGAGGGGGAGACGGAGGAGGGAACTCGCCTCAAGTGAAAGGAACATCTAATAGGCAAACACATACGCTTACCTTGAGAGAGAGCGTGCTCCTGCAGGTCCGACTGCAGCAGTTGGAAGTGACACGCGAGAACTCGCGAGCTGGCGCTGCTGCCCAACCCCCTTCGCGCCCATAAACAAAAACGCGCAGTTCGTGGCCTCGCAGGCAAGCGCGGACACATTCGAGCATTCCAGCACGGGAGCAACGCCTATGTTTGAGATGATAGGAATTCGGCGCCAACCGCGACATCTCAATGCAAAGCAACGCTGAACTACGGCCTGTGGGAATGGGAGACAGACAGCAAAGTTGAAGCTTCTGGGGAACATCGCCGCGCGCGAAGGAATACACGAGGAGAGGCAGGCTTGCGCACTATGCGTGCGTTGGCACCTCCCTCAAACGAGCGTTACAAGGCCAAATGTTGCGCGAGGTGTTCAAGTGACCTGCTAAGGCGTACGAGGGCTTTGTTCTTCTCCACCGTCCAAGCATACAGAAACCACATTTTGAATATCCGTCTTGGTGATGGGCGGGGTGGGCCTAAGAGCGCGCCTAAGTACGATTCCTCGCCATGCCTTGACGCTGGTTCAGATCGCGGGGGCGGCAACAGAGATGTCTAACAACTTACCGTAGTCATCAAACGTTCGTTTGGTGACAGGCTGCTTCCAAGCCAGGTGCTCGCGCCATGCCGTGCAACGCTCGTCGTCGCCGTCGAGGCTCATTCGAAGCTCCTCGGCCACAACAGAGAAACAAGCGCGCGCTCGCCACTCGAAACTAGGAGGCCCGGCAGCAGATCCTGATCTGGGCCGACAGGGTGGGATAGCCGCTCGCTTCAAGCTCTGGGGATCTGCAGACGAGGCTGCATTCCAGGGGCGCCGAGCGACAGCCTGGATCCTCGTTCGCTCCTTCCTCAAATCTCTGATGAAGGGGGAATGTGCTGCCCGACAGACTCGGGGCGCCGAAGCGCAGAGCATGCGGCTGTGGGGGGCCGACTTGACCTGTCCAAAATCGAGAGACCTGCAGTTCGTGCGCACTCGCGACGAACTCCAAGAGTGGGCCCCCGAAGCCTCGCAGCGCAACCCTCCCCGTCGCTCGGACGTCCATTCCCCGTGTTTTGCTCGGTTTCGTGCGACGCTTTTTCGCAGGATGATCCAGGATGCTCCTTTGCTCCTTTGTAATCCCCGCAAAAAAAACACACACGTCCGAACGATAACAAGAACCTCCGTCAGGAGCACAGCCGAGATATGTCGGGAGAGGCGCCCTGGCGGCCGCGCACTGCGCGCCTGCAGAGCGGCTGCACGTCCCGTCGGAACCCTCCCACGGGAAAAAAAACCGTTGAGCACTGCAGCGGTCTTCTTGGTTGGGAGGCAGCTGCTGGGAGGTTTTCGTCGGAAGGATTAAGGAGGATTAAACCCCATTGGGGGTCTGTTACGCCACAGTGGGCCTCGGATCAAGCTGGACTAAGCCGGATAAAGCGGGATGCCGGATTGAGCGGGATTAAGTCGGATTTCGCACCAGGGCTAAATCAGAATTGGACCTCCCAGGAGTTGCATCCGAACCTTGGAGCGGCCAGCTAACTGGAATCTGAAGGCGGAGTGCAATCGAGAGCTCGACGAGGAGGCTGCCCGCTTCCAGACCACGGTCTCCGGCAAGAGCTCCCGGCTCGGTCGTGGGCCTAGGGGCGACATCTTCCCCCGCGAAAATGTCCGGAGCTTTGGCGAGCGCGGAGAGAGGCCCCGACATCGGGCCATCCCTTAAGTGGGGCCTGTCCCCCGACAGAGGGATTTTCGACGAAATATAAAGAATACACCAAAAATAATCAACAAAAAAAACTAACATAGTCTGGGGTTTTTTTTTTGAATATGGTTTGGCCTTTTGTTTTTCATGTTTTCGTCGACAATGCCCATGTAGGGGGACACGCCCGACATAATAATACCTGTGTGTGCACGGCCCCGGTGGTTATGAGAAGGTGTACGCCAGCGTCGTGACTCAATTCCAGGCTGGTGGGCGTGCTAACGGGAAGACTCAGCCTGGTGGATGCCATGACAATGGACACTCTGACAATCCGATCGTTGAATTGAGCATGCGTTTTTTTCCCGAGGAAATGGAAGCCGCAAGTTGGACAGGAAAGAAAAGGCGCTAAATAGCGCACTATCTGCTTAGCTCCGAAGCCGGTCGCCGGCCAAAAGATAAGTTCTGCCTTGGTGGCGGGCCTGCTTCAAGAGCTCACGATCCTTCTGCTCGGCACGCTCACGCTCTTGGAGACGGGCCTTGGGGTAATCCCCGTTCAAGATCGTAACACCGCATTGCTTCTGATACAAGTGTTTCAAAAGGTGCTGACGGCTGCTGTACGAGTGTTTACACACGGGGCAGGTGGCTGTATCGCCTACGTACTCGTTGTATGCTTTGCGCTTCTTGTGAACCGCTGTCTGATGGGAGGAGAGTTCTCGGTACGTCAGGAAGGATGCACCGCAGACATCACATGCATGCGGCCTCAACGGTGCAGGGCCGCACTTTTCGGGAGGGTCTGCAACAGACTCTACAACAAACACCCGAGAGATGCGCTCGCCCCATTTGGGGTCGGCCATCTGGTCACGCCACGCGGCAGGCCCAGCAGTCGGATCTGGGAGGGCCCAAAAGAGCGGCACGCAAGATTTCTCACGCAGCCACCGCAGGTCAGACACAATTGAGCATGCGTTCAGAATGTGTAAAGCACGTCCCAAATATGTTTCAAGCATGTGTTTTACATACCTAGCCAAAAAAAATGTCTGAAACATGTTTTAGACATCTGGAAGTTGTTTGGCAAGGTGCTTCCTCTCCATTGATCGACTTCCACCAAATCGGGTCGGGCGAAAGGGGGGGGTAGCAAAGGGGGGGGTGAGAATCAGCTCGCGCAGCTGATTTTCACGGCGCCTCCCGGCGCCGCAGGCGGCTATGCATCCAGGAAGGGGCCCCTCGGTGGAGCCGAAACCAGCCGCATGCAGCAACTTTCGTAACCACCCCCTTCCCCAATCCCCCCCTTCGTCCGGCCCGACAAAAGTGCAGCCCTCGCGCCGCTGGAGCCCGGGGGCACGGCGCGGCGCCCACGCCGAGCGCGCGGCAGTGCAGCGCGACGCTCGGGGCGCCAGCGGCGCGGCGGGCCCCGCGCGCGACCCGCCCCCGAGCACAACGGGGGCGCCGTCGGGGCCAAGGGGCGCTCTGGGAGCGCGCTCCGTCAAGCTGTTTTTGGCGAGCGGACAGCAGGCGCCCCGCGCATCCGCGGGCGCCCGGGAAGGCGCCGATCAGTCCGGGAGCTGCGCGCGCCTCTGCGCAGCGAGGCATGCAAAGTCCCCCGCGCTGCGCCCCTCCGCGCTGCGCTCCGTCAGGCGCTCGATCGGGCCGGGCGACGGGGGGGACACAGCAAAGGAGGGGGCTCGAGAGTCAGCTCGCGTATAGCTGTTTTTCCGGGCGCCTCCCACCGCCGGAGGCGCCCATGTATCGAGGAATGGGCCCCCAAGCACTCGATCGGGCTGGGCGAACGGGGGGCCGGGATAGCAAAGGGGGGACTCGAGAGTCGTATAGCTGATTTTCCCGGCGCCTCCCGGCGCCCCGGAGGCGCCCATATGTATCGAGGAGTGGGCCCTTCGGTGGGGGGCCGAAACCAGCTATACATGCAGCAAGTTTCGTACTCCCCCTCTTTTCGGCGGTGGACAAACCTCACTTTAGTAAACCTCCCCTTAGTGAAAGCGGCCTGCGACCGAAACCGACGGACCTGGGCACGAAAAAATGACGGCCGCGACGCCCTCTCGCGAACCGAAAACGGCCAATTCCTGAATCGACGTGTCAGGGCAGGAGGTCTATCCACCTCCAACCTTTCCCGGCGCCGGAGGCGCCCATGCATCGAGGAATGGGCCCCTCGGTGGGGCCGAAACCAGCTGCACGCAGCAGATTTCGTAACCCCCCCTTTCCCTATCCCCCCCTTTCGTCCGGCCCGACTCGAGCCCTTGGAGGCCTCTTGGGCGCTTCTTGGGCCGTCTTGGGCTCTCAAGACGGTCCAAGGGGGGTCCAAGACGGCCCACGATACCTCCAAGACGGCCCAAGAGCGCTCCAAGGGAGCCCCAGACCGCCCAAGACGGCCCAAGAGGCCTCCAAGAGGCCCCAAGAGGCGCCCAAGGGGCGTCCCAAGAGGGCCCCTCGGATCTGCGAGGGGGCGGGGGGCGGAGCAGAGCGGAGCGCGCGCGCCGTGGGGTGCGGCGGGGCGGCCCACTGCGAGGGCCGGGGCGGGCGGGGGCAGGGGAGTCCGAGGCGGGAGGCGGGGCGGTGGGGGCCAGAAGCGGAGGCGCGGGGGCTATACCTTCGTGGACCCCAGAAACGGGGATGGACAGACCCCCCTTTAGTAAAACGTGGTTTAGTGAAGACGACCTGAGGCCCAAACTTGGCGGGCGCCCTCTCGAGAACCGAAAACGGACAATTCACTAATCGACGTGTCACTGTTGGGGGTTCTGTCCACCCCCGACAGAAACGGCAGGGCCGTTCTGTCACCGTTTCCGGAAAAAGTGCCCCTTGAGAATGGAAGCGGCAACAAAAACGGCGACCGGAAACGGCAACAACAACGGCTCCAGGATTGGAACGGGAACGGGAACCCGTAAAAAAACGGCGACGGAACCGGTTACAAAACGTCGTCGGAACAGGCCAAAAACGGCAAAACGGAACCGGTAAAAAAACGGCCCTGTCGTTTCCAGGGCCCACTAAGGGCCGTACACGTCGTTCATTTCTAGTCGTGCTCATTTCTGATTGTGCTCGTTTCTAATTGCTCCTGGCCCCCCAGTGGCCAGGAAGACGCCCAGGGTAGAACAATTAGAAATGAAAGGATCTTGGCCCCAAAAAATCAAAGAACTTTCGAAGAATAAGAAATGAAGAATGTGTAGTCGGATGGGAGTCGAAACCAGAAAGCCGCGCCCGTAGAGACGTGCTCACGCCAGCATCAGAGAGACAAGTGTAACTGCCAGAGAGTGGTGGAACTAAGGATGCCCGTGTTCTAGAACATGTGATTTATGCTCTTCTTCGTGCGGGAGCCAGAGTCAGAGCGCCGAAATCTGAGGCCGTGGGGAGCCAGAGTCGAACCAATTGCGTCCAGGGTCGGGCGTGATCGTGGCCAGCCTGGGCTTTTAGTCGGAGTTGGATTCTGAGCTGGAATCGGAGGTAGTGCGGAGAACCCCCAGAAGAGAAAGCGGGGGGGGGCCCGACCGTCTCATCTCAGAAATTGTCGGGGCAATCATGTCTGAGCCCAGGCCAACTTCGTATGAATCGAAGCCAGAGTCGGAGCAGGAGTCGGAGCAAGAGTCGAAGCGGGATTCGAAAGCAATCGTCGGAAGCAGGCGTCGGAAGCAGGCGTCGCAAGGGGAACTAGAGCCGGGGTCGGAGCCAGCCTTGATGTCGCGGCGCTGGGGTCGGAGTCGAACCTGGGGTTGCTGGGGTTGGAGCCGGAATCGGAGAACCAGAAGATTGGCGCCAGAGTCGGAAGACAGAGCTGGAGGCGGAGAGATGCGAGCTGGAGTCGGAGAAACGAGCGCGGGTGCTGGAATTGAGCAGAGCAGTCCGAGTCGGCACAGCGGGAACTGGGATCGAGGCAGCGGGGACTGGAGTCCAATAGATGGGGGCCGGAATCGGATTCTGAACCAGAGTCTGCGAGGGGCAGAGCCGAGTCTGCGGGGGGGGTCCTGGGTGCGCGCCTCGAAGCAGATTGCGGTATTGGGCAACCGCGGACCGCATTTGCTGGCGAGCTCCTGGCCAGAATTGCTGGCGCCGGCGCGCGCCGTTCCATCGGGGATCTTCTGACCCAGGTCAATCCAGACCCGGGTCAGCAGGAAACCAAAAACTGCAATGCAGGAAAAAAAACTGCAACGCAGGTCTTCGCAAACCCGGGTCAGCCAATAGGCGCGGCCACCTCGCGGCAACGAGCGGCTCGCTAACCCGTGTCAGCCAGAAGGGGTCTTCGCAGGATCCTGCAGGATCTGGCGCCCTGGCTGACCCCCGTTTGCATTGACCCCCGTCTCGAGGCTCCCGATTCCAGTCAAGTTCGCTGCCGCCGGCCAGCTGCACTTGCGCGGTTATGCTCCCTCTGGACGGACCTGAGAAGAACTGGACGAGTTGTGTCCAGCCTGCTCCATAAACTCCGACGTCGGCGTATTTTGCATGACCTCCTCCAACTGATCATCCAAGATAGTGCTCTGACTTCCAGGAGGCGGACGAAACGATCGTGACGAAGTATCTGGCCGAGAAGCCGCCTTCAACGCCCGCCACGACGAAACCATCCCGTTACCGGCGCGGGCAGCCCCCGAGGCCGTCAGACCCCACGACAGATCCCCCGCGTCAGACGAGGCCCCAAAATCGATGAGCCCCCTCTTCGGCGCCGTCACCACGGCAACGATGCCGCCCCAAACCTCCTCGATGGCCTGGCCTAGGCCCTCCGAGAATTTGCGCGTATCTCCTCGGGTCGCCCCGACCCCCCGACCTTCCTCTGGACCCTGGGGCGCGTGACGATCCAGCCAGGCATCCTTGCAGGACCTCCTAGAGAAGCTGCTGGCATGGCCGTGGAACGCCCAAGGGAAACCGCGTGGCCACTGCGATGATGGCTTCCTTCGCCGTGGGCGCGGCAGCTGTAACATCCAAACATCTATGATGAAACGTGTCCGGCGTGCTCAAGAGCGCGACGGATGTGACGCACCCGCGCCTGCTCGACCCGCTGGCTGGCGCGACGGACCCAAGTGAACATGACACACGTGCGTGATATCCTTGACGCTGTGAATTATGTTGCTGCGTTTTCGACTTTGATCGACTGCATGGTGCAAGCCGTGCGCGGGAAATCGCTGAAATCTAGGGTGCGCAGAATGAAGACACTGCCATACGTGGTAACATACTGAACATCCCCTGATGCGCACACCTACGCACGTGATTCTGCGATGGCCTGCTGGGCCCCCCTGGCTCCCTGGATGCACGGGAGGATGGAGCGAACGTTCCGCGCGCGATTTCTGGCGTGGCCGCGTTGGGGCAAACGGCGACATCCAGTGGACATCGGGCCCAGACCAGCCCGCGCTACCAGCCAGAGGACGAAGACGTCGAGGCGGAAAACCGAGCCCTGCTGCGCACAGGAGTCGACGAGGAAACCTCAATAAACTGGTGGGAAGAGAAGACGAACTCTCTGGCGAGATTCCCGTGCCCTGGGAAGTACGTTCAGTCCCGTTCGAGTGCAGTCCGAAGGTCTGGAAGCGAGTAGCAGACCGCCGCATAGAAGACGCATCCACGCACGCTGCGACAACGTCGCGCCTGTGCAACGCGGCGCGCGCCGTTGAGGAGCGGCACCAGGGGGAGATGTCAATTGACGAAGCAATCATCTCCCCCAGTGGGAAGGGCTGGACCGGCAAAAGCTCGGGCCAACAATGGGAGATCCTGCCGCGGAGGAGGAGGAGGAGGAGGAGGAGGAGGAGGAGGAGGGGGAGGAGGGGGTGGAGGGGGTGGAGAAGGAGGAGGAGGAGGAGGAGGAGGAGACGGAGGGGGAGGTCAGCGTCGCGACCGTGCGAGCTCTCACGGCGTGCGCTGCCCTCGTGCTGCGACCTTTGCCCGCCTCGCAGACATGGCAGAGGGCGCTGACACCTCCTGCTGCCACTCGCTTCCGGACCCTCGGACGGTGCTCGGACGGGCCGGAACGCACTTCCCAGGGCACGGGAATCTCGCCAGAGAGTTCGTCTTCTCTTCCCACCAGTTTATTGAGGTTTCCTCGTCGACTCCTGTGCGCAGCAGGGCTCGGTTTTCCGCCTCGACGTCTTCGTCCTCTGGCTGGTAGCGCGGGCTGGTCTGGGCCCGATGTCCACTGGATGTCGCCGTTTGCCCCAACGCGGCCACGCCAGAAATCGCGCGCGGAACGCGCGCGGAACGTCTTCTCTTCCCACCAGTCTTATTGAGTTCTCCTCGTCGGCGAGCCCTGCTCGGTCGTGGAGAGAAAAGGGCTCGGGGCCCCGACTCCCAAGCCGCCGCGTGCCCGACGTCCGACGGCTCCGCTCGCAGAGGCCCTCCGAGGTGCGTCACGCTGGCTCGCGCGCGAGATCGCACATGCCAACCTCGCAACTGACGGGGCCCCAGGACACACAAATAAATACACACAAATCCTAGAATTCCCCATCTTTTCCCGTATTTTCTGGGTTTTTGTCTTCCCGCCCAATTCCCATATTTTCCCATATTTTCTGGGGGATCGACAATTAATTGTGTTTGTGTGTTTTTTCCCCTCCTGAGCAACGGTGAGCGAGTCGGTGTAGTGCTTGCTTCGCCGGCCGAAAAAAGGGAGACCGAACCGGAAACCGTCGACGGCGAGCCCGCTTTGCTCGCAGTCGTAGGCAGCTCCACGGCTTGACGTGCCGTGGCGCCGCTCGCGGTTTGCAACTGTCAGATGACACTTGCATGAGGAGAAGATGAATCTCGACAATTTCGAACCGCGCATTGTGATCTGCAATTCCATGACCGCGTATGTGTCCTGCAACGACTCGTCGACTCGCCCCAGGCGAGCGCCGATGCTGGTGACGTCCGCCAAAATCAGCCACAGGGGTGGCCTCAGCTCCTGACATGGTGGGTGCGGTGGCAATAGACTGTAATTTATTTCACGGCGGCTCGGGCCAATTCACTGAGAGGGCCGTGAAGTGAAAAAGTGCGCTCCGGCGACTTATTTCGAGCCGACTCCTTCGCTGCGTACAAGTTGAAGCCGTCAGGGCCCCACGGTTTCAATCCCGCCAGCCCTCTGAGCGTGAGTGATTTAGAGCGTCGTCTCTTCTTTCCTTCTTCCCCTTCGGAGGGTTTACTCCTTCCCCTCCCCCCTTCCCCTGGACCTGGACGGGGCGCCCCTCGGCCCACTTGAGCGTCCAGGATGGCCGATGATGGCTCCAAGCGGGCCTGAGATAGCCCAAGATGGCCTCCAAGTCGGCTCAAGATGGCCCAAGATTGCTCAAGATCGCTTCCAAGATGCTCCTAGAGGCTCCAAGACCGCCTCAAGACGGCTCCAACTGGCCTCGGAGCACCCCCAAGAGTTCCCAAGGCCAACATCCGCTCCAAACCGAAGGATAATCATTGTGTTTTGCTTTCATGCGTTTTGCTTTCTCACCTTTTTGCTTCCGAAGGCCTTCCGAGGCCTCAAGATGGCTCCAAGATGGACCAAGATGGCACCAAGAGAGGCCCAAGAGGGCCCCCAAGACGGCCCCAAGAGCGCCCAAGAGCGCTCCAATTGGGCCCCAAGAGGCAATGATAGAGGCTCTCGAGGGGCGGCGCTAATTAAAGCCCCCTTGTCTGATCGATGTCCTACAAGATGGCCTCAAGAGGGCCCCAAGGCTCCCAAGAGAGCCCCAAGAGGCCCCCAAGGGGTGCCTAAACGGCCTCAAGGGGCCTCCAGAGACACCCTTCGACGGCACCCAAAAAGCCCCAAAGGGGCACCCGAGACCACCAAGAGGCATCCAAGATGGCCTAAGAGGCCTCCAAGGAAGCCCCTGGGCATACAAGAGGCCTCTGGGCTTATGTTCGCCCTTCTCCTCCTCCTCCTGCTACTCATCTTCCTACTCCTTCTTATTTTCATCTCGTCCTCCATTTACTCCTCCATCCTCTTCCTCATTCGAGATATAACGGCTGCCCACTTTCTTGCTCCTACACTTCCCTGGTCACGCCAACTCTCCTGGGCATCGTTTCTGGATGGGCTGGTGGGGATACTTTTTGTCGTCGCGGCCGCAGGCGAGCGCGCCGGCAGCGTCGGAGGTCGGGCGGGCTACGCGCGAACCAAATTGCGTGGTGGGGATACGCGAAGCGTCATCAACTTGAGCCAGCATGGCTACGAAGGAGAAGTACGAGAGGAAAGGGAAAGGAGGAGGAGAAGGAGAAGGAGGAGGGTGAGGACGAATCAGAGGAGAAGGTATGTTCAACAACAACACGCCTCGTCAAAAACTTTCTGATGACGGTGCTGCCGCCCCAAGCCGCCTCCCGATCCGATGCAAACGCCACGGCAACAATACTTGAAGGAATGTATAAGCTTCCGTTAGAGATCGTGGTGTCGGTCCTCCTGTTACTATTCCTCCTTAGTACCATCATCGTTCACCTTGCCCTCCTACTTCTCTACACTCTCCTCTTCTTCCCCCTCCCGAAAACGAGAAAGGAATAGGGTCGCCCGTTCAGGAACTCAGAGGAGGCGAAATCCAGGCCCATCTTGGGTCAAACCTCGCCTCCATCCAATGTCACCAGGGAGGCTATATCTATCAACGGCACAAGCGGGAGCGAGAGCAAGAGAGCAGGGCAGGATGAGTGCACACTCTGGAGGTGATGAGGATGGCAGACAAGGCCTGTTGATGCACGAGCCATCGCATGCCCGAGCGAAACGCTGTTCTTCACAAGCGTCCACTTGCAGTCTAGTCCGCTCAGATAGGAAGTCAAAAGAGCAAGGACACCGTAACGCCTCCCGGCTGACAACACGTTAGCGTTAGGTCGGGCCTGTCCCCCTACAGGAGGATTTTGGGCGAAAAATCAAACATACGCAGAATATGTCCAAAAATTCTCAAAAATGGTACCCAGACTATTTTTGGACTATTTTTGAACATTCCTCCTGTAGAGGGACAGGCCCGACTTATAACGTCAGTGCTGCAGTGAGGCGGCCATCTGACCACACGCAGTGCTCTGTCCACCCGCCCGGGCCACCGGGCCCGGAGGCACGAGCTGAGGTGTGATCAAAGCCTTTGAAGCCCTCCGTCCTCGGCCGTGGAGCGACTGAGCTGTAAAGGGGCCCCGACTCCAAACTCCTGGATCTGACGGGGAGTGCCGCAACTTTCCTGGGGTTCCCCGCATGTTCTCGCGAGACGTTTCGGAGCCAAACGGGCCCCCGAACGGGCCAAGAGGCCCTCAAGGGGCACCGAACACGGCCCAAGAGGGCCCCGAGTCGCCGAAAGACTGCTCCAACCAAGACGCCCAAGACGGCCTCCAGACGGCCCAAGAGGCAAGAGGGCTCAAAGAATCCCCCCGAGAGGGCCCCGAGAAGCCCAAACCATTTGCTTTCCTCACGTCTTCACATGATCTGAGCGTTCTCGTCATTTCAGGCTTTCGACGCTCCAAGACAGTCCAAGAGGCCCCGAAGGTCGCCCCAATACAACACAAGAAGCCTCCAAGAGGAAAGACGAGAGAGGGAGAGAGGAAGAGAGTGAGTAGTGAGTGAGTGCGTGAGTGAGTGAGTGAGTGAGCAAGTTAGCGAGCGAGGGAGGAGAGGGCGCGACCGTGGGTGAGGACGACGAGAGAGAGGAGAAATGTGAGGAAGACGGACCAACACGAGGAGAAGGAACACGAAAAGACGAGTTGCGCAGAGGCGTGACACAACCGTCGATGATGGCGTCTTCCTTCTCACGAGCTGCTTCGCAACGCCGGCCATTGGGGCTGAAGGCCGGAGGGACACGACGGGCCCCCTGTTGCGCTACGGGCCGGGGCTCCCTCGCGGAATGCCCGCGCGCCGTGCGTCCCTCCCTCCTTCTCCGCGCCCTCTCCCTGCCTCTCCCCCTCCCGCCCCTCCCGTCCCCCCCCGCCCTCCCTGCACCCCGTCGGCAGACCCTGCCTGCCTCCCTGCATCCCTCCACTCCCCCCCGTGGCCTGTCCCGCCCCCCCCCCCCCTCCGGGCCCGAACTCGTCCGCGCAGCTCTGGAATCAGGGCCCCCCCCCTCTGGGCCCGAACGCGTCCCGGGGCGCCCCCTCTGGAATGAGCTCGCGCAGCTGCCTGCCTCCCTGCATCCGGATCCACTCCCCCCCCCGTGGCCTGTCCCGAGCCCCCCCCCCCCCTCTGGGCCCGACCGCGGCAAGGGACCGGGGCCCCGCGCCTCCAGAGACCCCTCGGGCGGGCCCCGCGCCTCCAGAGACCCCTCGGGCGGGGCGACAGGGGGGGGATAGCAAAAAGAGGGGGTGTTGAGAGTCGGCTCGCGGAGCTGCTTTTTTCCCGGCGCCTCCAGGCGCCGGAGGCGCCCCAGGTGTCGAGGCATGGGCCCCTCGGTGGGGCCGAAGCCAGCTGCAGCAGATTGATCGACTTCCACAAAATCGGGGCGGGGCGAAAGGGGGGGATAGCAAAGGGGAGGTGTTGAGGATCAGCTCAGGTACAGCTGCTTTTGTCTCGGCGCCGCCCGGCGCCGGAGGCGGCCATGCATCGAGGAATGGGCCCCTCGGAGGGGCCGAAATCAGCTGCATGCAGCAGATTTCGTGCCCCCCCCTTTCCCAATCCCCCCCTTTCGTCCGGCCGGAACCCCCCTTCTTCTTGCCGCCCCCTCTCGCCTGCCCGGCCATCCGTTCTCCCCGCCAGCGCGCGGGCCTGGAATGTCGGCCGATGTCGGCGCCTTCTCGGCCTCCCCGTTCTTGGCCTTGCGCCGCTTGCGCGCCTCAGCGAAGGGGGGCGGGGCGGGCAAAGGCAGGCAGGGGCAGAGCGCAAGGCACCCTCGGGACCTTGAGGCGCAGCTATGGATGCACGGGCGGTTGCAAAAACAAGTTGACGACGATGCGCCCTGCAGGTCGCCCAGAGGCCCTGGGGACATCTGGATGACCTCTGGAGGTCCCTTCACGCATGCTGTCAAAACCCCGCGGCAACATCTGGCATGCGGAAACCGCGCAAAGGGGCAGGCACGATTGAGCGGTGAATGACCCAATCTTGCAATTCTATGGTGTTTCCTTTTCGTCTGGAAGAACTCGGGCTTCAGGAAGACAGTGAGAACGACATGGGACCCTTCTCTTGTGCCGTATTTGCCGAGCGCCACTGGTGAAAAGGCCAACGGCCCCCTCCCTCAAACAAAGAATAACAAACGCATGGGACACCAACAACAGGGGTACATCAACTGTCGCTAAGTCAAAACATCTGTTTCGTGCGGTTTGTGTGGGAACACGTGCGCAACTGCCTGCCCGCAAATTCGTTAACGGGTAACGAATCCTTCTCTTCTTGCTCCTGTTCCGGGCTAGGTGTCGCGGTGTCGTGGCTGAATGGCGCCGTGGTGTCGCAACGTCTCATTGCCATGCTGCCGCTCGGGGCGGTGACGTGGTGACCATGCTACCGCTCAAGAGATGAATGTACAGCTGCAACGAAAACTCGAACTAAGCGCGTCGATGAATATATGGCAGATCCAGGGTACACCCAAGACTGGGCCCCATGCTCAAGCAACCATTAAGACCACACATTACTTTGAACCACATGCGACTCTGTGCATTCCAGTTGCGTGCCCGCCGATCCGTCCCGTGGTGTCTCCTTGGAATGTCGTCGAAAGCGAAGATCTAACATTATATACCTGTGACTAAGAATCCGTCGTACAGCCGCAACGCAACACGAACAAACACTTACGTGTAATATCAACGTGGCAACTACATGTGGAACTGCAGCGGAAACGAATGGCACAACGTAAAACTCACCGCCGAAAGGCAGCCACATAACCGAAGACAGGTCAATACTTAAATCAGTCAGCGAGCTGGAGCCAGCGGCTAGAAACATAGCTACAACTAGAATGCTAAGCGTGACGCTCCTGCCAAAGCTGCCTCCGCGCAAACACCGAGCGCCAACGTGAGGCCAAATACTATAGCGTGACTAGATCTACTTCTTGGTGATCCAGGGTATCCAGGGTGCGACACTACAAGCCCCAGTTTCCTCGCTGGCCGAAGCAAGGCCGACCGCTGTGCAATGGTGAGCGACTGAAGCAAGGCCGACCACTGTGCAACAGTGAGCGGGGAGCATCCGAGTCAGCGCGGGGGGGCGGCTCGGCGGAGGGGTGAGCGCGCCGGCGGTGGCTGCCGTCCGCTGCCTGCGCTGCTCTCGCTGGGGGCACGTTTTTTGTCATCGGGCGGTGCGCGCGGTCCCAGCGAACCTCTGGGGCCTCGAGCGCTGGGCCGCACCGAGGCCGCAGAGGCCACTGGTGGAGAGAGGGCAGCCGTCGCGGCGGGCTTCCATCTTCCTCCGTCTTCTTCACCCTCCTCCTCGTGTTGCTGCTCCTCATTCCTCCCGCGCCAGCGCCGATGCAGGTTTGAGCGGTTCTGATGTTGTATGTTCCAGAAAGGCAAAAGCTCGCGCCAATGACTGTGGTAGAATTTGCTCCACGTACACAAGAAACAACGCCTATATCGGAGTGCTCAAGAACTCATGCGAATCCAGACGCCGAGCACGTTCAGCCCAACCCAAATAACCCTTCGGAATGCAAAGGGATCCATACAAATGTTGACTGGTCCTCAGGAATCTCGTAATATTCGAATGAACCTGAGAAGTCGTCAGGATTCCTGCGGATCCTCAGGAATCCAAAATAATTTCTCGGATTCAAAGGAGTCAGGTCAAAGGAGTCAGTAGGGATCCTTAGGACTCCCTCGTAATCCCACAGAGTCCCTCGTGATTTGACGAAGAAGAAACAATAGAGATCATTTGTTACCCAAAAGACTTCATATGAACGGCCAAGACCTCATGCGAATCCGTACGCCGAACCCGCCCCCCCCCGAAGGAACACTTCCGCAAACCGATGTATCCTTTGGAATTCCCCGTTGGACTTACGAATCTCTCACCCGTAGAATGAAACTGCGTGCGGAAACCATAATGATCTTGAAGCTTCTCAGGAATCTCAAGGACTCTTTGATGCTAAGGGTCCTCAGGGAACCTTGCGAGTTCTTAAACATCCTCCTCGTCCTCCTCATATTCATCTTCCGAAGGAGGGCAAGAGCACCAGCGGCAACAGCAGGCGAGGATGATGATAAGGACGAGGCCACAGACAAGTGAGGGAGAGGACGGTGGACGAGGACAAGCATGAGGGAGAGGAAGGGGATGATGAGAAATAACAATGGGGGGCGGAATAAACTACGGCCCGAACGCTGCTCTAGAGAGCCTTCGGATGGGCCCAAGCGGGCGCCGCGGGCTCTAATGATGGTCCACTTCGCAGTCGGAGGCTTGAACGCCAGAAACAAAATGAATACGTGTCAGGCCGAAGGACAAGCAAAAAACACCAGTGTAACAAACGCGTGCTGTTCATACCCTCCACGCTGCTTTGCCAGCGCGTTGCGCGCATGCAGAGACCACGTGGCACGATGGTGCACAGATGGCGGAGGGCGAAACTCAATTGCACGGCGGCGATCTTCAAAGTCGGGGTCCTACTCGAGTATGCGTTCATGTGTTCGTTGCGCCACGCGCAGGGCTCATTTCCAAACCGCCGGGGCCACGTTTAGCAAGGAGTACAGGTACGCGTCCGGGAAAACGGCGACGCCCCCAAGACTTCTCACTTCCGAGTCCCCAGCCCTCGCAGGATCCAAACCAAAGCATGGCGATGACCAATATGGCATTTCGTATTGGTGGAGAGCATTTTGTACATCCGCTCCTGAGAAGAGCACCCCCCGCCATGGTTCCAGACCAGTTTCACAGAAGCCCGAGGCGGAAAAAGGATGGACATTGGGGGGGAGTTCTTAAAGTGTTGGTTCGATCGCTTGCACCGCAGGATGATCGGAAGACAATCGTCCTTCTCTCTTGCACTTGGACCGCCGCCGCCTGCTGGAGAAACGAGCTGACCTGTTCCGCGTCGCAATACTCTGTCTTAGTCACGAAGTACCGCCGCTGCCTCGGGCCACGTCCTCGTCGATAAAGCCGTCGGATAAGCTGACCAGGCCTCGGGAAGTTCGAAGTTCCCCAACCAGCGCCGCCGTCCGCTCCTTTGCAATCTGCTTCGATGTGGAACGAATGCGAAAAGTCAGCCTGGCCAGCTCCAGCCCAATCTCTCCAGGACCCCGTCGATCTGCCAGTGCGCGTGCCCTCCAAGTGTGTTCGTATGTCGAGGGGGTGTGACCGCTGCTTCTCCAAGTCCGTCTTCAAGCTTTCAGCCGGCGTAGGGTACAGAAAGCCTCGCGAGCCTTGTTGACCAGGAGCGAAGCAATCGAGTTCCAGAGCTCGTCGGTGGAAGGGCGCGTGCACATTCTGACCCTCTCAGGCTCATGTATAGACAACATTTCGCCGTCACTTTCTTCAACCAAAGTCGCACAGCCCCCACAACGCCGTGCAGAAGCCATAATACCATCAAATCCCAACCAGGAGAGCTTGCCATCTGAGCTTGAAAACAATGAGCGAACTCCACGAACAGAGGCCCATGGTCGCGGTCGTCGAACATCTGGACCGGCTGCAATATCCGCACCGCCTTTTCCAAGACACGGCAGGACTTCACGTGAGCCATCAATCCCTGTGGTATGCGTATGAAATCGATGCGGGAGGTATTGCCCAAATTGCCGTAGCATGTTGGGCCAAGCTCGCTGAAAGTGTTGCACGCCGCCATCTCGCAGTCCTTCACCATCTGGTGCCACAGCCTGTCCGCCAAGCCCTCCGCGGAGGGCTCGAAGGTGCCCACGGCCCTGTCCTCGCCCTCCTCAACCCAGTGATGCAGCGCTGCCTCCTCGACCGTCGTGTCTGCGGAGACCCCGAGCCCGTCGTTGAGGTCGCAGCCGATCACGGGGGCGCAGCGGGCGCCGACCGAGTCGATGGTAGAACGTGTCCACGCTAGAAGTGCCTGGACCAGGCGCCGATACTCCGCCGCCTGCCCTCGACCCTATTGTTGACACAGGAAGTAAAGCACGACAGACAGCACGTCGAGCGTGGAGGTCTTCAGGCGGACGGCCCCAGCCCCCACAGCAAGAGCAGGTGGAGGAGCGTAGACACGTCGTGGGCACCTGGGTGGAAAAACGTGACTGTGCATCATGATGGAGACTCCGCACGCCTTGTTTCTCGCCCACGTCCAGCCGAAGGAGATCTCCCAGTGCTTCTCATGTCGGTAGATCTGGTGGTCATCCTCTCCCTTGCGTCTGGCAGTTCCAGGAAGAAGAAGGGCACCCACATTATGAAATTCTCGATGTATGTCGCTGCATCGCATCGGGCCGACGAGATGCATCGGATTGTATACGTACATGCCCTGGTGTGCGTGTGCCCGCACGGTGGGGGGGCGGTGGCGTGGCGAGCTCGTCATTCCCCAGACAGAAACGAAGATCACCAGCTGCAGGAGCCCACGGCGAGGAGCCAGCGCCTGCAGAGCCATCCGCTGGGCTCGGCAGACCCCGCGAAGGACGCATCATGCCGCTGTCGCGGAATCTCTTTCCTCTGAAGTGGGATGAGCCGCGAAGGAGGGTGGTTCGGGCCGCGGCGGCTGGAGGAGGAGGAGGAGGAGGAGGAGGAGGAGGAGGAGGAGGAGAAGGAAGAGGACGTAGGAGAAGGAGGAGGATGAGGAGGAGGAGCGAGAAGGCGGACTAGGAAAAACAGGGTAAGGACAAAGAGAGAAGACGATTGTCGAATGCTGGCCCTCCAACGGCCTCCAGCGAAAAGCTGACCAAAAACAGACACACCATCGCCCAGCCTCGACGCTGGCGCCTTAGTGGGCCCTGGAAACGACAGGACGTTTTTTTACCGGTTCCGTTTTGCCGTTTTGCTGCCGGTTCCGACGCCATTTTTTACCGGTTCCGTCGCCGTTTTTCTACGGGTTCCCGCTCCAGTTTCAATCCTGGAGCCGTTTTTGTTGCCGTTTCCGGTCGCCGCTTCTTTGCCGTTTCCATTTTCACGGGGCACTTTTTTTCGGAAGCGGTGACAAAACGGCCCTGCCGTTTCCGGGGCCCATTCAGGCTGGCGCCCGAGGGGGGACTTGGCAGGAGTGGTCAGGGAAGGGAGGTGAGGAGGGCGAGGGCGAGGGGAGGAGAAGGAGGAGGTGAGGAGGAGAAGGAGGAGGAGGAGCAATAAGAGGAGGCGAGGAGGAGGACGAGGAGGAGGATGAAAACGAGGAAGAGGGAGATGTGGAGGAGGAGGAGGAGGAGGAGGAGGAGGAGGAGGAGGAGGAGGAGGCGCTCCCAAGAAAAATCGCCCCCCGTCCTGCCAGAGGACCTGCTGCGGTCCCTGCCGCGGTCGCGGCGGCGTCTGCTGCGGCCGCCCATGCCCTGGGGCCGCCAGACCGTGGACGCGCGCGCCGTCGAGGGGCGGAAGGCACAGTGGCAGCAGCAGCGGGAAAGAGGAGGGCGACGAGGAGGAGGAGGAGGAGGAGGAGGAGGAGGAGGAGGAGGAGGAGGAAGAGGAGGAGGACAAGGAGGAGGAGGAGGAGGAGGAGGAGGAGGACGAGGAGGAGGAGGAGGAGGAGGAGGAGGAGGAGGAGGAGCGAGGCGGAGCGAGGCGGAGCGAGGAGGAGGAGCGAGGAGGAGCGAGGAGGAGCGAGGGACAGGAGCAGGAGCAGGAGGAGGACGAGGAGGATGAGGCGGAGGAGGAGGGAGGAGGGAGGAGCGAGGAGCAGGAGGAGAAGGAGGAGGTGGATCGAAACCGTTCAATTACCCAGCCAGCTCTGCCAACCAACCCAACCAACCCACTCGTCAATCAGCCCAAGCAACCACCCCGCCACCCAGCCAACCCGCAAAGCCGCCCACCTTCGACGCCTGGGCGGCCAAGGGAGGCCGAATCGCCCCGCTGCGTTGGCGACCGCGCCCCTACGGGGCGGACGCCGCGCCCGCTTTTTCAACGGAATCGCTCCTGTACTGGAAACCGGTACGGCTGCCTAGGCTCCTTCGAGAATCCAGCGGGACAGAGGGGCCAACTCGCCGAGCAACGTCGGGGACTGGATCGACCAGGTGCCGCGCCCGCTGTTCACGGAAAAGCTCTCATCATCGAGGCCGTCGTCGCTTTCCAGGCTCGGCGTGGGGCTTCTTAGAGGGCCCGGCGGGACGGCCAGGGGACGCCAAGTCGCCTAGAATCGTGGGGGACCGCACCCACGGGCAAACGCCCTCAGGACTTGAACGCTACAACAAAATATTAAGGAGCTGTTTACCTCGAAACTGGAAGTCCCGGCGATCGAGAGGACGCCCCCAAATACAATGGACGACGTACCTACACGCTGAGGCCTTGGCACAGCGGGCAACGATCCCGGCACTCTACAGGCTCTGCTGCAGAATCCCTCAGACTGGCACGCGGCAGTCAACCAGCGCTGCGCCCTCTGGTTGATTGCCTGTGCCCCTATTATTCCTTTCCCCCTTTCCTCCTCTCCACCCCCTCCCCACCCCACTCCCCCATGGAGACTGTCGCTTGCAGGGTACCGAACAGCGGGTCACCAAGTACAGTGATTGCTGGTGATTGTATACCTTTCTCCCTGCATGGCGTAGTTGGTTTTAATTGTTTTTCCTGCATGTGCAAGCTCGAAATATGTCCATGCCAATGCGTCGTCTAGGTGCGGCTTTGTGTGTGAGAACCATCATGGTAGCGTACAAATATGTGAAGCATGAGGGGAAAAGGAACCGGAATGGTTGCTGGCCCAGCGCCCAGCAGCACTTCGAAGAGGACCCCAAGCGTGAGGGCATAGGCAAGATCAGGCCGAACGACTGGGCCAAGAGTGAGAACCGGGAATGCTCTCGCGAGCATGCCAACCTGCCGCCGCAGCTCCTCCCCGCACCGCGTCCTCAAAAAAGGGCCCGGACATGCGACTTGCGCTGGTACTGAGACTGCTGGCCAGAAGCAGCCTCCCAGGCTGACCAATACGGACACGACCAAACACTGAGGAAGGCTAGCGAGAGCTGCGCCCAGGAGGAGGAAGAGGAGGAGGAAGAGGAGGAGGAGGACGAGGAGGAGGAGGAGGACGAGGAGGACGAGGAGGAGGAGGAGGAGGAGGAGGAGGAGGAGGAGGAGGAGCGAGGCGGAGCGAGGCGCAGCGAGGAGGAGGAGCGAGGAGGAGCGAGGGACAGGAGCAGGAGCAGGAGGAGGACGAGGAGGATGAGGCGGAGGAGGAGGGAGGAGGGAGGAGCGAGGAGCAGGAGGAGAAGGAGGAGGAGGATCGAAACCGTTCAATTACCCAGCCAGCTCTGCCAACCAACCCAACCAACCCACTCGTCAATCAACCCAAGCAACCACCCCGCCACCAAGCCAACCCGCAAAGCCGCCCACCCCCGACGCCTGGGCGGCCAAGGGAGGCCGAATCGCCCCGCTGCGTTGGTGACCGCGCCCCTACGGGGCGGACGCCGCGCCCGCTTTTTCAACGGAATCGCTCCTGTACTGGAAACCGGTACGGCTGCCTAGGCTCCTTCGAGAATCCAGCGGGACAGAGGGGCCAACTCGCCGAGCAACGTCGGGGACTGGATCGACCAGGTGCCGCGCCCGCTGTTCACGGAAAAGCTCTCATCATCGAGGCCGTCGTCGCTTTCCAGGCTCGGCGTGGGGCTTCTTAGAGGGCCCGGCGGGACGGCCAGGGGACGCCAAGTCGCCTAGAATCGTGGGGGACCGCACCCACGGGCAAACGCCCTCGGGACTTGAACGCTACAACAAAATATGAAGGAGCTGTTTACCTCGAAACTGGAAGTCCCGGCGATCGAGAGGACGCCCCCAAATACAATGGACGACGTACCTACACGCTGAGGCCTTGGCACAGCGGGCAACGATCCCGGCACTCTACAGGCTCTGCTGCAGAATCCCTCAGACTGGCACGCGGCAGTCAGGCAGCGCTGCGCCCTCTGGTTGATTGCCTGTGCCCCTATTATTCCTTTCCCCCTTTCCTCCTCTCCACCCCCTCCCCACCCCACTCCCCCATGGAGACTGTCGCTTGCAGGGTACCGAACAGCGGGTCACCAAGTACAGTGATTGCTGGTGATTGTATACCTTTCTCCCTGCATGGCGTAGTTGGTTTTAATTGTTTTTCCTGCATGTGCAAGTTCGAAATATGTCCGTGCCAATGCGTCGTCTAGGTGCGGCTTTGTGTGTGTGAGAACCATCATGGTAGCGTACAAATATGTGAAGCATGAGGGGAAAAGGAACCGGAATGGTTGCTGGCCCAGCGCCCAGCAGCGCTTCGAAGAGGAGCCCAAGCGTGAGGGCATATGCAAGTTCAGGCCGAACGACTGGGCCAAGAGTGAGAACCGGAAATGCTCTCGCGAGCATGCCAACCTGCCGCCGCAGCTCCTCCCCGCACCGCGTCCTCAAAAAAGGGCCCGGACATGCGACTTGCGCTGGTACTGAGACTGCTGGCCAGAAGCAGCCTCCCAGGCTGACCAATACGGACACGACCAAACACTGAGGAAGGCTAGCGAGAGCTGCGCCCAGGAGGAGGAAGAGGAGGAGGAAGAGGAGGAGGAGGACGAGGAGGAGGAGGAGGACGAGGAGGACGAGGAGGAGGAGGAGGAGGAGGAGGAGGAGGAGGAGGAGGAGCGAGGCGGAGCGAGGCGCAGCGAGGAGGAGGAGCGAGGAGGAGCGAGGGACAGGAGCAGGAGCAGGAGGAGGACGAGGAGGATGAGGCGGAGGAGGAGGGAGGAGGGAGGAGCAGGAGCAGGAGGAGAAGGAGGAGGATCGAAACCGTTCAATTACCCAGCCAGCTCTGCCAACCAACCCAACCAACCCACTCGTCAATCAGCCCAAGCAACCACCCCGCCACCAAGCCAACCCGCAAAGCCGCCCACCCCCGACGCATGGGCGGCCAAGGGAGGCCGAATCGCCCCGCTGCGTTGGCGACCGCGCCCCTACGGGGCGGACGCCGCGCCCGCTTTTTCAACGGAATCGCTCCTGTACTGGAAACCGGTACGGCTGCCTAGGCTCCTTCGAGAATCCAGCGGGACAGAGGGGCCAACTCGCCGAGCAACGTCGGGGACTGGATCGACCAGGTGCCGCGCCCGCTGTTCACGGAAAAGCTCTCATCATCGAGGCCGTCGTCGCTTTCCAGGCTCGGCGTGGGGCTTCTTAGAGGGCCCGGCGGGACGGCCAGGGGACGCCAAGTCGCCTAGAATCGTGGGGGACCGCACCCACGGGCAAACGCCCTCGGGACTTGAACGCTACAACAAAATATGAAGGAGCTGTTTACCTCGAAACTGGAAGTCCCGGCGATCGAGAGGACGCCCCCAAATACAATGGACGACGTACCTACACGCTGAGGCCTTGGCACAGCGGGCAACGATCCCGGCACTCTACAGGCTCTGCTGCAGAATCCCTCAGACTGGCACGCGGCAGTCAGGCAGTGCTGCGCCCTCTGGTTGATTGCCTGTGCCCCTATTATTCCTTTCCCCCTTTCCTCCTCTCCACCCCCTCCCCACCCCACTCCCCCATGGAGACTGTCGCTTGCAGGGTACCGAACAGCGGGTCACCAAGTACAGTGATTGCTGGTGATTGTATACCTTTCTCCCTGCATGGCGTAGCTGGTTTTAATTGTTTTTCCTGCATGTGCAAGTTCGAAATATGTCCGTGCCAATGCGTCGTCTAGGTGCGGCTTTGTGTGTGTGTGTGTGTGAGAACCATCATGGTAGCGTACAAATATGTGAAGCATGAGGGGAAAAGGAACCGGAATGGTTGCTGGCCCAGCGCCCAGCAGCGCTTCGAAGAGGAGCCCAAGCGTGAGGGCATAGGCAAGATCAGGCCGAACGACTGGGCCAAGAGTGAGAACCGGGAATGCTCTCGCGAGCATGCCAACCTGCCGCCGCAGCTCCTCCCCGCACCGCGTCCTCAAAAAAGGGCCCGGACATGCGACTTGCGCTGGTACTGAGACTGCTGGCCAGAAGCAGCCTCCCAGGCTGACCAATACGGACACGACCAAACACTGAGGAAGGCTAGCGAGAGCTGCGCCCAGGAGGAGGAGGAGGAGGAGGAGGAAGAGGAGGAGGAGGAGGACGAGGAGGACGAGGAGGAGGAGGAGGAGGAGGAGGTCCTGGCAGGCCCGGGGAGCGCCACTCCCCAGCTCCGAGTACAGGCCAGAGCCGACCCACGCCACTGCGGCTTACTCACGAAGGCTCGCGCCCACACACCGTACCGTCGGGGCGTTGACCCAAGGAACCCCAAATAGGGAGCGAGGCCCCTTTCTCCCATCGGTGAAGCTTCGACTTCCCGTGGAGAGCCTCAGGAAGACCCCAGGGCAGACTGCAAAACAACCAAGGAGCACGGAGCCCCTCCCCAGCGAAAAGGGTTCCTTCCTCAGCGCCCACACACTGTAGCTCTCTTCGAGCTTGCCCTGTGCCCCCCCCCCCCAGCCACCGCCCACAGCGCAGCGCCCAGAGCGCAGCGCGCCATCGATCGCTGCGGGGCTCGGACACGTGCGCTGCGTTACTGCACGCGGAAGGCGTTGGGCGGCGACGCGCCCCGGTGGGAGCGCAGAGGGCGGATGCGACGCCGAGCCTTCCTCGCAGGCCTAGAGATTGACGCCAACACCAATTTCGGCGGTTTGCCTCCACCGAGGGAAGAAGATTTCGATCTCGGCGATGGTGGTAAGATTCTGGCTTCCAAGGTGGCCGAACTGTTACCGCCAACACCGAACATCTAGGATCGCCTTCCCCCTGTGGAGGCAACCTCCCTGTCTTGGTGTTGGTGCCAATTTCCAGGCCGTCCGACTTCCGTCCATGATTCCTGAAAGGCCGAGGTCCCCTGACCACTTGGTGGTCTCCAAACCAGGTGGTGAGACACCCGGTGGTGACCCCGATTCCCCCCAAAAATAATTCTGGGTCGCCACCGGGTTTGGGGACGCGCGGTCGCCACGAGGTTTTGCGTCTCCTGGGCCAGCCAGCGCTCGAAAACCATTACCCAAATCGCCCAAAACTCACCACCGGGTGTTCTCACCACCACGTTTGGGGACCACCAGACCACAGCAGCCAGTGCCTCTGGTGCAGCCCACCCCGCAGCGGCAGAGCGAGATATGGTCGGCGCCCGCGCCCGCCCGGCAGGACTCGGGGAGGCCCGCGGGCAACCGCAGCGTGCGCTTGGAGGGGCCTCGTGCGCGGAGGGGAAGCTTCGCGAGCGAAGCCCACTCGACTCGAGAGTTCTGTGCAGATTGAGCCCCTCCCCGGGTGGAAGAAAGCAGGACGGGGTGTCCAGCGTGAAGGGTGGCAGCGAAGTGCAGCGGCGCCGCGGTAGCGTCCATCGCCCGTCGCAGCCAGCAGCCCTCCGACCTTACCAGTTAGGTCCCGCCTGGTGCAGGCGGGGAAGCTTGCAAAGCCAACCCGCTACTACGGTGCATGGTTGCTCCGCGACCAGAACGATAAAGTGATCACGTATGCGACACCAGGACGGACCCATCTTTCAGAGGCACGCCACCCCATTTCATGTGATACGCTCTTCTTGCGCAGATCATGATGCGCGAAAAGGCGGGCGGTTTGGAAGCAAGTAACAGCGACAGCACAGGGCACCCACTCCCTTATTTCAGAGGCAGCTGGCAAATATGGGCGAGGAGAGCCAAAACCGATATGGCGAACCGCGCGGGGACCCGAGCGTCAGCACGCTGGAACACTGCTTTCCGAACCTCTCGCATAAGGCCCCCCGCGGGTGCGAAACTGTAGGGGGACCCCCTCGGCTCTCGAGTTCCAGCGGGGGTCGGTACAATGTCCGCCTGACGTCCGCTGGCTTCCTGGGTGACTTCCTGAATCCCACCAACCCTTTAGGGCGTAGGTGGTTCAGGATGTTTTGTCCTCTTCCACCCCTCCCTCTTCCCCTTCGGGGAGGGGTTCGCTCCCCCCCCCTATACCCCCATCCCCTGGACCTGGAAGGGGGTTTTCCGCGGGACGCCGGAGCGTCCAAGACGGCCTCGGCAAGGAAGCCCAAATCATTGGTTTATCATGGTTTTGGCCCCATTTTGGCCTCGTGGGGCGGCGGCGCTAATTGAGACCCCCCCTTCTTTGATCGATCTCCTCCGAGATGGCCCCAAGAGCGCTCCCAAGGCTCCCAAGGGTGCCCCAAGAGGGCCCCAAGAGGTGGCCAGGAGGCCTCCAAGAGGCCCCCAAAGAGGCCTCCAGGATGCCCCCATGAGGTTCCCAAGAGACCCCCGAGAGGCCCCAAGAGGCCCCCCAGAGGCACCCAAGACGCTCCAACAGGCCTCGGCGAGTATGCCAAAATCATTGATTTTATTAAGGTTTGGCCACATTTTGGCCTCCACTGCTTAGGATGACTCCAAGAGCGCCTGGGAGATATCCCAAGATGCCTCAAGATGGCTCCCGCGAGGCTCCAAGAAGCCCAAGACCGCTCCAAGACGGCTTCAAGTGGCCAAAGAGCTCTCTTAGGAGGCCCCGAAGAAGCCAAAATTCCCAAACCGTGGGAAAAAAAACAATCAATGTTTTTGGCTATCTCGCCTTTTCGCTTCCGATGGCCATCCGAAGCTTCAAGATGGCTCCAAGATGGCCCAAGAGGGCTCCAAGAGCGCTCCCAAGGTTCCAAGAGCGCTTCAAGAGGGCCCCAAGAGGCGCCCAGGAGGCCCCAGGAGGCCCCAACAGGCGCCCAAGGGGCCTTCAAGAGGCTCCCAAGAGACCCCCCCCCCAAGACGCCCCAAGAAACTCTCCGAGGCACCCAAAGCGCTCTAAGAGGCGTCCGGGACCGCCGAGAGGCCCACAAGACGCCCCAAGAGGCCTCCACTGGGGGACTTTTCCTCTGTGTGCTGCCCACTTCCATGATCGAGGCAACTCCTCTGGGCGTCGTTTCTGGATGGGCTGGTGGGGTCACTTTGTGATTCGCGGCCCGCAAGGAGAAGTCCAGAGGGCGGTATGACCGAGGCTGGGGCACAGCGACAGATAATTGGCGCGACACCGCGCAGAGTGCACCTGCAGATAATTAGATAAAGGCGGCCACGGTTCAGCCCGCGGGTGCTGGTGGGGTCACGCGAAGCGTCTACAATTTCTCGAATTGCTGAAACGCCTACATGTTTAGGGATCGGCCGCGCCGTTCAGAGGTGAAGGGGCGGCGCGCGGATTGTACTGAACTCTCCGTCGCCCAGGTGTAGTCTAGGCACGAACCGGGACAAAGAAGCACCCAGATGTCCGCCTCTGCTCGGGCTCAAACCTTGCGCACGCTTTCTTCGCGGATAGCAAGGTGACACAAATCCCCTGCGCTGAAGGGGCACGAGGGCTAGATACATGCGCGCGCACCATCGCGCGGCAGAACATGCCAACAGAGAGCGAAAGTGCCAGCGCTGGGCCCAGGAGAAGATGCCGGCCTGAATCAAATGCCCAGCGGGCAAAACCAGCGCCATAGGGTTGCGTACAACGCAAGATTTTCAGCAAACTCGGCAGCTGAGGGGAACTGCGCGCCGGCACGCAGCGCCCAGAAGAGCGCTGCAGTCTGGCCAGGATCGGGCGTGCCCGCTCCCTGCCACCAATGCCCGGCCCAGATGCGCGGGACGCGCGCGCCGACGCCAACGCCGCAGCCCGCCTAATGATCCATGTAGATAGGGGAACTTCTGTTTCCCTTGTACTGGCTATGAGCAGCTCAGCTTATCCGTCGGAACGCTAGAGCGACATGGCGCGGGCCGCGCTGCTTATCCAGCGTGCCACTGGAAAAAGACTGACAGTATCACTCCACTGGCCCGATCGTCCCTCCCTCGGCTCTGCCCTCGTAGACGAGAAGAAAGCCAACATCGTTGAAATCACGCGGGTGGTGTCCGAGACGAACCTGTTCGCCAGGAGCGAGAATGTACCGCCCCACACGCCGCCCTTCTCGTGGAGGTGCAAGGAGAGCACATCCCGCGGGAAGGCTTTCTGGGGGTCGCCGAACAGACCTGCTTCTTGTCGAATTTGCGGCGAGCCCGTGGAGGACGATGTGCGCGTCCGCCACATCCCAGACATAGACGCGCGGAGCTGTTTGACAATCTTCTCGCAAACGGATTGCGACAATGACGAGAACGACGAGGAAACTCAGGGGTAATGCGAGAGACGATGAGAACAACCAAAGCACGAATATAAGTAGGACGGCGAGGAAGAATGGCAAGAGGAACACGCCAGCACGATATACGGAAACATGATGAGGAAAACACGGAAATGATTGCGAAGGTAATTGAGGGATTATGACGGGGAGGAGAACGAGGAACGCGAAAAGGATGCTCAGGACGAAAAGAAGGCTAAGCAAAAACAGATCGAGGGGAGAGGATGGGCGGGACGAGGACGGAGGAGAGGACATAGGAGGATTGGAGGAGCGGCGGGTACAGAACAACACGGGGAAGTGGGACATGAGCACGACGAGGCGAAAGATGATGATGAGGACGGGGTGCCGAAAACTACAATGAACATACCAGGAAGAGGAAGGATGATGGGCGAATGAGTCAAGGAGCCAGGTGAGCGGGAAAACGCGCACAGAACGACGCAGCGAAACACCTCGCAATGGTAACTTGGTTGAATGACTTTCCAAAACCGCCAAGCGTGTTACAGGGCAGATCGGAATAAGACCTTGCTGAGACGAGGAGGAGCAGGAGGGGGAGGAGGAGGAGGAGGAGGAGGAGGAGGAGGAGGAGGAGGAGGAGGAGGAGGAGGAGGAGGAGGAGGAGGAGGAGGAGGAGGAGAGGAGAAGGAGGAGGAGGAGGAGGAGGAGGAGGAGGAGGAGGAGGAGGAGGAGGAGGAGGAGGAGGGGGAGGGGGGAGGTGGAGGTGGAGTAGGAGGAGGAGGAGGCAGAGGAGGAGGAGGAGGAGGAGGGGGAGGAGGATGAGGAGGAGGAGGAGGAGGAGGAGGCGGAGCGAACGTAGCTGGCGGCCATGTTCGCCTGCTTGGCTAGCCTCGCTGCGGCGCGCGGGCCAGGCCTCCGCTCAGGTCAGCGGGGAGGCGGAATGCGCGGCGGGCGGCGGCGTTGGCCGCCGCCCGCCTTGAGGTAGTACGTGCGGGTGGCGATGCCCATGCGAGTGGCCGAGCTGGCGATCCCGTTTTCGCCGTCGTAGGGCGGCGTCTGGGGGTCGGGGAGGCCCATGCGCACCAGGACGCTCTCGCTCAGCTGGCCGCGGGGACACGCAATGTGGTGGACCATCTTCGGGCACTGGAGGTAGTGCTGGATTGAGTAGTGCTGGATTGAATCTGGACGGTCAAATCCGTATATGCACTGGCGTTTCTGCGGGTTCACGTGCTTCCATGCACCCGTGAGGGCCTTGAGAATAATCCATGTCCTTGCAGGAGGCTGGGTCGCCAGGAACTTGCGGAGGGGGATCCAGCGCTCAGCAAGGTCCGCAGGGATCTCGCGCAGCTGGACCAGGTCTGGCTCATCAGGCTCGGCTTCTTCGTCGTGTTCGTCGTCCCCGTAGGAGAGCTGCGGGTCGGACTCGACAGGGAAGCGGTCGCGCTGGCTGCACACCCAGCGGCGACGGGGCCGATGCCCGGCGGTGGTGAAGCGGCGGAGGGCCTTCTGACGGCGAACGCAGCGAAGAGGAGGAGGAGGAGGAGGAGGAGGAGGAGCAGCCACGAAGTGAAGAAGACACATTCAGCCTGTCTCATGAAGGGCGACTCCTCGCCCAGAGCCCCGCCTTGCCGTTGCCCATCACCCGCCTGAGCAACGACGCAATTGTGGGGTGACGCACTCGTGCACAAGCGGCCTGACGACCCTGGTCAATTGCGTCGGTGAGGCTGTGAGACAGGTGGCGCGCGCGCCAGGCAAGCGGCATGCTGAGACTCGGGCGTCGCTGACCTCAATTCCCCTGGCCACCCCGCGTCATCTTTCCTCTATGCCCCTGTGAATCCACCACGCTCTTTTCTACTGAACATGCCGCCACATTATCACTGTTGAGTGCAACCGCTGCGTCCGCCACGCTTCGCTGAGACATCCCAACGTAAGGCCAGTCTAGATATGCCTTTCTCTCTCTCTCTCTCTCTCTCTCCCCCCCCCTCTCTCTCTCGTGCTGCTTCTGCAAGGAGTCTAGGGTCCAGGACAACTCCGCCGACCCTTCGGCGTGTGGAAGACGCTGTCGTCGTCGTCGCCCTCGCCAGCCACAAGGAAGGGGGGACGGGGGGGGGAGTATGTTGGTGGTCCCCAAACGTGGTGGTGAGAACACCCGGTGGTGAGTTTTGGGCGATTCGGGTAATGGTTTTCGAGCGCTGGCTGGCCCAGGAAACGCAAAACCTCGTGGCGACCGCGTGTCCCCAAACCCGGTGGCGACCCAGAATTATTTTTGGGGGAATCGGGGTCACCACCGGGTGTCTCACCACCTGGTTTGGAGACCACCAATTGTGGGGGGGGTCCGAACTCAGAATGCCGTCCCCCCCGGGGGTCCCGGGTGGTCCCGCGGGGAGTGGGGGGGGGCGCCGGCGGAGGTCGCCGGGGAGGTCCCGCACACAAAAGGTCGGCGGCAGTGGCCGCAAGGCCTTTCTAAGCGCGCAGCCCATGCGGATGTCTCGCTTGCTGTGCTCCACATGTTACGGGCACTCTTCTGAGTCGCCGTCTCCCTTCCCTTGCCCCTGCTCCTGCGCCAGGAGTGCGGCAAGGAACTTCTGCCTCGCGTAACGCGGCGGCAGCCCCGGCGACACGCCGAGTCTTGGTACGCGGATGGCGTCTCGCGCCGCTGCGTGTGGCGGGAGGCCGGGGAAAGCTATGCTTCAGGACTGGGACGCAACTGGCGTGTCGCGCCGAAGCGTGGCGGACCAGAAGCGGCGGAGCGACACGCTACGCTAGAGCTCCTGCCCATACCCCTGCTCTTCCTCGCACTACTTTCGCCTTCTCCCCCTCTGACTGGTACCCTCCCACTTCTACTCCACTCCCTGCTCTGCTCCTGCGCATTTCGGTGCGTATTTGTAATACTTTGCAGACGGAGCGCCTGTTCTTGCTCGAAGCGTCTGCTCTTGATCCTACTTCATCTTAGCTGCCAATGTCCCCCAAGCAATGCCTTTACTGGGGGCTTTTGATCTTTCCATACAAACGCGCAGAAATTGCTTATGGGGGTCTGGCCGTTGTTGGTCATGGGGTCACGCGCATAGAGCCCCAGCCTAAATTGCCCTCGGTGCGGGTGTGTTGCCGTGGTTCCACAGGGTCCTGCCCATAGTGTCAAAGCCTTCGTAGCCCATGCGTGTTGGGGTGTTGTCGTCAGGGCATCGGGTTCCAACCAGCGGGTCCGGGCTCGTCCCGTGGTCAGGACACGCACGACTGTAGGCTTCGGCGCGTTGGCCTAGCAGTGGCCACCTTTGTAGGTTTCTCTCCTTGCAGGCTGGGGGCACACATTCTAGGGCCTCTGCCTGGGCCAGCCCAAACAGTGCCCAGAGGGGACCTCTTGGCCTTCGAGCGGGCGCTCCGTTTCACGGTAGGGTCTGTCGTGTTCGTCACTGATTGCGCAGAGGTCGCCAGAGGGTGGTACAGTCACGCCTTTGTGCGTGCCGACGGGCCCCAGGCAGACCTTTGGCGCGAGGTGCAGCAGCATGTTGCCGTCAAAGGCATCCTCAATTGCAGTGCTGCAGGTGCCTTCCCATCTGTCAGGAGAGGAGGTGATGGCTCAGCGCTGGCCGACCTGGCTGGTGCAAGGCAATTCGTGTGTCGATGTGTTGGCGGGAGAGGCCGCCACTCGCGCGAGGGCTTCAGAAGTTAAAAGGCATCGGGTGCACCAGGTCGAGAGGAAGGCTCGGCTGGTGCGCAAGCGTCTTCTTCGTGTTGGGCTCGAGTCGATCCGAGCTTCCCAGGAGACTGGGACTGCCCCGATTGTTGCAGGCCCCCGTCTCCCGCCACCTCCTCCTCCCACTGCCGTTGCACGCTTCGCGTCTGCACATGTTTTGGCCGAGAATGGCAGGTCGTGTGTAGTGTGCCGCAGTTCAGCCTCGAAAGACACGGAGCGTGAATGGTTAAAAAGTGAGTGCTTCCATCTCCTGCCCATTGACGGTAAGATCTCCCGAGTTCCCCTGGGCGGATTTTACACTTGGCGGGCGGTTGGACGCGCCCCACCCACGCTTTGCGATTTCACCATGTCGTTGGTGTGTGGTTCTGTGGCGATTGTGGCTCCTTCGGCCAGACCCAGCTCAGGGGTCTTGGAGTCCCGTGCCAACCACAGCTGATCACCAAGGCCAGGCGCGAGTACCTTGACAGGTTAGCTCGCGACCTGCATCCCAAGCTGAGCCAGCAAGCTTGCATATCACTACGTGATGGCGGACATTCCTGAAATTCCCTCTTGGCGCACTCCCCACCCGCCCCCGTGCAGGCCCTCCCCGCCCACACCCCCCCCCTCGGAGTGGAGCGTGGGGAAGCGCCGCAGCAGGCGAGGCGCAGGTGGCCGCCAAAGCCCCCGCCGCCGCCCCTGGCCCCCCGCTCGAGCCGGGCGGGCGCGCCGGCGGCGAGGGCGCGCGAGTGGAGCGAGGGGGAGGAAGGCATCGGGGGGGGGGAGGAGGAGGAGGAGGAGGGAGGGAGGGAGGGGAGGGGGGAGTGGCCGGAGGGAGCCGGGGAGGGGGCAGAGGGTGGGCGCCGGGCGGAGGGCGAGGGCTGGTCATGGGCGCCCGCACCCCAGCGTGTCCGTCCCGTCCCATCGCCTCCTTCTGCCCACCCTCTGTCAAGTTTCACCCCCTCCCTCCACCGCCCCCCCACCCGCCCTCGTGCTGCCCTCTGCCCCTCCCCCCCGCCCGTCTCCCCCTATCCCACCCCCCGCGGTCGCGACGGCCTGGGGAGCCTTTTCGAGGGCTGGCTCTTCTCTGTGCGAGCTGGCCGCTCAGGTGCACACGCCGCTCGGGTCCGCGGGCATGGCATGGAGCATCGCAGGAGGAGGCCAGGAGGAAGGAGGAAGGAGGAGGAGGAGGAGGAGGAGGAGGCAGGAGGAGGAGGAGGCAGGAGGAGGAGGAGGAGGCAGGATGAGGAGGAGGCAGGAGGAGGAAGGAGACAGGAGGAGAAAGGAGGAGGAGGAGGAGGAGGAAAAGGAGGAAGGAGGGGGAGAACGAGGGCTTCAGTCGGGGTCAGGACGACGCAGGGGGCATCGACGGCAGCAATGCCAGGGGGTGCGCACAGACAGCCCCCAGAGGTGACCCCGACTGGCTTCAACAGCTCCTCAAGGCAGCCTGGGTCGACCTCAACACCCAAACGCAGCCTCGGCCAGCGCCCCCCTGGGCACCCGCCCCAGGGTCTGGGTTAGACTGCGCCGGGCTACTGGAGGGAAGGGGGGGCCGCTGCGGCCAGCCCAGACTGCCTGTGGGGACTGTCTGTGCGAGGCCGTCCTCGTCGACAGTGGTGGAAGGAAAGGGAGGGCACGCGTCGGACGGCACAAGCTGCTCCATTTGGAGCATCCGTATGCTGCGCATTGCGCGGTACGCACAATGCTGCGCCCGATAGGGGCTGCATCCGGGCTAGGGCGGGAGCGCCAGGAGATGGAGGATATATGACGGGGCGGCAGAAGTCGGGTCTCGAGTCCGTCCAGGGGTCACGCTCGGACGTCCGCAAGAGGGCCTCTAGATGAACACGTGCGCCTCGACCAGGTGCCAAATCGCGAGTGAGGAGTCGTTCACGGGCTACTCGCCTGTGCGAAGCGGAGCTTCCCCACCGCGAGGTGCGCCCTTTCGACCCATACATTTGCTTGGCAGCGGGGGCCATTCCGAGATGCTACCGTTGGGCAGCCCATGCTGCTGACATCGCAGCTTGCACTAAGGCAGGCGCCACCTTCGAGCCCACGTCGCGGACGTTTCCAGACGTCACTTTCTCGCACGTGGCACTGGCTGTCAGCCTGGACTGCCCCCTAGTCACCCTGCTGAAGCTCCTGCAATCGACGAGACGGCCGAATTCCCCATTGTCCACGGACCGAGCGCTCAAGAGACCGATGGATTTGAGGACCAACGGTTTGGATGTGTGTGGCCGCCAGCGCCGAGGTTAAGCTGGCTACTGGTTCTGCTGCTGCGACTGGCTGGACAACCCCCTTACATCAATTCGTCCCTGGGCGCTCACATCGAGAGGAAATTCGAGGTTGCGGTTTCGGGGGCCTTTCCAGGTCATCCCAAACCGCCCAAGAAAGCCCAGGATCGCTTCCTGGACGGTCCCGCGGAGCATCGAAACGGCCCAAGACCGCTCCAGAACACTCAAGTTGGTCTCAGGACGGCCCAAAAGGCCCCCAAGACGCCCCACGAGAGCCCGAAGATGGCCCCCAAGAGGGCCCCAGACGCCCAAATTCACTGATTTGTCTAAGGTTTTCGGTCGATGACCCAACCCTCCTGTGTTGGGTACTCGTTTTGAATAGAGCACTGTGGTCTCCACCTTCCTCTCCTAATCCCCCTCCTCCTCCTCCTCCTCCTCCTCCTCCTCCTCCTCCTCCTCCTCCTCCTCCTGCCTCCTCTCTCCTCCTCCTGCCTCCTCCTCCCTCCTCCTCTCCTCCTCCTCCTCCTCCTCCTCCTCCTCCTCCTCCTCCTCCTCCTCTCCTCCTCCTCCTCCTCCCTCCTCATCCTCTCCTCCTCCTCCTCCTCCTCATCCTTCTTCCTCCCTCCATTATCCTCCTCCTCGTTTTCTTCGTCCTCCCTGCCTCTTGACCACGCCGTCCCCTGGGGAGCTGCGACCTGCGAAACTGTCGCCACTTTCGTGGGCTCCTGGGAGGTCCATCGGAAGGGTGTCCCACGCAGATCACCATGAGACCTCGCCGTCCCCTGGGGAGCTGCGACCTGCGAAACTGTCGCCACTTTCGTGGGCTCCTGGGAGGTCCATCGGAAGGGTGTCCCACGCAGATCACCATGAGACCTCGCCGTCCCCTGGGGAGCTGCGACCTGCGAAACTGTCGCCACTTTCGTGGGCTCCTGGGAGGTCCATCGGAAGGGTGTCCCACGCAGATCACCATGAGACCTCGCCGTCCCCTGGGGAGCTGCGACCTGCGAAACTGTCGCCACTTTCGTGGGCTCCTGGGAGGTCCATCGGAAGGGTGTCCCACGCAGATCACCATGAGACCTCGCCGCCCCCTGGGGGGCTACGACCTGCGAAACCGTCGCCACTTTTGTGGGATCCTGGGGGGTCCAGCGGAAGGGTGCCCCGCCCAGATCACCATGAGACCTCGCCGTCCCCTGGGGGGCTGCGACCTGCGAAACTGTCGCCACTTCCGTGGGCTCCTGCCGCCACTTTCGTGAGCTCCTGGGAGGTCCAGCGCAGGGGTGTCCCACGCAGGTCACCATGTGACCTTGCCGTCCCCTGGGGGGCTGCGACCTGCGAAACCGTCGCCACGTTGGTGGGTTCCCGGGAGGTCCAGCGGTGGGGTGCCCCGCGCAGTTTTACCATGGGACGTCGCCGCTGCTGTTGGTGCTGATGCTGTTGTTGAGCTCTCGGTACTTAACAATAGCTAGTGTTGATACCCCCCTGCGGTAGCATATGCGCTTTTGGGTTACCGTGCCCTTCCCAGGGCTCGCACCCTGTCTTTTCTATCAAGGAAAGCAACAGCGGCTCCTGCCTGATGCATCCTCACAATGTATTCCCAAATCGCGCTCTCGCGCGGGGATTCCTCACAATGTATTCAGGAATCTCGCTCTCGCGTGGGACGCCCCCGCAATTTCTTCAGACGCCGCGCCCTCGACATTCAGGAGTCACGCTCTCGCTGTGGATTTCCTCACGATTGATTTGGGAATCGAGCTGTCGCTTGAGACCCCCTCGCGATTCGTGCAGGACGCACGCTTCAGCAACCCGCCTGCTCGACCTGTCTGCTTGGGCCCTCCTTCCCGACCAGCCTGGTAAGGTCTACCCGCCCGATCTGCCCGTCTGGTTCTGCCACTCTCTCTCGTGCTCCATCCTCCTCCCTCACCCTTTGTCCCTTCCTTCCATCCGTCCTCTCTTCCCCTGCATCAGGGGCTGCACGAAGTACACATTGCAGGTAAGGAAGGTATACCCCCAAGGGGGTCGTGCCGAAGACGAAGAAAGCGGGTATCGAATGTTCGGGAAGTACGTGTTGAATGGCACGCGAGCAGACAACAGCCAACCATCTTGACATGATTGCTATTGCTGTTGTTGTTGCGTTGTTGAGGTTTCTGTCGTCGTCCTTGCACGCGACTCGCCCGCGACCCACTCCGCGACCCATCCCTAGACCCACCCCGCGAACCTCCCCGCAAGCCACCCGCGACCCACCTGCGATCCACCCCGCGTCCGCCCCCTCACTCTTTTTGTTCGCAACTGCGGGGTGCTACGAAGATGCGCATCTAATGTATATATAAAGCAATACATATATATATATATATATATGTATGTTGTATACATATATATACACAATGATGCCGGCATACATATATACACATGTGCATACAGCCGGATCTATATGTGTAGATATATGCAGTGGTTCTGTAAGGTGTACATACATGTATACCGATGTCGGTTGCTCGATGGACCATGGATGAAGACGGTTGTCCCGATAGATGTCCAGTCCTTGGGTCGGCCTCCTGATCGGCCTTTTGCCCGTCTTATTGGTCGGCTGTCAGATATGGCGCAAGCGCACCTCGCCTGTTCCCCCCTCCTCGCATCCTCCTCCTGTCGCCACTGCTGCTCCTTCTCCTCCTGTTGCCGCTCCTCTTCCCCAACACCATTCGCCGCTGCTCCTCCTCCACCTCCACCTGTTCTTCTTGCCACTGCCGCTGCTGCTGCTATTACCTCCCGCCTCCCCCTTTTCCAGTGGGACCAGCCCATGTGGGAGGGATGCTCCGCTTCGCGCTGGGGGGCGCGACTGCCTGTGAAGAACGCGTGCCCCGCCGCCTCGATGGGCGTCGGCCGCCTGCTCGGGCCCTCCTCCTCCTCCTCCTCCTCCTCCTCCTCCTCCTCCTCCTCCTCCTCCTCCTTCCTTCACTCCCCTCCACCCTCCGTGCCCTCCACGCCCCCCCGCCCCCCTCCCTTCCACCACCCCTTGATCCCGTCGCCCCTTCACTCCCCCCACCTCTTCGGGTCCGTGCGCAGCGCCAGCACCAGGAAGTCCAGGAGCCGTCCCCGCTGGGCACGCTGTCTCGCGAGCTCGTGCGGCCGCAGCCGCCGGGGGGCGCCCAGGACCGCGCGCCTCGCGACCTCGTACTTCGCCGCCGCCACGTGTTGCGACAGCGTGCCCGCATCGATCCTGCCCGACCCTGGGTCGCGCAACTCGAAGGCGAACGCGGGCCCAGCACCACCGCGGGCCATTGGGGCCCTCGCACTCAGGAGGAGCGCCTCCAGCCACCTCGCCAACCGCCCCTGGCGCCATGGCGGCCCCGCCGGCGGCAGGTCTCGCCTGTGGAAGTACTCCTCCACGTAGGGGGCCGCCTGCAGCATGTGCGCCGGCAGCTGGCCCCGCAGCGCCACGATGCGGTGCAGTACGTGCTGCTCGGAGACGCAGTGGGGGAAGACGGGCTCGCCGGCGAACAGCTCCCCGAGGACGCAACCTCATCCTCACCCTCCGTCCTCCCTCCTTCCTTCCTGCAGCTTCTTCCTCCATCCAACTAACCTCATCCCTCTCCTTTCCCTCCTTCCTCCTCCTCCTCCCTCCCCCCTCCTCCTCCTCCTCCTCCTCCTCGTCCTCCTCCTCCTCCTCCCTCCTCCTCCCTCCTCCTCCCTCCTCCTCCTCCTCCTCCTCCTCCCTCCTCCTCGTCCCCTCCTCCTCCTCACTCCTCCTCCCTCCTCCTCCCTCCTCCTCCTCCTCCTCCTCTCCTCCTCCTCCTCCTCCCTCCCTCCTCCCTCCTCCTCCCCCCCTCCTCCTCCTCCCTCCTCTCCTCCTCCTCCTCCTCCTCGCCCTCCTCCTCCTCCCCCTCCTCCTCCTCGCACTTCCCCCCTTCACCCTCCCGCAGGGCACAACCGAGGCTCCACATGTCCGCGGGGTACGCGAAGGGCAGGCCGAGGAAGACCTCTGGCGCCCGGTAGGGCAGGGTCTGGATGGTGATCTCGTCAGAGCGGGGGACCTCTGGACCGTCCTTGCCCTCTGTGCACCGCTGGGCGGTGCCGAAGTCCACAAGCTTCACCAACGGCTCGGCGCGCCCTCGGGTCCCGGGCCAGCACGGCCTCCCGAGCACCTCGCTGGCCAGCAGGGCGTTCTCGGGCTTCACGTCCCCGTGCACGAGGCGCGCCTCGCGGAGCCGGCCCAGGGCGGACGCCAGCTGCCGCCCGGCCGCACGGACGAAGCGCGCGGGCAGCCCAGGCCGGCCGCGCTCCCTCAGCACCTGCAGCAGGCTGGGGCCCAGCCTCTCCAGCGCCAGGCACGGGTGCCCGCGGCACTCGAACGCCCCCGCCAGCCAGACGATGTTCGGGTGGCCCCTCAGCTCCTCGAGGAACTCCGCCTCGGCCTGGACCTCCACGCCCGCGTCCCCGCAATAGTCCCGGTGCTTCACGACCTTCAGGGCCACGGGGCCGCCGCGAGGCCCCGGCCCGTGGCAGTGCAGCACCTGGGCGAAGGCGCCCTGGCCGAGGCGTCCGGAGATCGTGTATGCCTCCTCGAGGCCCTCGGCGCCGCCCGGAGCGATCAGGCCCCCGACGCGGCAGATGTAGTGGTGCTCCTCGTTATCCCACCCGCCGTTGTGGACGCCAGCGCTCGGCTCGGTCAGCACCGCGCCCGCTCGAGGAGGGCCTGCCGGGCCCGGTCCCGGGGGCGTGCCGCCGCCACTCCGCGCACGCTTGGCGCAGGGCTCGGCGAGACTGGGCCGCCGCCAGCCGGCGCGTGTCCGCGCAGAGGTCCCAGGCCGCCCCGCGCTGCCGGCCGCACAGGCCGCGTCGGCGGCGCAGTGGGCACTGCCGGGCTCCCCTCCGTGCGTCGCGGGCTGCCCCGGGACGCCTCGGGCGGGGCGGCAGGGAGGAGGAGGGCGAGGAGGGATACGCCCACTGTGCCAAAGCGAAGCCAGAGCAGAAGACGCTCCCCCGTCCAGTTGGCGGCTTTGGGCCCTTGGCTGTCCCGCGGTTGTCCTGTGCTCACCCCGTAGTTGTCTTGCGGTTGTCCCGTGGTTGCCCTGTGGCTGTCCCGGTGGTTGTTCAGACGGATGTACCGACTGTTATTTCGATGACTGTCCAGATGTTTGTCCAGATAGTTGATTGGTTGATCGTGAGGTCGGTAGATCGACAGTTGTTCAGATGTGGAAATAGATCGACACATGTATTGATAGTGACGCTGACAGTTAGATCGTGAGAAAGGTAGATCCTGACGCCAATGTCATGAGAGTGAGGTCGGCATGTTGATTCAACTCGATGTATGGACCAGTAGGTCTTCTAAATAGATAGTGAGATATGTCTGTGCATGCATCTGCATGATGTAGTGCGGTCGTTCAGTCGATAGATCGATCGACAGATAGGATTTGTCCCAGGTCCTTCCGATGGTTGCCCCAAAGGTGTACGGATGGATTGATCGTGAGATCGACGCATCGGTAGTGAGGCCAGTAGACATATAGTTTGGCAAACATGTTGATAGTGAGATCGGTAGAAAGATAGTGCGACCGATTAGATCGATAGTGAGATCGATCGATGGACAATGCGAGCGATCGCTCGACAACTAGTGAGATCAATACATGCATTATGTATATGTCTGGTCAGCTAGGACAACTTCTAATGAGACAGGAAGGTCGATATTGATCGGTAAGTAGATGCACCGACAAAAAATGTTCGATGGATGGCGACGGTTACCGTGAAGGCTGTCCCGTCGTTGGCTCTACCCTCCAGCCTCCTTATCGGCCTTTGGCTGGTCTTGCTGGGACATCGCAGATTGAGGGGGTCAGATCGGCATGAAACGGAGGCCCCCCAATGGGACGTCGGTTCTGAGTACTTTCGGTTCGTGTCGCGCGTGACGCGCGAGTGCGCGAGACGAAACTGCGAGAGCTTCTGCGCCACCCAGGATCACGAATCCCTGGGAGCGATCCGTCCAAATTACGACTCGAGGCGCGCGCGGCGCGCGGCACCTGCGCCACCCAAGATGAGTCGGGGCGTGCGAGGGGTTGTCCCGCGTGCGCCAGGGCGTGCCTGGGGTTGTCCCGATGGTTGTCCTGATGGTTGTCCAGACTGTGCTCCCGATGGTTGTCCCGATGGTTGTCCCAATGGTTGTACCGATGTTTGTCCCGGGATATTCCCGATGGTTCTCCCCATGCTTGCCTCGATTGTAATCCCCAGAAGTGTCCCGATGGTTGTCCCGATGAATGTCCAGACGGTTGTCCCGTGGTAGTCGTCACGATATTTGTTCCGAGGCAGTCCCGATGGTTGCCCCGATTGGTTATCCGGATGATTGTCCAAATCGTTGCCCCGATAGTTGTCCTGCGGTATTCCCGACGGTTGTCCCGACGGCTGTCCCGATTGTTGTCTCGATTGTTGTCCAAATCGTTATTCAGTTGTCCCGTGCTTGTCCCGATGGTTGTCCTGATGGTTGTCTCAATGGTCGTCCCGATGGCTGGTGCCCCGATGGTTTTCCCGATGGTTGTCCTGTGGTTTTTCCGATGGTTGTCCCGTTGGGTTGCCGTTGGTTGTCCCGATGGTTGTACCGATGGCTGGTTGTCCAAATGGCTGCCCCCATGGTTGTCCCGATCAGTGTCTTGATGGTATCCCGCTGATGTCCTGTGGTAGTCCAAATGGTTATTCCGATGGTTATCAGGTGGTTGTCCCGCGGTTGTCTCATGGTCGTCCCGTGGTTTGCGAATGCAGGATAGTCAACATCACCCCTCAACCCCTCAACCTCCTAATCACCCACAGGGTGGTCTAATAGGTACGTACATGGTATACGTTCTACTCAGTTTTATCTACCAAGCTAAATATAAGACCATCCTGCGGGTGATAAAGCGATTGGAAGGAGGGGATTGATTTTGAATGATTCGTATTCGCAAGCCGTGGGTCAAAAAAGTGACAACCATCCGGATAACCACCGGGACAACCACCGGGAGAACCATCGGAAATACCCCAAGACAATCATTAAGATAATTATCGGGACAGCCACCCTGGCGGCACAACCATGGGGCCACCAATCGGGACAGCACCGGGACAACCATCGGGATACAGATCGGGACAACCATCGGGACAACCACCATCGGACAACCGTCGGGGCAACAATCAGGATAACCAGCGCGACAACCGTCGGAACAACCTTCATCGGACAACCATCGGGACAACAATCGGGACAACCATCGCGACAGCCATCGGGATAGCCACAGGGGCAACCATCGGGGCAACCATCAAAACAACTATCGGGACAACCATCGGGGCAACCATTGGGACGAGCATCGGGGTAACCATCGGGCCGAGCATCGGGGTAACCATCGGGACGAGCATCGGGACTACGATCGGGACACCCATCGGGACAACCACGGGGCAACCCTCGGGAAAACCACCGGAGCAGAAATCGGTACAACCCCGGGCACGAACAAGCACGACCGAACAACCACGGGATCATCGCGGGGCTTTCCCCCGAACGCCCCGACGCTGGGGAAGCGGCACGTTTTGGCGCAACCTGGGCCCAGTGCAAGAACTCGCGCAAGTTCGCCTCGCCCCCACGCGCGGCACGCGCGACGCGAACCGATGTCGATCTCCCGTCGGAGAACTCCGTTTCACTTCGGTCTCAACCCTCATGAACCAACTAAATCTGTGTCGCCGCCCCCCCCCCCTCTGATTGCCTGCGTGGCTGGGTCGACTGGGTTGGCTGGTTGAGTGGCTGACTGGTTGGCAGGCTGGAAGCTCGGCTAGTTTGTTGGCTGGCTGTCTGGACGATTGGCAGGTTAGCTGGTTGGTCGGCTGATGGGCTGGTTCGCATGCTTGTTGGCTGGTTGGAAGGCTGGCTGGGTGGATGGCAAGCTCGAAGAGCGGCTCCATTGTTTTTCGTCGGGTCGTGGCCTCGGGAGCACGGACCTTTCTTCTTCCTACGGGGGATTTCGGCCTCGAGGGCGAGGATCCACAGCTTTGTTGCGAGGGATCGTTGCTTCGGGAGCGTGGATCTCTAGTTGTTTTAGAAAGATCGTTGCCTCGGGAGCGCGGCCCACTGCTTTTTGACGAGGGAGCATGGCCTAAGGAGCGCGAAGCCATGTAGCTCTGAGGGATCGCGGCCCCAGGAGGCCGGACCCAGCGTCGTTTTGTACGAGGGGTCGCGGCTTCGGGAGGGCGGATCCACCTCATCTCAACAGGGGATCGTGGCCTCGGGAGCGCGGACCCACAGCTCTTCGGGGGAGCGCCCCCGCAGCTTTTGGGAGCGGTCGGGCCCACTGCTCGCTGTCAGGGGTCGGGGCCTCGGGAGCGCGGGCGCGCACTTTTGGCACGCGGGGCCGCGGCCTTGCGAGCGCGGGTCCACCACTCCTCTGCCAGACATCGTGGCCCCCAAAGAGGGAACAGTCTGTATTGAGCAGGGACCGACCGTCCCGGCAGTCCTATAGTCATACCACGACATGTTCTTAGAACCCAGAAATGTTCTGAGAACAAAGGCAATGCTCTTAGAACATAAAGCCGATGTGTTCAAACAAGACAGACTCCGCCAAAAATGTTCTAAGAACATTTCGTGGAAACCGCAAAAGGTTATGAGAACATTCTTTGGTGGGGCTATATGCGAACCAGAAGGCTTCGCCACTGCTTGACTTTAACTGGAATTGCAGCCTCGGAGGCGCGAGCCAATGATTTCGTTACGAAGGGTCGTGGCCTCTGGGGCATCGGCGGCCCACCGCTTTTTCAGGAGGGATCGTGGCCTGGGGGGCGTGAATGCACAATTCGTTACGAGGGATCGTGGCCACAATAGCGCGGATCCATCCTGTTTCACATTCCGCCCAGGCACCTGGGAGCTGAGGGAACATGGCTCGGGCGTGGTAGCGCCGTGCTTTCGAGTGGAGGAGTGTCGTGCGCATTCTCAGAAACCGGACCTCCTTGGAAATTGAACAGTTCTGTGATCTGTGAACTGGCGAGTAGCAAGCCACAAAGGCCACGTTGCTGAACGCCCAAAGAGAACGCAATGCTGCGGATTGCCGCAATGCGCTGGCGAAACCTAAGCTCATCAATTGCTGAAACCTCATCCGGGCAGCCTGAAAGCCCCCACAATGGGAGGGCGACTGACCCACTATATCCCATGGGTACAGATGGACTTACACCATACGGCCCGCCAATGATATACCCAACTACCTGCCAGGCCAGCTATCCATATACCTAACGTTTCAACAGATTTGCAAATGGAACTGTTTTTCGATTTGCATGTCCCACGGGACAACCCACGGGACACCAATGGGACAATCCCATCACAACCGCGGGACAACCACGGGGAAACCCCGCGGCCCCCCGCGAGACACGGGACAACTCTTGTGTTGTCCGACTTGGCCATAGCCTCGGCCGGCACACTACCACCCTCGCGCAGCTTGGCCTCGCCCGCGCGCACGACACGAACCCAAACCGATGTCCCAGGTCAGGCCACTCTGTTCCACTCCTACCCACCTCCGAAACACTATCATACCTTTTGATTCAGAGGGTTGGTGCTGGATTCCCTCTGCACATCTCTTCCTGCCGTCGCGCGGAGCGTGTCGTGGTGGGGAGGCACGGGGCACTACAAGCGCCACCAAGGGGAGAACTCCGCGCGGACCTCAGAACATCTAACTATACGACAGCGCTTCGGGTAATGAGGTGCTGTTTTGAGGGGGGAAACCAACTGATGACAACTGCGACGATTGCGATCAGGACGACCCTGGTGATGCGCTCACGAGTTGGCGACGGTGCACAATGACGAGGACGGTGAGCGATGGTGATCGTGTTGAAAGTGACCCTGGTGATGATAGCGGTGATAGTGATGGTGATTATGATCGCTGTGAAGAGAGAGGCCAACGCCTTCCCGGGTGCCACCAGCGAAAGAGGCTCCGACACCAAGAAAGCAGGACCTGGAGACACGGTAGGGGCACATCAAGAACACCAGTCAGACAGCATTGGGGCGACATCGTGACGCCATGTGGGTGGGACACCATGTGGGCACCATTGGGGCACGACGTGCGCGCCCGATTAGGCAGAACAGCAGCGATGTGATTGTGGCGGTCGTGCTTGTGACTGTGGCTGTGATGGCGATGATGATTGTGGCAGTTGATTGCTAATCCCACCAGCCCTCTGGGCGTGAGTGGTTTAGAGCGTTTTCTTCTCTGTCTTCCCTTCGACTTCGGGGAAGGGTTTACCACTGTTCCCTATTAATATACACCCCCTCCCCCGGGCGACCGGCAGCAGACCAGAAACAATGAGGACACCATGCCCACCCCGCCCACCATCCCTGCCAACAAAAATTACTCCGACGGTAGGACCCCGCATGATAATCTGTTGATCTTACCTGGGGAACACCTCCTGCCCCCTCCCTTCTCCCACCTACTCCTGCCTCATCCTTCTCCTCCTGCCTGCTCCTCCTCCTGCCTCAACCCCTGCCTCCTCCTCCTCCTCCTCCTCCTCCTCCTCCTGCTCCTCCTCTTGCCTCCTCCTCCACCACCTCCTACTCCTTTTCCTCCTCGTTACGCCTCCTCCCCCCATTCCCCCTGTTCCTCCCGCCTCCTGCGTCCTCCTCCTTCTCCTCCTCCTCCTGCTTTCCTCTCCCTCCTCCTCCTCCTCTTCCTCCTCCCCTCTCCCGCCTCCTCCTGTCCCTCTCCCTCCTCCGCCTACTCCTCCTCGTCTCCATCTTCCTCCCCCTCCTCCTTTCCTTCCTCCTCCTTCCTCCTCCTCCTCCTCCTCCTCCTCCTCCTCCTCCTCCTCCTCCTCCTCCTCGTTCGGAACACGACTCTGAGGAAACGCGCGACGTGCTCCCCAAGAGATACGCGCCGGAGGACGACTCAGATGAAGCGCGCGCCGGAGAGCCAGAAGACGACCCGGAGGAAGCACGGGAGGTGCGGGCCCCATAGGTAGGGACCTCCCGCCGGAGACTTCCTCGCAATTCACTCACGGACGAGCCTCCCGCCTGATACTTCCCCCATACTCAGGCCTCGGGAGCCCCAAAATGATGGCAATTACAAGTTTTGGGTGACCCGCTCGGATTAAAAACATGAAATGCGGGCCCCATAGGGAGGAGGCTCCCGCCTGAGACGTCCTCACAATTCAATCACAGACGAGGCTCCCGCCTGATACTTCCCTCATACTCAGGCCTCAAGAGCCCAAAAATGACGATAGTTACACGGATGAGGATGACCTGCTCGGATTACCCGTATGAAATCCAGGCCCCATAGGACGGCTGCGTTGAAAGCGACGGGGAGGCGCGGCAGCCGCGGATGGGGGCTCGCGGGGGCAATGTGGCCCAGAGGCGCTTGTCGCACAGGGTACTAGCTGCGCCCGTGGCGACGGCGGCAGCGATAGGGCACTCGCGGTGGCATATTTTATCGCCCCCTGGCGCTCGTCGCACAGATGCGGACCAGTCCGCGATGGAAGGTCAGCACCCTGCGTCGACCTCGCGACCAGAACGCTTAGGAGACCAGCAATAGCCCGCAGGCATGGGCACCCCGCCCGCGCTGGCAGAACCTTGCGCGCCCAGAACGCGGCCCCGTGCCGGGCGCGCGCGGCGGGCGCCTGCCCTGCGGCCCAATTCTTGGCGCGCCGCCAGCACCAGCAAAACCCGGCGCAGTGGTCGCGTTCCTCGCGACAGGCGCACGCCGTGGATATCGTCGCTACCCAAAAAGATAGCGCGGTCTGAGCCCTCGGGCCCGCGCGACGCCGCGACACGCGCCCCGCGCGCCGCTGGCGAGCGAGCGTGGCGACCGCGCCGGGAGTGCCCAACCCCGCGCAAGACGACCAATTCGTCGGCGCATTCTTCGGGGGCCAACTTCTGGGCCCAGCGCGAGCGCGCCGCCTCGGCGCGCGCGGCGCCGCGAGCAGCCATAGTGGCAGAATCTGGGCGCATCCTGGCCTTCGCGTCGCCCCTGCGCAGCGACGCGGGATCGCCGCCGCAGACCCGCGGCCGCGCAAGGCCTCCGCCGCGACGCCCAACGGGGAAAAGCTACCAGCATCGACGCATGCCGGCAAGCCCTGAGCCGCGAGCTCGCCGGCGCACTGCACTGCCGCATCGCGCTGGTGCCCAGAAGAGCCCTGGCCAAAGCGTGCGACCCGCCTTCGGCCAGGCCAGCTGCCGGGCGCAACCAGATTCGCGCGCCCGCCAGCCCCCCTCCCCGCGCGCCGCACGAAGCCCCTGCGCTCCCGCGGCCATCTGGCGAGCGCCGCTGCGGAACGGCGCGCGCTCGCCATGCTTGGCGCGGCTCGCATCCAACCCGCTGAGCAACAACAAGAATGCGCGGACAAAATGGAACGACGTCTGCTCGGGCGCGCGGGCGGCGCCCGCCTGCTCGAAACCCGCCACCATACCCGCCCCCATCATTTTCTGCGCCACTGCGTTCTCCTCGGCGGGGGCCGCTTCCGTGACCTGCGGGCCAGGGCCGTCGTTCTGCTTCGGCGAGGCCTCGGGCCCGGCGCAGCGCCGGGCCCTCTCGACGGGCGCTGTCCATCCCCGGGCAAAAAGGCGCGGCGAAGCTCCGTGTGGCCCACCACCTTGGCGACCCAACTGCTGCTCGCAGCGCCGCGCGGCACTGTCGAGGACCGGCGCCGCGCCCGCCGCGGACAACGCCGCGCGCCCGTCGACGCGCTCCGCGCCAGTCGGGCCCCGGCCCCCCGGCGCCAGGGCCCGCGCTTGCAGGCGCCCCCCGTGCTCCGTCAAACCAACCGCCCCGCGAACGCGGCGTCAGCCTCCTGTTCGAACTCGGCCCTCGCAGAGAACTCGCGGGTCAGGCGCGCGACGAGAAAATCTGCAAATGGAGGCAGCCTCGCGACGAGGCCCCACTCCGCGGCGCGCGCCCACGCGGCGAAGAAACTATGTTTTCAAGGGCGCCGCGCCCCGTTATACAGCAATGTGGAACTCGCTTGGAGAAGCACGCCGCGATCCGCAGCCTCGCGCGGAACGCGCCCGCGATGGCCCCGCGCAGACGGGGGCGTTCACGTTGGCTGCGAGCGCGCGCGGAGCTTGCACTCATCTCCGCGCAGCTCGCTCACTGATTACTTCCTTGCCCCCCTCCCAGTTGGGCCAGCTGCCACTGCGGCCGCGCGCCCGCCCGCGGCGACGAGGCCCCCAGATCCCGCGGCGGCGTCAAGTCGAATGCGAACTCTTCAACTCCGAGAGTGGCGCGGCGCGCGATCTGCCAGAGGGCACTGTGGGCTGCGAAAGAACGCCGTCCTCCGCGAAGGAGGAACTCGGCCTGAAGGTCCTACCCACCAACATGCGCACTCGGGGAGGAGAGGGGGAAGGGATGGAGGGTGAGGGAGCAGCGATCCCTGTGGAATCACCAGGTTTGCGACGTCAGGGGCCGCCAAACCCTGTGTTTTCATTTGGATGTTTTTGATTTCTGGTGTGAAAATTAAGGAAACCTGGTGTTTTCATTTGGACTTTCTTGATTTCTGCAATTTTCACCTCCCAGACACAACCCAGGAGCCTCCGAAGCTTCACATGGGGGGCGAGGGAGCAGCGACCCCTGTGGATTCACAATGTCGCGACGTCAGGGGCCGCCAAGCCCTGTATTTTCATTGTTTTGGGATGACAATCAAGAAACCATGTGTTTTCATTTGGATTTTTTTAGTTTTCACCGTCCAGACACAATCCAAGAGCCTCCGCAGCTTCAGAGCCTGAGAAATCACAGAAAGCCGAAACATCCCAAAAAACAAACAGGGCTTGCGACGTCAAACCTAATGTTTTCATTTGGATTTTTGGAATTTCCCAGGTTCTGAATTTTCGGAGGCTCTTGGATTGATTTTGTCTGGAGGGTGAAAATCACAAAAACAAAAAAAACTAATGAAACACACAATGTGTCCTTGATTCTCCTATCAGAAATCCCAAACTTCCAAATGAAATCACAAGGTTTCCGTACCTGTGGTGTCGCGAGCCCTGCGTTTTCACAGGGATTGCGTTGGGCGTCTGAGATTATCCTCTTCCTTTTCCTTTTGTGAAGCCTCCTGCACCTCCTCCTCCTCCGCATGTCTGTCCTACTCCTCCTCCTCCTCCTCCTCTTCCACCTTATTTTTTTTTGAAGAATTTCAAATGGTTCTTTTCGCCGCCGATGTCAATGGGATTCCTTTTGCGTCGGGTTTCACTAAGACTCCGTTTGTAGCCGATGCCAATGGGAGCCCTTCGTTCGGAACTTCAAAAGGACTGCTTTTGTAGCCGATTTCAATCGGATTCCCTTTGTGGGGGATTTCGATAGGATTACTTTTGCAGCCGATGTCAATCGGATTCCCTCTGCAGCAGGTTTCAATAGGATTCCTTTTGTAGCCGATTTCAACAGGGTTCCTTTCGTTGAGGATGTCACTAGGATTCCTTGTGCAACCGATTTCAATGGGATTCCTCTTGTAGCCGATTTCAATAGGATTCCTTTTGTGCGGGATTTCAATTGGAGTCCTTTTGTAGCCGATTCCAGTAGGATTCATTGTGTAGCCGATTTCAACAGGATTCGTTGTGTGAGTATCTAAATAAGAGTCCTTCTGTAGCTGATGTCAATCATGTCCCTTTTGGAAACGATTTCAATAAGAATTCTTTTCTAAGGGTTTTGAATGGGATTCCCTTCGCAGCCGATCTCAATATGATTCCTTTTGTAGCCGATTTCAATAGGATTCCTTTCGTAACCGATTTCCACAGGACCCCTGTCAATGAGGGAGACTGGGGGGGGGAGGGGGGGAATCGAAGGAATCAGGCAGAAGCCGAGGAAGAGATATGAGTCAACATGGGGAGGGTGACGGGTGGAGTAATAGCGAGGAACGCCAAGAACTGCAGGGGGCTGACAGCAGGAAGAGGAAGAGGAGGGAGACGACTGAAGACAGATGCTCAACGGAGGATCGACATACATAAATGCATATGAATACGGGCTTAACAACGCCCGCGCCATTCGTATCAACAGCAACAAATACAATTCGTTACGCAGGCAAATAATCAGAAAAATGTTCGTATCCGAGCGAAAACAAATGTTTGATACACATCTATGTAGACAGATGCATTATGTTCTGAAACTTTCGTTTGCATTTTCTTCCGTCCCGCTTTCGCTCTGGGGAAACCTTCGTCGACCCTCCGCCGCATGGCCCAGGGAGAGGAATGCGCGCAGCGGCGGCCGTTCTATCCGACGCCCAACTTGGTCGAAGTGCCATGGCGCCCGCTCGCAAAGCCAACGGGGACTTGCGAAAGAAGATCCAGAAACGGGCAAAGAAGAACTCGCTTGCAAAGAAGATCAAGAAAGGGATTGCACCACCTCCGAGTCAAGAGACGACCTGGGAATTAATGGGGCAAGATACTCCTAAATGTTCGATGGCGGGGGCTGGGCCTCGGACTCGCCGCCGGCGCGCATCCACGGCGACCGTCGACAGAGACGATGCCCCCCTCGTGCGTTGCGATGCCTTGTGGTTTGTGGATGATGGGGGGCCCAAGCCAAGCGCAACGGCACACTCGCCCGAGCCAGGGACTGCCGAGTTTTACGTTGCACCTCGGCGCAGGGGATCGGCGCCCGAGTCTTGGGCAAATTGGAAACAAGTTGGGCAAAACAGGGCTAGGATCGGGATAAATCGCTCCAGAGCGTTCCGGAGCGCTCTCAGAGCGTTCCGGAACGCTCTGGAGCGGCCGCGGCGCCCAGTACATCCTCCAAACCCGCCGATTCTCAGAGATTTCGAGTCATCCCGATCCGATTTTGCCCCGATCTTCGCGTCGTTTTGTTGGGCCCTGGTAGTCTGGGAGGTGCACGACCACGGACTCCGCGGCCAAGGCCCCCCCCCCACAGGGGAACGCTGCCGGCGTGGAACTGGGGCGCCCGGTGCCGGCGAGGACGCAGCTGCCAGTTCGCTTCCCGTCCGTGGGGGCGAAAAGGATGGCCACGACCGCGCCCTGGGCCCCATTCGTGAGCCCGATGCCAGACGGTGGGCACATTCCAAAAAGTTTGCGCCAGCATCGTCCTCGCCCCAGCGCAGTGGTGCAGTGCCCGACGCACGTGGCGAAAGTCACCGGCCGCTTGGTGCAAATCGCGAAGGTCGTCGTGCCGAGACTCGACCCTCACGACAACTCCCGTTCCTGTGCTCGACCCTGCTGCTCCGTGCAGGGGGGCTCTGGTTGCCAGTTCCGCTCCGTCCGTTTCCCCAGCAGCAGGTCTGCAGGCACCCCTGACCCGAGCCTGGCCAAAAACGCGCGCTGGCAGCCCTGGCGCGCATGCTCGGGCAGACGCTCCCTCCCGCGAGCGGCATGCAACAGGATGCGCAATGTCTGCTTCCAGGCCCTGCGGCGGGGGCTTGAAGCAAGCTGCGGCGGTCCAGTTCCGCCCTTCCATCGCCTTCTGGTGCTGGCTGCGGGCGGGCTCGAACTCGAACGGTTTTCTGGGAACCCGCCCACGTAGACCAGCACATTCTGCTCCATGATGTGTCTCCTGACGTTGCCGTAAGCAGATTTGGACAGCTGCCACGCCACGCACGCCACTGAGGGCACGCGGCGCAGGGCCTCGTGGAACGCTTCGCCCGTCGGTGCACGTTCTGGAGCGAGCTCCACGAATCCCGCAGAGGCGTGCGCACTGTACCCGAAGCGCTGGGCCTCCAGGCGCGACCCCCTGCATGCCCCAACGGCGCTGGCAGAGCCTGGCGCACGAGCGCCAGCAAAGCCTGGCGCCGGGGAGGCACGGGGAGGGCGCTGGCGAAGAGGCGCCCGCCGCCCGCGGACATGGCAGCGCGAAGGGGCGGGTCGTGCGAAGTGCCTGATCGAGCCAGACAGTTGCGGTTGCAGTGTTAGCTCCTGCTCCCTTCCTCCGTCTTTTTCATTGGCTCCGCGCAAACACGGTCCAATCCGAGGCCGCTCGTGGTGGTGGTGATGGCAGTGGTGGTAGTGGTGCTGGTGGTAATGGTGGTGATGGTGGCGCACCACGGCAGCTCTGGGCACCTTCGGGGCACCGTCCGGGCACCACCAAGACACCCTCGGAACACCATCGGGAAAACCATCGGGGCAACCATCGAGACAATTATCGGGACAACCATCCGTATAATCATTTCGCCAACCATCGGAACACCATCGGGGCACCGTCGCGGGACACCGTCGGGACACCACTGGGACGCACAAGGACACCAACAGCACACCATCGGGACACCAATCAGGACACAACTGGGGACACCACCAGGACACCATCGGGACATCACCGGGACACTCTTCCACCTGGACACCACGCGGACACCATCGGAACACTATCGGGACACCAATTGGGACACACATCGGGACACCACGGGGACACCATCGGGACAACACCAGGACATCATCGGGACACCAATCGGGACACCAATCAGGACACCACCAGAACAACATCAGGACACCACCAGGACACCGATCGAGACACCGATCGGGACATCACGGGACACCACGGGACACCAAAGGACACCACAAGACACCACGGCGGGACACCCTTAAGGCGTGCCACGCGGCCAGGGGGGCGGGCGGACTTCCGTCCTGGCGGCGCCCTAGCAATCGAGGGTTCATTCCTCTCGCCCCCCCACGCAGCTTCGCCTCGCCCGTGCCCCGCACGCACGACACGAGCACGAAACTGAAACCGATTTCCTGGTGGGGGGCTCTCCATTCCACTTCGATCTCACCCTCCAGCCTCCGATGCTCATGCCGGCTTTATTACTCAATCATGCTTTATTCCTCCTCCCCCCTGCGGCAGGCTCACGTCTCGATGACGCCGGCGCTGGTTCCTATCACCGTGGGGATCGTTCAACCTTGGAACGGCCGCGGCTTTCCGACAGCGCTGATCGTCCGAGATCGGACGATTCTGGGCCGCTGGCGGCGCTCAGCCTTAGGTCGGGCATGTCCCCCTACAAGGGGATTTTGGAGGAACAAATATAAAAAAGACCCCACAAAATGCCCCCAAATGGTAAAACATCTTCCAAACCGAGTCCCCAGACTATTTGTGTTGGACTATTTTGAAAATATATTCCCCCCAGAGAGGGACAGGCCCGACTTACGCTCAGCCTCGACCGCCCGCGCCGGGGTCGCCGCCGCGTCGACGCGGCGCGAACCTGCCGCGCTCCTCCCCCGCGAGCGGCGCCGTGCCTGCGCGCTCCCGGCGAGGCGGCGTGCCCAGCCGAGCGGGCTCTGCACAGGCCGCCGCCGTGCGCCTGCCCCCTGGGGAGCCGTCGGGCTCGCAGGGGCGCCGCGGCATGCGCGCCCCGCAGGGGGAACGGCGGAGGGGCGGGGCCGGAGGGGCCTCGGGCCGGAGGGTCCACGGCGCAGCCGTGGGGCCTGGCCTTCGTGGGCCCTGGAAACCGGATCCGGCGCCGTGCTGTTGCCGGTTCCGACGCTGTTTTGGTATTCCGGTTCCGTCGCCGTTTGTTGGGCCGGTTCCGGCTCCGGTTCCAATCCCGGAGCCGTTTTGTTGCCGTTTCCGGTCGCCGTTGTTTTGCCGTTTCCATTTTCAAGGGGCACTTTTTTGGGAAACGGTAAAAAACGGCCCTGCCGTTTCCAGGGCCCACAAAGGGCCTGGCTCGTGTCTGCGAAGAGCAGCACGGCAGCCAGAGAGGTGCAGCTTTCTGGCCGCAGGGAAGGCGTGCCCCCTTCCGCATCCAGGGCGAGTCGCGCCCGTGCGCAAGCCTTCATCACCTCTCCCTCCCTGGTCCAGTGGAGTCTTCGATCGGACCCGAGGGCGACCGTCATGGATTGTAGCAGTCTGCCACGTAAACGGATGGGGCACATACAAGGGTAGGATGAAGTAGACATCCCAAACGTGTCTCGAGAAATGATGGGGCATCTGGTGAGTCTTTCACATGTCGTACAACCTGTTTCCCCACCCCTGGTGAGCCCCCATCCAGGGAAACCAACACTTAAAATTGCGCGCGTCGCGCTTTCTGGCCAAATCTGGACGCGATAAACACCGCAGGCATTCGAACTCTTCTATGCACGCGCACCCCAGCCCATATTCTGAAGAGAATATGACGAAATCAACAAGCGCCGCATTCCCCCCAATAGAAATCAGCCTGCCGACGACATCGGCGATGATCCGATAGTGGCGGCCGTGGTCCATACTGACGGGGGGGGTCCAATACGAAAGTGGAGGAGGAGGGGAAGGAGGAGGAGGAGGAGGAGGAGGAGGAGGAATAGGAAAAAAACACGTCTAGTGTCGCCTGGATCTAACAATTCCCTGCGTTGTGGAAGGACGAGCACAACGGACGTCGAATCCGAAATCGAAGCTATCCAGTACGGGCAACGAAGGCGACATGGCCCTGAAAGCCCTGCACCCTGGGACAATGCTTATGGCCGATGTTTGTGAGATACTGTTGGCATCCAGCGCCTGGAACGAGCTGCTGAAGTCATATACGGCGCAAAATTCCCAAGTAGTGCTTTCAAGAGGCCAACGCGCATGTCAACATCCATATGCTAGGAGTTTGTGCGAAGGTTGCTGTGCCCTGTCCGCACGTGACCATAACTGGAGGCCCCCGTGGACATCGCAGAACTTAGCACGTGGCCACGCACCCCCTTGTAAAACGTTGTCCCTGTGCGCGAATGTGCCTTGCAAGGGGAATCGGAAGTTCGCGCAGCCAATATACCACGACATTAGCCGTTCCATACACACATACACACATACACATATACACACATATGTATATACACGTATATGTACATATACATACACATTTAACTATATACAAGAGTGCGTTGGCGTTTCGCGCCATGCGCCTTGTTCCGGACGCTTCCCCTGCAAACCAATAGATCGTCGTTTGCTTCGGCAGGGGGGACCTCGAGGCTTGGACGGGCGGTCGGCTCATTTGTATGATGTCCCTGGGGCTTGCTGACACCGCACTCGCCCGATGCGCTTGCACGCGCGTGCGCAGGAAAGGGGAAGGAATGATGTGTTTTTTTTTTGGCGCGCGAAGGTGCTGGCAAACGACGAAACATCAAACTGTTGCGATGGCACCTGTCCGTGAACGGGGAACGGGAAGGGAGCAGGGATGATGGGGGGGACTGAAGAGGCGGGAGGGGGGAGAAGGGGGCGAGAAATGGGAAGAAGGTCCAGAGGAAGGAGCGGGCGAATGAGGATGGCCATCGGATGCCACGAACGTGGAGGTCGACGAAGAGCCACCTGGGGTGAAGGGATATATATATAGAGAGAGAGAGAGAGAGAGAGAGAGACAACAACCGCACAGATAACGCCGTCTGGGCCTTGGGGGGGCTCTTTTCGGCCGTCCTGGGGCCCCCCTGGGCAGCCCTGGGGCCTTCTTGGGCCGTTTTGGGGAGCTGGGGCCCTCCAGAGGTCTTCTGAACCATTTATGGCCTTCTTGGGGGTTTCCAGTGGCCTTCTCAGGGGTCCCCCATGGCTTTCGTGGGTCTCTCTTGGGAGCCTTCTGGGGGCATCGTGGGTCTCTTGTGGGCAGTCTCGGGGCTCTCTGGGGCATTCTTGGGGCCCTTTCGGGCCGTCTTCAAACCCCCTGGGGGGGCCTCTTGGGCCGTGTTGGGGCGGTATCGGGGGCCCATCGGGCCGTCTTGGACGCTGCGAAAACGAAACAAGTATCTCGGCAAAGCAACCTAACAGCGATGTGTAGGAGCATATCTGGAAGCATTCCCCTTAAGATTCAGATGAGAATCCAGTTGTAGAATTCTGCTGTTCTCGCAGTCGTAGTCGCATTCGCGATGACAGTCGCAGTGGCAACGGCAGTCGCAGTCACAGCCTCAGCCTCAGCCTGCCTCAGCCTCAGCCTCAGCCTGCCTCAGCCTCAGCCTGCCTCAGCCTCAGCCTCAGCCTGCTTCAGCCTCAGCCTCAGTCTGCCTTCAGCCTCGGCCTCAGCCTCAGCCTGCCTCAGCCTCAGCCTGCATCAGCCTCAGCCTCAGCCTGCCTCAGCATCAGCCTGCCTCAGCCTCAGCCTCAGCCTGCCTCAGCCTCAGCCTCAGCCTGCAGCCTCAGCCTCAGCCTCAGCCTCAGCCTCAGCCTCAGCCTCAGCCTCAGCCTCAGCCTCAGCCTCAGCCTGCCTCAGCCTCAGCCTGCCTCAGCCTCAGCCTCAGCCTCAGCCTCAGCCTCAGCCTCAGCCTCAGCCTCAGCCTCAGCCTGCCTCAGCCTCAGCCTCAGCCTGCCAGCCTCAGCCTCAGCCTCAGCCTCAGCCTGCAGCCTCAGCCTCAGCCTCAGCCTCAGCCTCAGCCTGCCTCAGCCTCAGCCTCAGCCTCAGCCTGCCTCAGCCTCAGCCTGCCTCAGCCTCAGCCTCAGCCTGCTTCAGCCTCAGCCTCAGTCCTTCAGCCTCGGCCTCAGCCTCAGCCTGCCTCAGCCTCAGCCTGCATCAGCCTCAGCCTCAGCCTCAGCCTGCCTCAGCCAGCCTGCCTCAGCCTCAGCCTCAGCCTGCCTCAGCCTCAGCCTCAGCCTGCTTCAGCCTCAGCCTCAGTCTGCCTTCAGCCTCGGCCTCAGCCTCAGCCTGCCTCAGCCTCAGCCTGCATCAGCCTCAGCCTCAGCCTCAGCCTGCCTCAGCATCAGCCTGCCTCAGCCTCAGCCTCAGCCTGCCTCAGCCTCAGCCTCAGCCTGCTTCAGCCTCAGCCTCAGTCTGCCTTCAGCCTCGGCCTCAGCCTCAGCCTGCCTCAGCCTCAGCCTGCATCAGCCTCAGCCTCAGCCTCAGCCTGCCTCAGCCTCAGCCTGCCTCAGCCTCAGCCTCAGCCTGCCTCAGCCTCAGCCTCAGCCTGCTTCAGCCTCAGCCTCAGTCTGCCTCCAGCCTCAGCCTCAGGCCCTGCCTCAGCCTCAGCCTGCATCAGCCTCAGCCTCAGCCTCAGCCTGCCTCAGCATCAGCCTGCCTCAGCCTCAGTCTGCCTTCAGCCTCGGCCTCAGCCTCAGCCTGCCTCAGCCTCAGCCTGCATCAGCCTCAGCCTCAGCCTCAGCCTGCCTCAGCATCAGCCTGCCTCAGCCTCAGCCTCAGCCTGCCTCAGCCTCAGCCTCAGCCTGCTTCAGCCTCAGCCTCAGTCTGCCTTCAGCCTCGGCCTCAGCCTCAGCCTGCCTCAGCCTCAGCCTGCCTCAGCCTCAGCCTCAGCCTGCCTCAGCATTCAAAATGTGGCCCGGGAATGGAGTTCTGGGAACTCGAAGAACACGAAGTGGCCTACAGTTGGCTCCGGGCATTCAAAATCATGCCCAGGAATGGAGTTCTGGGAACTCGAAGACCACGAAGTGGCCTAGAGTTGGCTCCGGGCATTCAAAATCATGCCCAGGAATTGAACTCTGGGAACTCGAAGACCACGAAGTGGCCTACAGTTGGCTCCGGGCATTCAAAATCATGCCCAGGAGTGGAATTCTGGGAACTCGAAGAACACGAAGTGGCCTACGGTTGGCTCCGGGCATTCAAAATCATGCCCAGGAATGGAGTTCTGGGAACTCGAAGACCACGAAGTGCGTTACTGTTGGCTAAAAAAGAAGTCCCCGGATTCCCGCGGCACCCGTCCGGCATCTGCCCAGACCCCCCTGGGGAGTCATGATGCTCTCTTTTGAGACCACTCGAAACCTATCAGTCTTTGCTGTTAGGTAAAAACTGTGATGCGAAATACATACATTTTCCCTCGGGAATGGGAAGGATTTTGCTTCTTCGGGGCTCTCTTAACGGCCTCTTGGGGCGTTTTGGGGGCCTCGTGGGCGGTCTTCGGACCATCGAGGTTCCTTTTGGAGCGCTATTGTGCTGTATTGGTGCTCTCTTGCGCCTATCCCATGACCCCTGTGATCACGTCGAATCTGCTCGCAAGGCCCGGCAATGCGCCCTGGGAGGCCCAGAAAGGCCAACTGACGTTTTCCAACGGCGTCCCGGGGGCCGCCGAGACGTCCGAAAGGGTGTCCGGGGCATCATTGGAAGAGGGGGTCTGGTTTAGGGGTGTGTGTGTGGGGGGGGAATCTGGGTAATTGAAATATATGAATCGGGATATATGAAGATCTACGCATACATACATGCATGCATGCATAGATACACACACATATATATATATATATACATATATATATGTGAATGTTTACACCTGTATATGTATGTTAATGTATAAATGTATGTACATGTGTATGTATACACACACTAGAACCACGCGTGCGCTACGCGCGCGGTTAGGTTCTAGTCGCAGATGAGCCACGGGTGCCGCTGTAAGCCCCGCTGTGGCCACAACGACGATTTCCGGCGTTCTCGGGCCCATGCCATCGACGCCAAAAACGCGGTCAGAACGCGGGGCGCCACGTTCCCGCATATGACACAATCTCGGTGCCGCCTTTCTTTGGTTTATCGAACGGAGCGTGTTTCTCCACTTTCATTTCCGCTTTGCCCCGTCGTGACACTCAATTATATCGCACATTTGTTCGGTCTTCCCATGCCCGATCACGCAAACATCCGCCGGGTCCTGATGCCGTGGTTGGCTCGGGGCCTCGTTGCGCGCGCTTGGGAGCGCGGCGCGTTGCTTTTTGTTCATCTTCCTTGTGCTCCAAGCTTCTCGTTTTCAGCGGTCGTTCAGCTGTCGGGTATCTGCACAGGGCGCGCGTATATGTCCCCGTCATCAGTGCCCTTGTCTGCAATCAGTTGTTGTCGAATCCGTTCACGGGAGTGGGGAAGCTTCCTTGTGCTGCACGCCGAGCCTCATGCTGGCGATAATCGCGCCCGTGGGATCAGAAGGTTCGGGCCCACGGGGGATGCTCAATGATGTGCCTGGCAAGTCCAATGTATGGGGCTGCCTGGAGCTCTGACGGGGCCTCTGGCGGTACCCCCTTTGGCGCTCTGGCGAAGCATCCAAGAGGTGAGGGAGTGGCACGAAACCTGAAAAATTGTATACACTCCGTTCGCTCGGGCGGGTCCGCCCTGCAAGGGTGGGAGGAGCAAGAATCGCGTGAAATAGTATGGTGTAAGGATGCCCTGCTCTCTCTGGCGGGGGGGTCCATGGCGCTCAGGCGGGGCTTGCCCAGGAGGGGCGGGAGGAACAAGAAACCTGAACAAAAAATGCCATACCCCGTGCGCTCTGACGGGGCTACCCCTGGTGTGGTGGGAGGAGCAAAACAACATAGGACCTGTATATGGCACCCCTCTCGCTCTGCCCGGGTCGCCCTCGAGGGAGGGGCCAAGCAGCTTGTGAACTGTCAGGGTATATAAGGTATAGCGATGCCCCGCTCGCTCTGGCGGGGCCTGTCTGACGCTCTGGCGGGGCCGTCCCAGGAGAGGAGGGAGGAGCACGAAAGATGAGGGGTGAGGGCAGGAAGAGGGGAGAGGAGGGAATGGAGGCGGAGGAGGAGGAGGAGGAGGAGGAGGAGAAGGAGGGGGGGCGGGAGGGAAGGAGGGACCGAGGGCGGCGGCCCAGGCCGTCCTGGGCCGTCTCGAAGCGCCTTCTGGGCCTCCCGCTCCCGCTCTGTGGCCCAGCTTGGGTTTGTGCCAGAGCACTTCTGGGGCCGTTGGAAGCTCCTCCTGGGCAGTCAACGTCGCTCTCGCCTTGGCGCCGCGCACATTCGTATCAAACATTGGCATGTGCTTCGCTTCCAAGAGATACCAAACGATGCCAAATTGCAGCCTGTACTGGTCAGGCCGCTTGACGAGGAGGCGCGTGGTATGGCTTGGTTTTGCCTGGAAGCGAAAGCGGGGTAGGTAATTCACGCTCTGACTTCAAACTCTCCGGGGCCGTCTTGGGGTTCCTGTGGGGGCCTCTTCGGCGGTGTTGGGGCGGTCTTGGGGGCGTCTTCGGCCGTCTTGGAGTGTCGGAAAGTCGAAAACGCGAGAAGCGAAACACATCGAACAACCAATGGAAATCAAGGACTTGGGCATCTTTGGACTCTCTCGGGACATCTCTCGGAGCTCTCTTGGGCCCTCTTGGAGGCCTCTTGGGCTGTGTGTTTGCCGTCTTGAACTCCTTTTGGGCCACTTTGGAATCACTTGGGCCGTCCTGGAGCGCCTTGGGGCCTCCCGCTCCCGCTCTGGGGGCCATTTTGTGCCTCTCCTGGGATTCTCTTGAGCAGTCTTCAAGCTCTCCGGGGCCGTCTTGGGGCTCCTGTGGGGGCCTCTTCGGCGGTCTTTGGGCGATCTCCGGGGCGTCTTCGGCCGTCTTGGAGCGTTGGAAGTTTGAGAACGCGAGAAAACGAAAAACATTAGAAGAAATGGCGAAAGGATCAACGACGTGGGCCTCTTCGGGCTCTCTCGGGACGTCTCTCAGCTTTTTTGGGGGCCTCTTGGAGGCCTCTTGGGCTGTGTATTGCCGGGTTGGGCCCCTCTGGGGCCACGTTGGGGCCATCTGGGCCGTCTTGGAACGTCTTGGGGCCTCCCGCTCCCGCTCTGTGGCCCAGCTTGGGCCTGTCCTGGGCAATTTTCGACCTCCCTGGGGCCGTCTCGGGGCTCTTCTGGGCGCCTCTTCGGCGCTGTTGGGGCGGCGTGGGCGTCGTCGGCCGTGTTGGAGCGTCGGCAGGTCGAATGCGCGAGAACCGAAAACATGGAAATCACGGTTTGGGGCCTCTTTGGGCTCTCTCGGGGCGCCTCTCGGGGCTCTCTTGGAGGCCTCTTGGGCTGGGTATTTGCGGTGTGGAGCCCATCTTGGGCCGCGCTGGGGCTATCTGGGCTGTCTTGGAGGGGCTCGTCGAAGTCCCCCAAGGGCTTCTGGGAGCATTCGGGAGCTCTCTGGGGCAGCCCGGGGGCCCCACGGCCCTCCGGGGGGCTCTGGGGAGCGGTCTCGGAGGCCCTGGTCCTCCCATGCGCGCTCGAGGCCCGGGCCCTGCGCGCCCGGGCCTCGTGCGCGGGTTTGTGTATATATATATATATATTATATATATATATATATATATATATATTATATATCACATACACATACACATACACACACGCACATACGCATACACATACACATGCATGTACATATACCTATAAATATACATATGCGTATACATATACATCTACATCTACATATTCATCTACATATACCAATATATATATATATACATATATACATATATATACACATACAAATACAAATACCTATACATATACATATACATGTGCATGTACATATACATATACATATACATACACAAGTACGCATACATATACATATACATTTACATATAGCTATATATATGTATACATATACATATACATACACATATACATATACATATGCATATACATATACATGTACATGTACGTATATATATGCATATACACATACAGTTGTATGCACATATGCATGCACATGGACATATACATATACATATGCATATACATATACATATACGTATACATATACATAACCATATACAGATACACATACGAATTCATATATATATATATGTATGTATATACATAAACATCAACATACATGTATATATACATAAACATATACACCTATACATATGCACAAGACTGCGTTTGGCGCTTCGCGCCGTGCGCCTGGTTCCGGGCGCTTCATCGGCAAAGCCATGAATCACCGCTAATTGTTCTAATATCCCTGGTGTTTGTTGGCACCGCGCTCGCCCGATGCGCTTGCACGCGTGTGCGCAGGAGTGGGGAAGGAATGATGTTTTTGTTTCAGGCGCGAGGGTGCTGGCAAACAACGAAGCATCAAACTGTTGCGATGGCGCCTGTCCATGAGCGGGGAAGGGCAAGGGAGCAGGGATGAGGGGGGGACTGAAGATGCTGATGGGGGGAGGAAGGGGGGAGAAACGAGGAGACGGCCCAGAGGAAGGAGCGGGCGAATGAGGATGGCCATCGGGTGCCACGAACGTGGAGGTCGACGAAGAGTCACAGGGGGGAAGGGGGAGAGAGAAAGAGAGAGAGAGAGAGAGAGAGACAACGAGCGCACAAATAACGCCGAATAGGCGTTTTGGGGGCTCTTTTGGGCCGTCCTGGGGCCCTCCTGGGCCGTCCTGGGGCCTTCTTGGGCCGTCTTGGGGAGCTGGGGCCCTCCAGAGGTCTTCTGAAACCATTTACGGCCCTTTTGGGGGCCTGCAGTGGCCTTCCTGGGCGTATCCCATGGCTTTCGCGCGTCTCTCTTGGGAGCCTTCTGGGAGTCTCGGGGCTCTCCGGGGCAGTCTTCTGGCCCTCTCGGGCCGTCGTCGAACCCTCTGGGGGGCCTCTTGGGTCGTTTTGGGGCGATATCGGGGGCCCATCGGGCCGTCTTGGACGCTGCGAAGACGAAAAAAGTGGAGATGCGAATTACATACATTTTCCCCAGGCAATGGGACGAAGTTTGCTTCTTCGGGGCTCTCTTAACGGCCTCTTGGGGCGTCTTGGGGGCCTCGTGGGCCATCTTCGGACCATTTCCTCTTGGAGTGCTCTTGTGCTGTCTTGGGTCTCTCTTGCGCCTCTCCCATGACCCCTGTGATCGCTTCCAATCTGCTCGCAAGGCCCGGCAAGGCGCCCTGGGATACCAAGAAGAACCAGCGGACCTTTTCCAAGGGCGTCCCGGGAGCCGCCGAGACGTCCAAAAGGGTGTCCGGGGCATCCTTGGGGGGGGGTTGGTTTGGGGGTGGGGGTGGGGGGCGGTCTGGTTTAGGGTGGGGGGTGGGGTGGGGGGGTGGTTTAGGAAGGGGGGGGAAAGGAGAACGTGCACAGATATATGTATATCCTCGTTGCCCGAGCCTCCGCAACACTCATGATCGAAAGTTTTCTCCACAATGCGTCGTGTCGCCGTCGTACCTGCGTTCGCGACGTCAGGGTTCAGGGGCACGGGCCGCCCTTCAACAACTATCGGTGGATGATCCCTGTCCTGAGGCAGTGCGCACAGATAGAGAGCCGTTTGGTCAGACTGTGGAAGTGCTCCAACACGTTGGTAAACCTCCAATCGCAAGTCACTTCTCCACCAGAGGCGATGTTTTGAACATAGCTTGACGAATGGCCCAACCATATGCAGCTGCGGGTGCCACAAGGCAGGTGATATGAAGGACAGGGGCGATCCAACTACGAGTGGCCTACGACGTGATCTCTCCTTATAGGCAGCGCGCCGCAAAAGTATGCAACTCGAGCCACGCGGGCGCTAGCAATGGGGCTTTCGGTGGAGCTCCTTGTGGGGCCACGAAGCGTGCTCCGAAATGGGAACGGGGCCGCCATGCAGACTCTGCCATTAAGGCCGTCAGTGGAGCTCCCTATGGGGCCACGAAGCGCGTGAGAGGTGCTCCAAAATGGGGCGGGGCCGCTGCGTGGACACTGCCACTGGGGCCTTCGGTGGCGCTCTCTGGGGCGTTGGTGTGTGTGTGTGTGTGTGTGTGTCTGTGTCTGTGTGTGTGTGTGTGCGCCCAGATGGGTGCGGTACCGCATGCGGACCCTGCCACTGGGGCCTTAGGTGGAGCTCCTTATGGGTCACGGAACGTGTGAGGGGTGTGCCGAAGTGTGCGGCGGGAGCGCATCTGAACGCAGCCACTGCGGCCTTCGGTGGAGCTCCCCACAGGGCCACGACGCGTGTCAGAGGTATGCCGAAATGTGCGGCGGGGGCGCGTGTGAACGTAGCCTCTGGGGCCTTCGTCGGAGCTCCCTCGTGGGCCACGGAACGTGTGATAGTGTGACGGAATGTGCGGCGGGGGCGCATGTGAACGCAGCACGTGGGGTCTTCGGTGGAGATTCCTATGGGGCCACGGGGCTTGTAAGGGGTGTGACGAGATATGATAGATGATGGTGCTCGTGCAAATGCTATTGCTGTTGTTGCTGATGATGCTGGTGCTGCCCATACTGATGACGATGCTGATGACACCGATGAAGAAGATGCTGCTGCGGCTAATCATGATGGCGATAATGATGAGGAGCATGATGGAGAAGTAGGAGGAGAAGTGAGGGCAAGGAGGACGCGGGGCAGTGTTGACCCCAAAAAAGGACACACTACCAGAACCTGGTTCGATTTCACCGTGCACACCGGCTGCTCGAACACCACCGCTGGATACATCTTGCTGAAAGTGTCGGTTGAATGTGCCAACTTAGCATATGATTGAACTCGACGTGTGAAATTACCTCGGCAAAAGACCCACGCATATGCAGTTGTGAGTACCGCAGCTGTGAGTCTCGTCTTCGCTGGAGCTCCCCATGGGCCCATTGGGACCTCGGTGACGCTCCGTAGGGTGCCACGACCCGCGTGAGAGGTGCGCCGAAATATGCGTGACGCCCACATGCGACCGTTGCCACTGGGGCCTCAGGTGGAGCTCCCTGTGGGGCCACGCAGCGTGTGAGGGTATGCCGAATCGGGCGTGGCGCCCACATGTGAACGTGACCAGCGACTCGGGCCTTAGGTGGCGCCTCTACGGGGCCACGATGCGTGTCAAGGGTGTGGCCAAACGGGCGTGACACGCACACGCGATAGTAGCCGCCACTGGGGCCTTGGGTGGATCTCACTACGGGGGCACGACGCGTGTTAGGGGTGTGACGGAGCGTGAGGCGGGAACGCATGTGAACGCAGCCACTGGCGCCTTGGGTGGAGCCACCTCTGGGGCCACGACGCGCGTGCGGGATGTGCCGAAACGGGCGTGACGCCCACATGCGAACCTCGCCACTGGGGTCTTAGATGGAACACCCTATGGGGCCACGAAGCGTGTGAAGGGTGTGCCGAAACGGGAGCGACTTCCACATGCGAACGTCGTCACTGGTGCCTTGTGTAGTGCTCCCTCTGGGGCCACGACGCGTGTGCGGGGTGTGCCGAAAGGAGCGAGACGCGCACACGCGAACGCCGCCACTGGGGCATTCGGTGGCGCCCCCTGTGAAGCTACGACGCGTGTGAGGTGTTTGCCGAAAAGGGCGTGACGCCCACATGGGAACGTGCCCACTGGGGCCTTGGGTGGGGCTCCCCATGGGGCCACGAAGCGTGTGAGGGGTGTGAGGAGGTGTGCGGCGGGACCGCATGTAAACGCAGCCAGTGGGGCCTTGGGTGGAGCTCCCAATGAGGCCACGAAGCGTATGGGGGGAGCGCCGAAACGGGCGTGACGTCCACATGCGAACGTCGCCGCTGGGGCCTTAGGTGGAGCTCCCGAAGGGGGCACGAAGCCTGTGAGGGGTGTGCCGAACGGGGCGTGACGCCCACATGCGAACGTGGCCACTGAGGCCTTAGATGGAGCACCCTGTATGGCTTCGAAACCTGTGAATGTTATGCCGAAGCGGGCGTGACGCCCACATGCGAACGTCGCCACTGGGGCCTTGGGTGGAGCCCCCTGTGAAGCCATGACACGCGAGGGGTTTCCCGAACGGGGCGTGGCGCCCACCTGCAAACGTCGCCACCGGTGCCTGAGATGGAGCTTCCTAGGGGGCACGAAGCGTGTGAGCCGCTTGGACCTTGGGTGGGGCTCCCCATGGGGCCGCGGAGGGTGTGAGGAGTGTGCCGAAACGAGCGTGACGCCCACCTGCGAGCCCTGTCATTGCGGCCTTAGGTGGGGCTCCCCACGGGGCCACGAAGCGTGTGAGGAGTGGTCCGAAGTGGACACGTGGACGGCAGAGGGAGGGATGAGGAAGGGAGGAGGGGGGATGGGCAACGACGTGGAGCGCTGTCACTTAAAAACTGTGACCCGACAACGCAAGGTGGTTTGGAAACAGAAGTCTGCAACCGTACTGTGCAGCGGTTAGTGTGTGCGTGTGTGCGTGTGTGAATATGTGTGTGACGGGCCCTATGCTGGTTCGATACATCGGCGCTTAGAAAGTTTTAACCCGCTTCGTGCTTCAGCCAAAACGAGTCTTAGGCGGGAGCGCCATTCTGAATTCGAGCTGAAGAAGTGCCGACCTATATGTTCGAGCAAGTCCTGGACGGGAACGCAATTTCGAAATCGAACCAGGAAGGTGTCGAATTCCAGTTTTCAGGTAGTCCTGGGCGGGAGCGCCATCTCGAAACCGAACCCGAAAGGCTCCGAACTCTGTTTCGGAGGAAGTCCTGGGCAGGAGCGCCATTTTGAAATCGAACCAGACAGGTTTCGAAAACTAGTTTGGAGGAAGTCTTGGGCGGGAGCGCCGTCTCGAAATCGAGCCCGGAAGTGTCGAGTTCGCTCGAAATCGTGTTTTGGGGGAAGCCTCCAGCGAAGCCGTCGCTGCGAAGTGGCCACGCAGTTCGGCAGAGGCTTCGAAGGTGTGGCTCTCTCTCGAGGCTCCCTCCCCCAAAAAACTATCAGGGGCGGTGTTCACCCGAAACTTGCGCAGAACCATGCTTGAACAGAACGTGGTGCTGGGGCCCCGCGGCCCAACAGGTCCCTTCGACGTCTCCTCTCTCGTCGCGGGCGCACGGCCACTGACGCAGCGTTCTGCCGGGGCCCCGTCGCCGCACGGGAGGCGCGCTGCATGGTGGCCGCATTCTCGTGGCGGCGGAGGAGCTGCGCTTCCTGCGGAGAAAAAAAAACACTGCTCGACACACAGGGCCCAACGTGCGTGCACTGTTTCCTCCAGCCTCCTGCGCGCGTGGCCTTCCAAACGAAAAGTGAAGACGCGCATCAGCTCCTCGCACTGCTGCCAAGGGGAAGTGGAAGCGGGAGGAGGAGGAGGAGGAGGAGGAGGAGGAGGAGGAGGGGCAGGGGGAGGAGGAGGAGGAGGAGGAGGAGGAGGAGGAGGAGGAGGAGGGGAGGAGGAGGGGTTCGTGGACCCTCCCCCCCAAGCATTACAAGCACCGCCGCCCAGGCCCCATCTGGCACGGCGCGATGGCGGAGCATGCCCCGCGGCGCAGCGAGAGCGGAGGAGCAGCACCCCCAGAGGCTCGGGCAATTGCCACTTCCTCCTCCTCCTCCTCCTCCTCCTCCTCCTCCTCCTCCTCCCGCTTCCACTTCCCCTTGGCAGCAGTGCGAGCGCGGAACCCTGAGCCTGGCATGCGCATCATCGCTTTCACTGGCGAAACCAACGCCTCCACCTAAATCGGATGCGCGCAACTGCGCTCGTTCGCTCGTGTCTGCATGCCCTCCGTGCATTGAAATAACTATAAATTCGCGAATTAGCGTGGCGCCCAAAGACGAGGTGCAAGCCGCGGGGCGCACGTCTTCTACCCACGTCTCTCGCGCTCCTCCACCTTGCCCTCCCAATCATTCTCGGATACCCCATCCAATCCATCATCCAATTCGTATGGTCCGGCTCATGCTTATCCCCATGCACCTCCTCCTCACCCTTCGACTTTCACATGTCTTCGTCGTCCAACGCATCATCCTCCTATCCCCCTTCCCGCCTGCACGTGTATCTTCACATCCTTACCCTGCTCAGCCCTTCCCGCATGCACGTCTGCATTCCTTTCTTGAGTCAAAACAAAACAAGCCACCAGGACACCCGACTCATTTTAGAAAGGCCTCTCTCTCTCTACGTACACAGCCATGTCTGCGTCTGCAGCCGCATAGTAGTCTAAGTGCACATGCAGATGCACACCAGGGCAATGACACGCAAAGGGGGCAGGCAAGAAAAGCAAATCAGCTCGGCCCTTGCTGCTCTTCCAGGATGGGAGGCTCCTCTCATCTCCCCCCTGAGACGCCGAACGATCGCTCCAACACGCTCAAGATGGATCCCAGACGGCCCAGGAGGCCTCCAAGACGCCCCAAGAGGCCTCCCAAGAGGGTCCGAAGAGGCCAACCTCATGTATGTGTCTAAGGTTTTTGAAGGTTTGTAGCTTTCTCGCCTGTTCGGCTTCCCGATTCTCCAAAGCGGCATAAGAGGCCCCCAAGACCACCCCAGAACGGCTAAAGAAGACTCCAAGACAGCCACAAGACAGCCTAAGTGCGCCCTAAGGCAGCCCAAGAGGCGCCCAAGATGGCCCAAGACGGCCCCAACATGGGCTCAAGAGAGGGGGCACGAACGGACAATCCAGTGCGATCGATAAATATAGTTTGAGATCGATGGATAGATCGTGACATCGACCAATTGATAATTGGACTGGTCGATCTGCAGATGTAAGGTCGACATAAATATAAATATTGAGGTCAATCGAACTACAATGATAGAGGTCGATACGTCGTGATCTCGATATTTAGACAGACCTGTAGAGGTCATTCGATGGAGACGGTTGGCCCGATGGTTGTCTCGTCATCAAATTCCCCCCGACCTCCTCATCGGCCTTTTGACCAGTCTTATACATATATTCACACATCTGCATACGTAGATGTGCGTGTGTACCCTCTATATGTCCCTCCCTTGCTGTGTTGTTATGTTGTCGTATGTTTGATGTTGCGGATTCCTCTTTCTCTCTCTCTCTCTCTCTCACTCACTCTCTCTCTCTTCCCTCTCCTAATGCCGCACCAAACAGACCACCAATGATCCCCCCTGCCTGGGTGTCCTGTTTGTCCGTGCTCGTGCTTTTAGCTCATCGACCACCTACTTGCTGATCCTCATCGTGCATCTCCTCTTCCTCCACCCTCCGCTCCGCCTCCTGTCTCACGCCCGCCCCCCTCCCCTTTCCCTCCCCTCCCAAACTCTCCCTCCCCGCGCCCCCCTTCTCCTCCCCCCCCCTCACTCCCCCTCGTTCTGTTCGTCGGGCCGGGCGAAAGGGGGGGATAGCAATGGGGGGGGTTGAGAATCAGCTCACGTGGCTGATTTTCCCGGCGCCTCCCGGCGTGAGAGGCGGCCATGTATCGAGGAGTGGGCCCCTCGGGGGGGCTGCAACCAGCTGCACGCAGCAGATCTCGTACCCGCCCTTTCCCTGTCCCCCCCTTTCGTCTGGCGCGAGCTCGTCTCTCGTCCCCTCCACGCCGCTCCCTGCTGCAGTCCGCCGAGCTCACTGGTAGAGCAGCAGACCTGCGAGCGGGTCCACGCTGCTGGCCGCCAGCAGCCTCTCGAGGCCCTGGACCTACAGGCGCGCGGGGCTAGGCCGGCCGCCGTGGGCCAGTCTCCCCACCCCCTTACAGTCAAGTCGGGCCTGTCCTCCTACAGGGGGATTTTGGAAGAAAAATGAAACATAGTCAAACAATACACCAAAATTGACAAACAATACTCCAAAAAAAGTCCCCAGACTATCTGTTGACTATTTTTGAATATCCCTCCTGTAGAGGGACAGGCCCGACTTAACCCTACAGTCGGACTTGATTGGACAGGACACGCGAGAGGACAAAAGACCCTTCCGGGGGCCACATCGCCACAGGAATGTACGAAGCACGGGTCGCGAGACACAGGACACAAGGGTACCCTTGATCTGGCAGGGTCGACCTACTAATCTGGGCCGCCTGTACCCAGCAGGACCACACCCTCCCAGGAGGGTCCTGAGGAGGATGGGACAGGACAATGCAGTCGCACCGGGGCTCCAGGCTCCATTCATCGAGAGGCTTCTTGTCCATCGAGAAGGCTCTGCGCGCTGATTGAGCAGCTGGGACCTGCTCGCAGACGCAGGCGGCCCGCCGGGAACCACGTCCGCGCCCACCTCGCCTGTTGCCCCCACTTACCCCGCCTGGATTCTCATCTCTCTTCTCTCGCGCCTGTTCGCGGAGTGTCAGCTCCGGGTGGAGAGAGGACGCGTGCACAGATCACATTCCCCCGTTCTCCATTCCTTCTGTGCTCCCTCATCGCCGCCCTCTTCCCACTCCCAATAGCACGTTCGGCCAACCAACGCTGGCATGCTCCCCACCCTGCCCTGCCAGGGGCCGGGGGAGGGGGAGGTGCGGCGAAAGGGAGGAAGGGGTCCCGGGTCCCCCCTATCCCCCCAGGTGGTTGAGGTGTGAGGCCCTCTGTGAGGCCCCCTCGCCAGAACATAATGTACTGTGTGCTCGTGTTGTCCGTGGCGTGCTTGCGAGGCTGTGCGCGTTGTGGATACTTCTGGAGCGCCGGCAACTCAAAGCTACTGCTATGGCTTCCTTTGTTGCTAAGTCCTCAGCGTCACTATATCCGAACACTAGATCCATAGGGCGCGCGCGAGCTCAACTCCTGCCTGTCGTGTCGCCTCCCGACCTGAAGGCCGGTCTTTCGCCGCCACTGACCCGCTGGGTGATTTCGCCCAGGGTGTGTGGCCGCGGCCTGAGCCAACGTGGATCGAGTGGGGGCGGTTCGGGTCAAAGCTGCTGCGGAGGAAAACGAAAAGGAGGAGGATGCGGATGGGGAAGGGAGAGGATGAAGGGGGAAGGGGAGGAGGGCGCAGGAGAAGACGAAGGAGAAGGGGGGGAAGGAGAGGACGACGATGAGGTGTTACGAGCCCTGCTGCCCTGCCCGACACAGAAAACGGCCTGGCAGGTAACCGGCCTGAGTTTCAGCCCGTGGGATCCACTTTAGTCCTGCGGATCCCTTGCAAGTGGGCCTGGCGCGGGAAACATCTCCTCTCTCCGTCCTTTGCCTCTTCCTCCTTTTCCTCGTTCTCTGGCTCCTCGTCCTCCTCTGTCCTTCCCACCTTTCCCCCTCATCTGCCCCATCAGTTTCTCCCTCCTCCTGCTGCTCTTCCTCCTCATGCTCCCTGTCTTCTCTCCACCACCGCCGCCGCTGCCCCAGTCTCCACCTCACCCCCGCCTTCCTTCCCCCGCTCTGGCCTCCCTCTCTGCCCCCCCCCCAAATATTGCTGTAAACAATTAGGAGAGGAGGGAGGAAGACGAACCAACATAAACATCTTCACGTTGTGAAAACAGCACGGCTGGCCGGACGCCGGCTGAAGACGCTTTCAAAATGAGGCAGGCCACGAGGGAGAAGCAAAGGCCTCCGCCTCTCCGGCTCCGCCGCCGCCTCCTCGTCCTCCTCCTTCTCTCCTCCTCGTCCGCTCCCCCCTCGTAAGCCCACCTCCGCCTCCTCCTTGTTGAGATCGCGGTCGGCCCAATACAGGTTGACTGAGTCCCACTACGCCTACTGCGCCAGTCTAAAATCCTTTTCTGATTACATGTGTCAAGTGTGATCCGCGCAGGCGTCGAAGTGCCTAGGGGGCTGCGGCGGTGGCGGCTGGGCGGGACGCGCGAATCAGAATAGATGGGGCCCTCATCGTTTGTGGAGGATGGCGCCCAACACGAAACCACACCCAGGCCACATCCAGGCCTGTAGGCAGGAACCCATTTTCTAGCCCCCGCTCACACATGTTGTAGCCTGAGCATTTGACCGACTGGAGAACTGTAATTTGGCCGTCAAGTCCTCCACAAAAGATACCAGGTGCGGTTTCAGGATAACCAAACATTTTACTAGCGGACCCCGACACTTCATATGTCATATGATGTATGCACGAAGCTGTCTCGGACCGTCTTCAACGGACACCGCAAAGAGTGAATAGCCTGGAGCTTCCTCACAAGCATCATGTTGGGATCTGTCAGCTTTGTACTGCTGGCCCGACGGCCCGAAGGTAGATCGCCGAAAGTCTTTAAACTATGATGTAAGACTTGCGCACGCTTGCAGAACACAGTGTGCTTCAATTGCCCCCCCCCCCCCGAACTGGTAAATCGCTTGGCTGGTCCGAGACAGATATCACTTCTTAGGACTTGTGCATGCGCAGGCTTTGGATTCCTGTTAGTGGGCTCAGACATACACACACACATCGCTTGGCATTAATAATGTTATCGGATATGGTAGAAAAGACACCATAAACATCGTTTGCACAGGCCTTCAGAAACGAAGTTGATTGAGCATGCATGAAGTATTATCCGGTTGCCAGCACAAGGCGTCGACTTGTGTCGAGCAACGTGCTTCCATGTTTCGGAATTACCGCAGCTGCGTGGCACTGTGCATCGCACGATGGTTTGAACTTTCAAAACGCTGGTGTGTCATCGCGGCAGGTGTGCCATGCCGATTATATCGCCCACAAGGGGGTCAACACGCATCCTAGTAAGACACTCGCCCAAGATCTTCGTAAGGCACGGCAGCCTGGGTGCATCGTCACTGTGCGCTTGCTGGGCAGACGTGCACGCCACCGTTCGGCGCGCTCATCCCTTTTCACGACTTGCATTCGCCGATGATAAAGAGCCAACGACGTCAAGTGGAAAGCGCGCGCACAAGCACGCAGGTGTGATCGCACAGCTGTGACCATCACGGGATCCCTGTGCGGAGGGCCTTCCGTGCGAGTACAAGAGGAAGCTTCTAGGGCCCAAGCTGATCTTCCGGGAGCGGGAACCCGCCACGCCAAACGCACAGAACCGGCGGTGGCGCCGAGCAGCCGATCTGGCGGTGTAGAGCAGCCGTTTTCTGTGCCCGCTGCAGCCGCTGCCGCAGGCAGGGCGGGCCACTCGGGGGGGCCGCCAGCGTGCCCCGCACGCCGCCGCTGGTGGCGCCGCTTCCAAATTTCGGTGTGCCAGTGCCGTCAGCGGCGGTGGAGCAGCCCGCCTGATCGTGGAGGTGAACAGCCGGTCTTGATGTCTCTTGGAGTCCCTAGGCGTATCTGGAAGTCCGCCGGCCCCTCGTGGGTCTCTAGGCGTGTGAAATGATCCCCCCCCCACCCCCCCACCCCCAGGGACTCCAAACTGGCAATTTGACCCCCCCTGGCCGCCCCCGACCGAACGCGCCACGGGGGAGCGGAGGGCTCCAAAACTAGCCAAGAAGACCCAAAAAGCTCGCCAGACGGTCCCAGGGGGCCACGATTCGCCGAAATGTCGCCCCTGGACGCCCACGATGGCCTCCAGGCGGCCTCCGAAGCTGCCAAGACGCCCCAAAAGGCCCTCAAGATGCGCCCCAAGAGGGTCCCAAGAAACAAAAGTCGCCCGATTCCCCTTCGGAAATTAAGGATTTTTCGCATGCTCGCCTATCCGGTGATCACAACGTCCCAGACGGGCAAAGAAACCTTCATCGTCGCCCCCAGACGGTCAAAGGGGCCCCCAAGAAGGGTCGGAGAGGGTCCAACAACAGCCCACGAAGCCCCCAAGACAACCCAAGAGGGCCCCCAAACGGCTCCAAGACGGAGTCCAGAGGGCACTTTTTCGAGCCTTCGGCCCCAAGACGCCCCCAGCCTGCCCCAAGAACACCCCAAGAGACCCTGAGGGATCCCCAAGAGAACCTCAAAGGCCTCCAAGAAGTCCCCAGGAAGCCCCCAAGAGGCCCCAAAACTTGGCCCAACATGCCTCGAGGAGGCCGGAGATGGCCTGCAGACAGGCCAAGATGCCACCACAAGGCGACAAAAGAGCACCAAGAGGTACGATAACAGCAACGAAGCAACAGGAAAGATGTCGAGCGCCGTGTCATGATTCGGACAAGCCTTGTGAAATGCAATCCTGGAGGCACAATAGTTTATATATGGGTCGGCGGGTGTGGCGCAAGCCTATAGAATCCACGTCCAGAAGTGACGTGCTGAGCGGCAGCGTTTTCTGCGGAGGCGATAACGCAACGTACCCGATGTATCCAATTGTTGTATAATTGCTACATATTGTATTGTGTGACACTACTATCTCCCCCCCGAACCCGCCCCAGGGGTCACGCCACATCCGGTGGACCCCTTCTGGGCCTGAACACCTACCAAAACCTATGTGAAATCTATGATTTCGGCTTCTTGGGCCTCGTGGGGGCCACGAGGGCGTCAGGACGGCTCAAGATGGTCTCTGCGCGGGCCAAGACGGCCCCAAGACGGCCCAAGATGGCCCCAAGGGGGCCCAGCAAGGCCCCAAGAAGGCCCAAGACGGCCCCGAGAGGATCCCCAAGAGCGCCTCCAGAAGCCCAAAGATTTGGTCGTCCTATGCTTGTTTGAAGATTTCAGCGTTCCCGCCCATTTCGACTCTCTGAGGTCCAGGACGGCCTAAACAGCCTCCGAAGTGCCCCCCAGAAGGCCCAAGAAGCCTTCAAGAGGGCCCCAAAACGGCCCAAGAGGGCCCCAGGCAGCCCAAAGAGGCCGCCGAGATGCCCCAAGGGGCCCCCAAGACGGCCCAAGAGTACCCCAAGACAATCTCCGAAGGGACCAGACAGCGCAAGAGCGCCCCCAAGACGCCCACACGGGGCTCCGAGAGGCCCCTAAGAGGCCTCCCAGAGGTCCCCAAGAGGCCTCCCAGATGCCTCTGGGCCTCCAAGAAGTTCCCAGAGGCCCGACAACGACTGGACGGTACGTGCTCTGGACGTGCTCCCCGCGAAACGAAAGGAATCTTGCCTTCCGACAGCCCAGGCTGCGGTATGCAGGTGTACACCGCATCGAAGCAGATTGTGGGGGAGGAGGGGGGGTAAGAGAATGGAGGCCAACGAGGAGGAGGTGGAACCTGGGGAAGGTGCTCAGGTGAGGGCCAGAGAAGGGCACAAGAGGAGAGCAAAGAACGAGAGGGGAGAGGAGCAGCGAGGCAAACAGCCGCTCGACCTCCAGGATGTCTGGATCTGGAAAGATCACCACCTTCGGGGACTGCGACTCCACCCAGTCGCGCAACGCCGCCTCTGGGCTTGGGGGCGGCCCGAACAGGAGTTCAGGAAGAAGGGGAGAGGGGCGGTACGGCGGGTGCGTGGCGTGACGACCTCAAAGATAGCTTCTTTGTTTCCAAAGAGTTTTAACCTAACACATTCGAAACGTCCGTAAGCGAGTGGTGAACAAAGGTGCGCAGTACCCAGCAAAAACCACAGAGCAGCGGCCGCGCAGGAAGAAGAGGGGCGGGGACCATTCTGAGTGGGGGCGCCCTTGCGGACAACGAGTAGCAGTGCTAAGCCACTCCTCCCCCGCCAACACCGCGTGGATCGTACATGCACCCCTGAGCGATCTGCGGCAATTCGCTCTCCAGATCGTTCCATACCGCCCCACCTCGGAATTACAAGGCGGCGCTCCACCCTGATCGCCCGCGGCGGGGTCGCCGCCGCGTCCACACGACGCCAACATGCTGTAGCAGAGGTCACGCCTCAGGGAGATCATGTATATCCCACTGTCGTCGCGTGGCCCCCCCAGGCTCGGAGAGGACCGACATCAGAGTGCCCGCTCGAGACCCCCGGTCGCGCTCCTGAGCGGCTCCTCCCCAAGTCCGCCACCGTGCCGCTGGGCACGGAGTGGGCGTGCCCTCAGGTCCTTTGCCTCACCCTCTAGGCCGAAGTCTTCATTCCTGTGGAGTCCTTAAAGGGCCAAGGCCCCAACTTGCCAAATATTCTTGGGCTTGGCGCGGCTTGTGGGGGGCTTGGCGCGGCCTCTCGCATGATTTCTGGGGCCCCAGAGGGCCCGCCCCAAGAGGCCCCGAAACGCCTCAAGATCGCACCAAGGCGCCCAAGATGGCCCCAAGACGGCCCAAGAGGCCTCCGAGACGCCCAAGAGAGCCCCAAGAATCTTCCCAAGAGGGCCCCGAGAGGCCAACATCATTTATTTTCCGTGTGTTTCCGATGATTTGGGGGTCCTCTACTTTTCGAGCTTCCGACGCTCCAAGACGGCCCGAGAGCCCCCAGAACCGCCCCAAGACGGCCCAAGAAGCACCCAGGAGAGCTCCCACACGGCCCAAGAGGGCTCCAAGATGGCCCCAGAGGCGCCCAAGACGGCTCAAGAGGGCCCAAAGACAGCCCCAAGAAGGGCCCGAGAGGGGGAACACGAACCGAAAATCCGAGAGGCCCCCAGGAGGCCCCAGGAGGCCCCCAGGAGACCCCAAGCCGCAAAAAGGCCCCCAAGAGGCCCCCGAGAGGCCTCCCGCGACATCCCCACGACTATCCTAGAGGCGTACGACCCGCAACTCAAGCACGGTGGCGGGTGGGCCGCACGTGGGGCTCGGCGCCCCCACGACGGAGCTCCCGAGGTGTGACGTCCTCGCAATCTCTGTCGACCCACACTCCAAAGGTGCTGCCGGCAGAGACGCCCTCGGACAAGCGACCGATAGCGCACGCCGAAGGGGACACTCACTGACGCCGACAGTGCCATCCTGGAGCCCGTGCTTGCGGAATCCATGCTGGTCAAGTGCGCGTGTCATGGATAAGACCCAAGCGATTGGCTATCCGGACCCAAGCTGCAGATGCTGCACAGGCTAAGTAACTTGCTCTCGTTTCTCCTTCAGTTCGTCTCCCTCCTGTGCCTGCAACCACGCCCTCTTTTACGCCAACCTTGCGCTAACCTCCCCCTTCCCCCTCCTCCTCCTCCTCCTCCTCCTCCTCCTCCTCCTCCTCCGCGTTCTTCTCATAGCCTCTTCCTTGCGCGTCCTGCCTCCGTCTGAATTTATCCCTGCTCAAATGTGTCCCCTCCTCTTCTCTCAACTCTCCTCTCCTCAACCTCCCCCTCTCCTCCCACATCCCCTTCTTTCCCTCATGACCCAAATGGCCCTCCTGCCCTATCCGATATTTGCCTATTTCCCCTCCGCTCCTCCCACTAATCTTCCGTTCCTCCTCCCCCTCTGCTCCTCCTCCTCCTCCTCCTTCTCCTCTTGATCCTCCTCCTCCTCCTCCTCCACCACCTCGTCTTCCTCTTCCTCGTCCTGCCCCTCCTCCACCTCCTCCCCGTCCTGCTACGCTTCTCCTCTCCTTCCTCGTTACCCCCCCCCAGCAATCTCGCACTCGAGGGACCTGAAACATTGCAGCCGCGCCTCCGACAGCAGCAACTTCGCAATCAAGAGTGAGAGTGGGGAGAATCGCTACACGAGCAGGAACATGAGCAGGAATAGCAGGAGCAACATGCGGTGCAGAAGGAAGCGCAGGAGGAACTGGAGCATGATCGGTGGCAGGAACAGGAGGAAGGGAAGGAGCAGGAAGAGCAGGAGAAGCAGCAGCAGCAGCAGCAGCAGCAGCAGGAGCAGGAGCAGGAAGAGGCGCGCGAGAAGCAGGAGGGAGAGGCGCAGGAGTGGCAGGTTGGAGGAGGAGGGAACAGGAAGAACGATTCCGGGCTGGAGCGCCCGAGCTGGCGAGCGAGCCCGAGGGAGCGAACCTTTGACGCGCCTCTCTCCCGCGTGCGAGGGACAGGCCCTCCCCCTCCACCTCCCCCTCCACTGAAGGGGCCCTGGGACACACACACACACACATAAATACACACAGATAACAGGATTTCCCACATTTTTCCATATTGTCTTGGTTTTTGTCTTCCCCCCCACTTCCCATATTTCCCAATGTTTTCTGGGGCATCGACGATTAATAGTGTCTGTGTGTTTCTTTCCCTCCTGATCCTCCTCGGGGGGCGCCGTTCTGTGCTGTCTTCGACGCGCCCCCATGGCAGAAAAGGCTGGTCCTGGTGCGTCCAGCCTGCTGGGCCAGGAAACAAAGGGGGCGGCAGCAACAGCACCAGGAAGATCGGCAGAAGCGACAGCAACGGCCGCGGGAGAATGGGGACCACACTGTTCCACCCGGCTCGCGGTTCGCAACGGAGCGTGTACGCGTTGTCGCCCCTACACACGCCCACGGGGTGGACAAGGTCCCAGCGTGACTCCATGTCCAAGTCTGCACGCAGGGTGAGCAATGCGAGCCTGTTGTTGAACAAGCACGAGGGAAGTCATTGAAACACAAGTTTTCGATCTCGGTTGATTTTCGGGGGAGTACCACTGGGGTCTCTGGTGGAGCTCCGTATGGGGTGTGCTGACGCGGTCTCACCGCAAATTCTGCGATGACAGGAGAGGGGGAAGGGGAGGACGAGGGGGGAGGAGGGAGGAGGTGAGACGCAGGGCTGCAGACTTCAGGCGAAAACCCACACTCCAAGATGGCTGGAGGGAGAAATGGGGTCCCCCGTCATCCCTCTCAAGTATCGACCTGCGGTCCACGCGCGCGCGCGTCTCCGTGCGCGCATCTCGCAATCACCAGCTCCATCGTTTTTAGAAGCAGGTCAAGGCAGATCGTGCCGAACACTTCTAAGCAGACAGCTGGATTTCAATGACGGATTGCAAAAAAAACCCGAAGGATTGCAAAAAGGATTGCAAAAAAACGAAGGATTGCAAAACAACGATGGTTTTTTTGCAATCCTTCGTGTGTCAGGCTTCCGCCGGCATGATCATTATGTAGGATCGCTCGCACGCCCAAGTCGTGGGTCCTGCACGAGAAAGGTCGGCGCGCCGGTGCGCGAATCTGGCTGTGCAGAGGATTTCTGGTTGGTAGCTGTACTTACGGCCCCTCGAGTCTTGCCAGCTAGTCATGGATGGGTGGTAGGTTTGCTCGAGCATGTGAATTCAAGTCTTCACATTCTTCAGATGATGCGCCACCCCATACAGTGCATCATGCAGAACGCGCATCGGGAGCGCAATAACGAACTGCTTGGTGTCCTCGCTGGCAAGTGGCTATGTGTGGCTGCCTGTGTAACTAGATTGGCGAAGGCCCTCTGGCTGTTGCTATCCGTTGGGCCCGAGGCTGCTGTCGTCAATGCAAGTTTGGAGCAGAAGTAGTTCGCAGCTGAATCGATGTGGCTCAGTCGCCCAATTGAAACAAGGAGGGAGACGGGCTGTCGTTGCGGCTGTGGGGACCAACGGACAGAAGGCAAAGACTCGCAGGTCGGTGTGGTTGCCTGTTTAGCGTGCACGCGTTGGTGATTGTGAACGAATTGTCTGCTCAGTTGTTCGCTGCATGGTTGTCCACACTGCTCCCAATACTCCCCGTGCTTCGTCTGCTCCTCCCCGTGCTCTCCGGCTCCTACCCAGTCCTCCCCGTTCTCCCAGCCCTCCCCCTTCTCTTCCTCCGCCCCCCCGCCCTCCTGCTCCTCTTCCACCTCCTCCTCCTCGGCTGCGCCGCAAGACCCTGATTGTGGATGCCATGACAATGGACACTCTAACAATCCGATCGTTGAAGTAAACGTGTGTTTACAATGTGTGAAAACATGTTCTCAGCATGTTTCAAACATGTTGTCATAGACTTACAACATGTTCGACACATTCTTCTGACACCTGGAAACTTTTTGGCAACACGCTTCCTCTCCATTGATCGACTTGCACAAGACTCTGCGACATGCCACTCCCGGCCTCCCTGCCCCGCCCACCGCACGACCCCCGCCTTGACGGGCTCGCGCGCCTCGCCCGGGCGGGCCAGCACGTAGTGCACGACCAGTCGGTCTCCAGGGCCCCGGAGGGGATGGCGAGTAGGAGCGCGAGGAGGAGGAGGAGGTGGAGCGTACCAGAGGGGACAAGTCTCCGCTGACCTAACGACTGCTACTTGAACAGCTGCTGCTGCTACTACTCGACACACTCCCTCGAACAAAGAAAGAGGAAGCAAGCACTGGATTCGGGGCCCGTATCTGCCTGTACCTCCGCGCCTCAGAGGAGCAGGAGGAGGAGGAGGAGGAGGAGCATGGCAACGACGAGGGAACAATGGGCAGGAAAAGGCGGAACGATTCCCAAGATCGAACCTTTCGAGTGCGCAGCTGTCGCCGGAGCGAGAAATGACCGGCCTCATCAGCGCGAACGAGGTCCAAGCCATTTTTTTATGGTGCTGCTGAAGGAAGGGTGTGCCGAGAAACAAAGCAAATATCTCCATGATCCTCTGGGGTGCACCTGCGCCGGCCAGGGCAGGCGGTACCCCGACGAGGTGTCCTCCTCGATCTGGCCTCCTCGTTGTTCTTCCCCTCCTACTCCTCCAGGCCATTTCGCCCCTCTTCCTCCTGCTGCTTCTCCTTCCTCCTCTCCGTCTCTCCTCTCCCTCGTTCCTGCCGTTGTGATAAGGGGTTTTGCAAAAACATAGGGACGAACGACGACGGTCAAGAAAAATAACGCAGCCAGCTTCGATGTGTCGTGCGCTTGCTGACGCAAGATCTGGCTGTTCTGATTGCGCGCTGTCGATTAATCCGCCGCCGTGCCGCAATGTGTTCTCCGTCCTGAATCCCGTCTTCTAATATTCTAATGGGCTGGGCCCCCACATTCTTGGACTGTTCGGGCTCCAATGAGCAAAGCGGCGCTCAAGTAATTTGCATCAAAGCACACGCACTCCCTGCTCCCCTCATTCGCAAAGCGCTGCTGTGCTAATGGACCTCCAAAAAGGGTCCCATCCTGCTCGGGCTCTGATCTGATTAGCAGAGAGCCGGTCTGCAAATTGGCCTCAGAGAATGTGCGCGTTAAGTGCTCCTCCCCTCATTAGCAGAGCGCCGCTCTGCAATATTTGACTCAGAGCATGCGCACTCGCTGTTCATGCTTTATTTACACGAGGGCCCCAAAACGGCCAAACGGGCCCGAAAAAACGCCCAAGAGGGTCTGAGAGGTTTCCAAGACGGCCCACGAGCGCTCCAAGACGCCCAAGATGGCCCCAATACGGCCCAACAGGCCCCACAGAAGCCCCAAAAACGTTCCAAGAGGATCTCCGAAAGGGCCCCAATATGCAAGCATCATGTTTGTTCCTTGTGCGTTTCACTGTTTCTTCGCGTTCTCGTATTTTCGGGTTTTCGACGCTCCAAGATGGCCCCAGAACTCTCCAAGACCGCCCCAACACGGCCGAAGAGGCCCCCAAGAGGACCCCGAGACGGCCCAAGAGGGCCCCCAAACGGCCAAAGCGGCGTCCAAGGCGGCCCAAGAGAGCCCCACGACTGTCCCAAGAGGGGCGGCCCAAGAGGGAGAACACGAAACGACGTTTCGAGCCTTCCGTCCCAAGAAGCCCCCACGAGGCCCCAAGTGCCTCCAAGAGGCCCCAAAACCGCCAAAAAGGCCCCCAAAAGGCCCCACGAGGCCCCCAAGAGGCCCAAACAGAAGCCCCAAAAGGCCCCCAAACGGCCCTCAGGAGGCTTCAGAACTGCCTCCAAGAGGCCCCCGAGAGGCCCCCCACGATATCCCAACGAACATCCAAGAAGCCTCTAACCCACAACCCAAGCTCGGTGGCGGGATGGGCCGAAGGCCACTACATCCGCCGCCCCCTGTCGATTCATCGCAGGGGTGCCTGGCGTTCGAGACCCTTTCGGTTTTGGGTTTGGTTATTATTTACCAAAAAACCTCCCCCTGGGGTTTCGGCCCGTCCCGCTGGCCAACCGAAAGGTTGCCGAAATGTTGCCGGTTGCTGAAGGTTGTCGCGTCTAAGACGGCCAAAATTGCCCAAGATGGTCTCCAAGATGCGTCGAAGACGGCCAAAATGGCCTCCGAGACGGGTGAGGTGGCTCCAAGATGCCTCCAAGACGGCCCAAGATGCCCTCCAAGACGGCCAAGATGGCCCCAAGATGCCTCCAAAACGGGCCAAGAGGCCCCCACGAGGCCTCCAATGCGCCCAAGAGGCCTCCAAGAGGTCCTCCAGGAATGCCCGAGGAGCAAAAATCATGATTTTCCGTAGTTTGGTTTGTATGTTGATAAAAAACAACAAAGACGACAACAGCAACAATCAGTTTAATACTGTTCGCTCTTATATGCTCGCGTGTCATTCAATATGCATATCCCAAACCCTGGATACCCGCCCTCTTCGTGTTCGATCGTACCCCCTTTTGGGGGGTATCTTCATGTCCTTCCACGCGTGGTCGGTGAAGCCCTTGAATACGAAGGGTAACCAATAACGGGGGAGAACGAGGACGAAGAGACCGGAGGAAGAGAGGGGAGGGGCAAGAAGGAGGGAGGACGATGAGTTGCGCTGCGAGTGGCGGTTCAGCTTGCGCCATGGCTTGCGCCAGCCACTCCAACACAGGTTAACACTAAGTTTCGACATGGGTCGCGCGATAAACAGCGCCACGTACCACCCCCTTGAAAAAACATGTCGTGGATACCCCCACGGTGCCACGGGGGCACGTGCAGCGTCGAGGTGGTGTCAGAAACAAATCCCGTGGAACCATGAAAAGAAGCGGGATGTTGGGAGAGCGGGGCGGAAGGATCGTGAGAACTGCAACCGTGTCGAGAGGAGCGCTGGGAAGTGGAGTGGATTGGGATGGAGTGGACAAAAGTAGGGTCTCAGGAGGAGGAGCGGCAAGGAGTGGAGAAGAGGAACCGGGAGGAGTGCGGAGGGAATAACTTGGGAGGAATGCGAAATGCGAGCGGGAAGGGGTGGAGATTGTTGGGGTGGGATGGGGTGGCCTGGGGGGGACGGGGCGGAATGCGAAGAACTGAAGAATAGCACATTGGAGTACGAACGAAATGAAAATGAAGATCAAGGGAAAGAGTCAAGAAGACTGGGAAAGAACGTTGACAAGTGAACGCTGCCCTCTCGCTGCCACGAAGGGCAGCGAGAGGGCCACGAAGGGCGACAGCGGGGCTACGAAGGGCATGCGTATGGGGCCACGACGGGCGACTGCGAGCGGGGGCCACGAAGGGCATATAATGCGGGGCCACAATGGGCAGCGACGGGGCCACTGGGGGCAGCAACGGGGCCACGAAGGGCAGCGAGCGAAGGCGACCGCGGAACCAGTACGGGCAGCGAGGGGCATCGAAGGCGGGCGAAGGGCAGCGAGCGGCGACTGCAGTCCCAAACGGGCTGGTCGGGCGGGCATGCCCAGACAGGCGGGTCGAGCGGGCGGGTCGTTGAAGCGTACATTCTGCTTGAACCGCCAGGCAATATGTAGCGGGAGCGCGATTCCTGAGTGTCGAGGAGCGGCATCTGAATAAATTGTGAGCAAGTATTAAGCAGGAGCCGCGATTCGGTGATAAGTTGAGAAAGTCCCAAGCGGGAGCGCGATTCTTCCATACACTGTGAGGAAGTATCAGGCGGGAGCCGCGATCCGGTGGTAAATTGCAAGGAAGTCCAAAGCGAGAGAGCGCGATTCTTCAATAAATTGGGAGGAAGTATCCGGCGGGAGCCGTTGTTGTTGTAAACCGGCGGCCAACAACACAGTTTGACCCTCCAGACTTACCCTGATAAAAAAAAACCAGGTGCGTGCCCCGGGAAGGGCACTTCAATCGAAAAAACAATGTGCATCGAACGGGGGGGTCAACAATAATCATTCTTCAGAAATGAGAGTTCAACATCATCAACAACAACAACAACAACCACAACAACACCAACAGCAACAGCAACAGCAACAGCAACAGCAACAGCAACAGCAACAGCAACAGCAACAGCAACAGCAACAACAACAACAACAACAACAACAACAACAAAAAGGACTTTCGCATTTGCGCGTTTTGGGCTTTCCGTCGGCGCAAGACGGGCCAAGAGGCCCCCAAGGTCGCCCTAAGATCGTCCAAGAGGCCTCCAAGATGGCCCGGAGACGGCCCAAGAGGCCCTAAGACGGCCCAAAAAGAGCCCCAAGATGCTCAAGATACGGCCCTGGAGCACCCCAAGAAAGCCCCAAGTCGGCCAAGAGAGGCCCTCAAAACGGCTTCCGACGGCGTCAGGCGGGCCGCCAGGAGTACACCAAGACGGCCAAAGAGGCCCCCGAGAAGCCCCCGAAGGTGCAAGAGGCTCCCAGGAAGCTCCCAGGAGGCCCCAAGAGTGTCCCCAGAGGCTCCCAAGATGCCCCCCCTCCTCCTCCTCCTCCTCCTCCTCCTCCTCCTCCTCCTCCTCCTCCTCCTCCTCCTCCTCCTCCTCCTCCTCCTCCTCCTCCTCCTCCTCCTCCTCCTCCTCCTCCTCCTCCTCCTCCCTCCTCATCCTCCTCCTCCTCCTCCTCTCCTCCTCCGTCCTCCTCCTCCTCCTCCTCCCCTCCTCCTCCTCCTCCTCCTCCTCCTCCTCCTCCCCCTCCGCGGGCTGGAAGCCGTCGACCACCTTGAGCTCGGCGGGCGTTGCGGTGACGGATCTCCTCTCGTTGGTCCAGGGCCAAACCAAAATCGATTCGGATCTTAAGGAGGCGTCTGGGACCTCCAGCTCTAGGGGCCCTGGGACCGTCATCGAGCCCCTTCCCATCTTGTCGGCCGATTCGGTTCGTAAGGCCTCGCGGAAATATTCCCTGAGGACCGCTTGTGGGCTGGATGGATTTCATATGCGTCACTAGTCATGGATTAGTGATCAATGCTTGCAATCGTTTAGTATCACTATCGCCGTCATGGAGATGATTTCCACCCTCCCTGGCCCGCTCCAAGGCGTGCAGCTCGCGCTGCTCATGAAGCAGTCAGGAGGCTGGAGGCCCATCGGGTTTTTTGTTCGCTGCACCGATTGTGGGGCCGCTGTCGCCGTTCCTTCGCGCTCGAGTGGGAGCTCAGCCACCGGCGCAGTTTCTTTGCAGGGCAGGCTTTCGCATCAGCATCAGACGCTGTCCGGAGGCAGAGCTTCAAGGCTGAAGCAGGGATTGCGACGGGCAGTGTCAGTGCTACTCTCCTCTGGGACATGGCTAAATTCTACGAGGGGATTTGCCTAAGGAGGCTCGAGCAGCATTGCAGGAGGCACGGCTTTCCTACCGCCATCTTCCAGCTGGCTATTTCGGCCTACCACAGCGCCAGGCTTGTCTGTCTCGCGGGGTTTGTCTCGGGCCCCTACTTCGCCCTCAAGGGAATTATTGTAGGGTGTTGCGTCGCCGTGTCGTTCGTTAAAAGTGTACATCCCCGAAGCTTTAACCAACATGACTCTCCCGAAGCAGGTCCATTTAGATCAACACATCGACGATAGCGGTGTCTCCGCGGTCGGCTCGGTCTCGGAGGTCATCTCGGGGCTTCAGGAAGCTAGCTCGCCGTTGTTCAAGGCCATTGTCTGGGAGTGCCAGTGTAAGCTCTCCCAGGACAAGGCTGCGCTGGTCACCTCGAGCAAGGAAGCCTCACGAGCTTTGCGCGGTGTATTAGGACCTTTGGCTGGACCAGTGGTGGACAGCGCGGTCAACCTAGGGATCGATGATGCGGGGGGCAGGCCTCGTCGCGCTGCGAGGCGAGGCCAGAAGTTCAGGGCGAGGGTTTGTCACCTCAAGCAGTGCACGAAAAAGATCGTTAGGATGAAGTGTAGTCTGGGCAAGTACGCACATCGTATCTGGGCATCGGGATATGTGCCTGGTGTGTTGCACGGTTCTGAAATCAATGGGCTTTCTGATTTTGAGCTGGGTAAGATCCGCACGGAGGCTGGGAAAGCGTTGCGCCATGGGGCCCAGGGGCGATAGCTGACGGCTACGCTGATATGCCACAACGACCCCATCTGGCTAGGAGCGGTCTCACCCATTGTGCGCTACTCCAAGGAGGCGTGGGCCTTGACGGCGCGCTCATGCCCGTAGTCTCTCAGTTGGGCCTAGCTGCGTGAAGGCTGGGATACGGTTTTTGCCCGCGCCGAGCCGACGTGGAGGGAGGTGGCGGGGACGCTGTCTGCACTTGGGCTCTCGCTCAAGCGCATCAGCTGGACCATGACTGACCACGTCGCGTTGTTGAACGATTCCTGTGAAACTGTCAAGCTGGCGATGGTCCCCCCTGCAGTGTTGAAACATGTGTTGCACGAGGCCGCTCTCCGCAGTCTTGAGGCGGCTGCTGCGGTTAAACCTGGAGTGGAGTGCAAGCGGTTGTGTTTCGACGTGGTCGAGAATTGTTTTCGGTCGCCCAAGTTCACTCAGCAGGAGAGGTGATCGATTCGGAGTGTGTCGTGCGAGGCCTTGTGGACGCTCGAGAGAGCTGAAAAAGCGGTGCACCAGGTCAGCATTTGTTGTGCGTTATGCGGGCAGCCAGACAATTCGGTTTTACATCGCCTGTGGCAGTGCCCGTCTGTCGCCTTCTCTCAGGGGAGAGTTGATCAAACCTGACATTCTTAATTTGGCCGCTGCCGCGGACAGGTCCGAGCCCCTGGTAGAGAGCTCGTTTACTAGATGGGGTCTTCCCCCACCCTGGTGACATACTTCCCAGGCCCTCTCATGAGGATAGCGGTTTCCAGGCCAGGATGCATTGGGACGAGGGCCCCCCAGGAAGGAGGCTTCGCAGGTCATGTGTTGATGGATGGCAGCTGTCACAGGCACCCGATCCGAGAGCTGGCTGTGGGCTGGCTGTGGGCTGGCCCTGATCGGGGCGGACGGCCAGCGTCTGGGCCGCCTCGTTGGCCCTGCGCACGCCCCTCTCCTCCAGACCTCCCAGCGCGCCGAGCTCGCCAGGGCTGCCCGAGGAGGCATGGAGGCCGAGGCCCCCTCGACCTTGTTTTACTCCGACTGCTCTGACGTGGCGGCACAGCGAGCGAGCAGCAGCGAAGTGCAGTTCAACTACGGGGGGCCATCCGCGGGCCTGGTGATGATGTTCCGGCTGGGCGGGAGGCTGGTGGAGGGCGTGGTCAAAGCCAAAGCGCACCAAGACCCACTCGAGGTGGGCACTTCGGATGCCGAGCGCTGGAGGTGAATCGGCAGCGACGAGGCCGACGAGGCCGCGAAGCTTGGAGCGCGTGCTCATCCTTCTGCTTCGGAGGATGAGCTGCAGGAGCTGTTCCTCCGCATGCGGATAGCCAAATCCGCATGCATGCTCGCTGCTAACGTGATGCCGAAGTGGCCCCGCTTGGACCTCTCGGACTGTCCTCTCCTGGTGCCTCGCTCTGCGATGCGTCCCCAAGGGAGGCCCCACTGCTGGGAACTCGAGACGGACCTGGGGCTCCGCTTCGGTGTTTGGCGGTGCCAGCACTGCCTTGTGGCGAGGAGAATTGCGTGGGAACGAAGCTCCGGTTGCTGACGACTCCAAGCTGGACGGTCCCTCTCCGAGAGCGCTTGGCCACAATGCAGAGTCGCTCTCGGTCTCAGACGGCACTGCGCTCACGGTCTGTCTTCGGTGTATCCCTTCCCAGCGGCTGGCTACGTTCGTGGCTTGGTCCTCAGCTGCGGACAGCGCTCAAGGAAGAAGGCCTACTCCTTCGGGGTGATTTGCAAAGGTCGGCACCCTTCTAATCCGTCTCTCTCTCTCTCTCTCTCTCGCTCTATCGAGGCGGTGCCGTGGCGCTAGTTTGTTCGTCGCCATGAGCTCCGCACTGTCTGCGGTTGGTCGGAATTGCCGCCGCATTTGCCCGTCGGGGGCTGCCTTGGTGGCGGCCCTTTTTGCTTATGTCACCCCAGACCTGGGGCGTTGGCCGAGCCACCGTCCTGGCGCACCAGCACCAGGAGTCGGCTCGGCCACGTCGTCCAGGCGTGGGCGGTCGATGTTTCTCGTTTCTTTTGCATGCGTGAGTGCGTGCGCCCGTGCGTCTTGCGTGCACGCGCGTCAGGCACCCCGCTTCAGGGGGAAAGCGCGGGCGTTTCCTTAGGTGGGCTCACGTGACGGGTTCGACCTGGGGTTTTTGTGTCGTCCTGTTTGGGCGGTGCTGGTTGCACAGCCAGCCCTGGAATTTGGGCCTCGGGGTGCCGCCAGGCAGGCGCTGCTGGCCGTCCTTGTCACTGCCTCGTGCTGCCCTCGCCCCCCCCCCTGTTGCACGGCCGCGGGGCGGATTTCCCCCTGCGGCGACCGCTGCGCAAGGGGGGCCGCTCTCTTCTCTCAGTGCGCGTCGGGGCACGGGGGAGGCCGCCCTGTCCTCCCCGACCGTACGCCCCGCCGTGAGCTCAGGACTACTGGGCACTGTCGTGTTCCGCCGACGTCGCCATGTGGTTCTGGTGCTGCTCGATCGAGCAGCCTGGCCCTGGTGGCTGCCGAGGAGGAGGAGGAGGAGGAGGAGGAGGAGGAGGAGGAGGAGAAGGAGGAGGAGCAGGAGGAGGAGGAGGAGGAGGAGGGGAGAAGGAGAAGGAGGAGGAGGAGGAGGAGGAGGAGGAGGAGCCCTGTGGTTCTTCTGGTGCTGCTCGATCGAGCAGCCCGGCCCCGGTGGCTGCCGACCCCCTCAATGGGGGGGAGCCGGCGCCGGCCTCCAGGCCCACTGTCTCCTCTGCGCCCCTCTGGGGCCAGTCGGCTCTCCAGGCCGCCTTCCCCTCGGAGGGCCCTGGCGTGTGCCGTGCGCATGCCCGCGGGGCTTGCCTTTGTTTGGGGGGCGGAAAGATACGGATACGTGTTTTCCCCGGACCTCTCTTGGGGTGCGTTCTGACCAGAATTTCGAGGCGAATCCAGCGGTGACAACGAGGATTCCCCAGGAGGACCAGGAAAGGCCGAAAACGAAGGGGGACAACACGTATCCGTATCTTTTTCTCCCCCGATTTGCGGCTGCCGCGGCTCTCTCCGCGCCAGCTCTCGGCTCCTCCTAACTCGGGGGGGGCGTGGGGCGTCAGACCAGCTCCTCTCTTGTTACCGGTCACCCCATGGGAGGAGGCGCCGTCCTCCCGGCTTGTACGTCTTGGCAGTAGTAGACGTCAAATCCTCCTCCTCCTCCTCCTCCTCCTCCTCCTCCTCCTCCTCCTCCTCCTCCTCCTCCGCAATTACTCAATATGAATATACTCTCCCTCTTCCCCTGATGGCGTCCGGGTGTTGGCCGCGCACCCTCCGCGTACTGTTCTTTACACACAGGATGCCCGGGAAATCCCGGGAAACGACTCTCGCTGAGGCGCCGGCGTCATTTTTTCCCAAAATGCTGCTCTCGTTGAGGCGCCAGCCTCATTTCTGCTCCCGAATCCTTCCCCTGATGGCGTCCGGGTGATGGCCGCGCACCCTCCGCGTACTGTTTTTTAACACACAGGATGCCCGGGAAATCCCGGGAAACGACTCTCGCTGAGGCGCCGGCGTCATTTTTTCCCAAAATGCTGCTCTCGTTGAGGCGCCGGCCTCATTTCTGCTCCCGAATCGTTCCGAATCGTGCTCCCGCTGCAGCGTGGGCCTCATTTTCGGATCGGTGTTTGGCCTCCGTCGTTCAGGATGGCGTTCTCGCCCCAGCGCGGGCCTTTTTCTCGCGCGCCCATCCGCCCGCCACCACCGCGCCGCACCGCCACCACCACCACCACCACCACCACCACCACCACCAGCACCAGCACCAGTACCAACACCACCACCACCAGCACCACCACCACCACCACCAGCACCACCACCACCACCACCACCACCACCACCACCACCCACCACCACCACCACCACCACCACCACCACCACCACCACCACCACCACCACCACCACCACGACAACCACGCACACACGCACGCACGCACGCACGTGCACCACCACCCACTACGCACGCGCGCGCGGAGCCACAGGTCCGCTACGACACGCGTCCGCGGATACAGAAAATCAGCGCCATGGTAAGGGATGGGAGGGAGGGGTAGGACGTCAGATATGACGCGAGCGCACCTAGCTTGTCCTCCACCTCCTCCCCTTCCTCCTCCTCCTCCTCCACCTCCTCCCCCTCATCCTCCTGATCGTCCCCGCCATCCTCCCCCAAATGTTCCCCGACGGGCTTCCACAACGGTTGGGGGAACACATGGCCCCCAAGAGGCCCCCAGCAGGCCCAAGGGGGCCCCAAAGAGGCCTCGAAGAGGCCCCCAAGATCCGCCGACCCTCGTTGGCTTGCCACAGGAGTGCCAAGCGTGCTAGACCTTTTCAGTTTTGGTTCTTTTAGAACTCCCCCTGGGGCGTCGACCCGTCCCGCTGGCCACCCGGAAAAGTGCGCAAAAGGTGGCTGCAAATGGTTGGTCGTCTCCAGACGGCTCCAAGATGGCCCAAGCTGGCTTCCAAGATGCCTCCAAGATGGTCAAGATGGCCTCCAAGACGGCCTGAGAGGGTCCAAGATACTTCCAGATACGCCCAAGAAGCCTCCAAGACGGGCCGAGAGGTGTTCAAAAGGCCTCCAAGACGGCCCAAGAGGCCTCCGAGAGGTTCTCCAGGAGGGCCCGAAGATGCTACAGTAACTGATGTTCCTTAGGTTGTTGTGCGATGTTCTCATTTACTCTTTGTCGGCCTTCCGACGGCCCGAAACAACTCAAGGGGCCCCCAAGATCGCCCCCAGAGCGCCCACGAGACCTCCAAAAAGGCCTCAGGACTGCCCAAGAGGCCCCCAAGACGGCCTCAAGAGGGCCCCAAGATGGCCCAAGAGGGCTCTAAGACGCCCAAGGAAGCCTCCAAGACTGCCCTGGAGCACCTCAAGAAGGCCCTAAATCGTCCCAGAGGCCCCCAAGACGGCTTCCGACGGCGTCAGACGGGCCAGGGGTTCACCAAGACGGCCGAATCTGGCCCTAAGATGGTCCAAGACGGCCCAAGAGGCCTCCAAGAGAGCGGCCTTCCGACGGCCCGAGACGGCCCAAGAGCTCCCAAAGATCACCCAAGAGGCCTCCAAGATGGCCACAGAACAGCCCAAGAAGCCTCCAAGACGGCCCAGAGAGGGCCCAACGACAGCCCAAGAGGCCTCCAAGACGCCCAAGACAGTTTCCAAGACGGCCCTGGAGCACTCCAAGAGGCAACAGCTTCGCAGATGGAGGACGGGCCGCTTACAGAATGCGGCTCTCGCCTCGCGCCGCACACATTCGTTGAAACAATTGCGCAGGCTTCACCGATGGAGGGCGGGCCGTTTTAAACATGTAGCTCTCTCCTTAGCGCCGCGCACATGCGTTGTAAACATTTGGAAGGGCTTCAGCGATTGAGGGTGGCTCCGTTTCAAAATGTGGCTCTGGCCGAAGCGCCTCGCACATCCGTTTGTAGAAATGACAAGAGGCTCACGGGTTCCCATGGTTAGCGTAATTACAAGAAGCGATGTTTGCGAACGGTTTAGGATTGGCAGGGCGCAACAGTTACGTTGAGTCGCGGTGCCGAAGTCCCAGGAATGGTGTCCTGGCATGACTCAGGATCGTCCAGATGCGACAGTCAGGTTGATTCATGGCGTTGAAGTCCCGAGAAATGTGTTTGGCACGCTTCAGGGTCTTCACACGATTGTCTCCTAACGGGGCACTTCTCTCAGTGACAATGAATCCGTGTAGGGGCCTATGAAGAGGGAGCTTGGAGGGAAGGTTTATTCCACCATCGCTAATGAGTTCTGGGTTGCACTTATCATCATCCTGCTCGTCCTTATCGTGCACCTTCTTCTCCCCCTCCTCCCTCAAGGCGAGGTCGGCATGCCATCGGCACATTCTCGAGAAACCCGTGCCGACAGCAAGCCCAGCGCCTCCAGATGAGAACCGAGGAATGCAAGAGGCAGGAGTGGGGAAGCCGCTTGTGGAGTCGGTCCGTGCTGCCTTCGCTTGCTCTCGTAGCCAGGGGGAAACGAGTGCGGGGCGACGAGGAGGAAGAAGAGGAGGTGACGACTATAGACTGACAGCATGACGCCACTCAACTCCCTTCCCACGGTACCCCCGTGGGCCTCCAGGGACGGCGTACTCGTTGGCATCGTGCATTGTAGGATCGTCTCCTTGGCAACAGCCCCCCGGCTTCCAAGTGAGCCCCGTTTTCTGAGCGCTCGACATACTCACGGTGGGGGTTGCGATGGGCAAGCTGGTTCGCATGCAAAGCAACGCAAGCTTCATCCTGTCCACGATTTGGTAGCGCACCCACCTCGAACTTCCCAAAGAGTTCTCACCGATGCGGGTCGAGGACGAGGCGAACGAGAAACAGTAGCACCAACAGTCTCAACACTAAGCGGCGGAGTGGGGAGGAGGAGCAGGAGAAAGAGCACAAGCACCACGAAGCGCAGCCGGTACCAGACTCACCGACATGCGGATGGCAGCTTGAGCTGCTCTGAGGAACTCGACATGTGCAGAACCACCCTGTGGAGGGGCTGATGCGCGCCGAGTAATGTCATGGACATGTCGGAGCTGGACAAGCCTCCCTTTCGTAGACCTCCCCTTAATGAAAACGGCCCAGGGCCGAAACCGACGGACCTGGACCCGCAAGAACGACGGCCGCGACGCCCTCTCGCGAACCGAAAACGGCCAATTCCCTAATCGACGTGTCAGGGTAGGAGGCTTAATGGGCCCTGGAAACGACAGGGCCGTTTTTTTACCGGTTCCGTTATGCAGTTTTTTTGCCGGTTCCGACGCCGTTCTTTTACCGGTTCCGTCGCCGTTCTTTGACGGGTTCCCGCTCCGGTTCCAATCCTGGAGCCGTTTTTGTTGCCGTCTCCGCTCGCCGTTGATTTGCCGCCTCCATTTTCAAGGGACACTCTTTCGGAAACGGTGAAAAAAGGGCCCTGCCGTTTCCAGGCTCACTAAGGTAGGAGGTCTGTCCACCCCCGAGAATGGAAATGGAACATTAGCATTAAGTCGGGCGTGTCCCCCTCCCTACAGGGGGATTTTCGACGGTAGAAAAACCCAAACATGCCCCAAAAAGGTCAAAAATACTCAAGAAATAGTCCCCATACGATTTCTTGATTATGTTTTGATTATTTGGGGGGTACCTTTTTATTTTTCGTCGAAAATCCCCCTGTAGGGGGACAGGCCCGACTTAACATTAGCAGTGTGAGTGCGCGGGCGCGTTCGCGCTCGCAATTTGGGCGCTGCGCTCGCGCAGCCGCACGAGCCCCCGAGGCGGACGACATGGCCGGAGGCAAAGAGGAAAGCGGGAGCCCGCTGTGGACGGCATGGCCGGAGAAGACGAGGAGAGCAGCGGGCGAGGACCACACACATAGATGAAAGGGGCCCTGGGACACACAAATCCGCCGATCCGGCGTGTGAGTTTCTGAGAGCGTGGTCTTGAGCTCGCTCAAGCTTCGCTCTGGAGGGGGGGTCGGGGGGGGGACGCAAAACGACGAAAAATTGACACGCGAGGGGGGGGGGGGGAAAGGAGAGAGGGGGGGGCTCGCTCAAGCTTCGCTCTGCAAGGGGGGAGGGGGGGAGACGCCAACGACGAAAGAATTGACACGCGAGGGGGGGGAAAGGAGAGAGGGGGGGGGGGCAGGAGAGAGGGGGGAGGGAGGAGAGAGGGGGGGGGAAAGGAGAGGAGGGGCGGGGAGAGGGGGGGGGGACAGGAGAGAGGGGGGGGGGAGGGGACAGCAGGAAAGAGGGGGCGGGGGGGAGGGGAAAAGGAGAGGGGGGGGGGGGACAGGCGACAGGAGGGGGGGGGGGACAGGAGAGAAAGGGGGAGGGGGGAGGGAAAGGAGAGATGGGGGGGGGGGGGGGACAGGAGGAGAAGGGGGGAGGGGGGGAAAGGCAAGCTAGGTGCGCTCGCGTCATATCTGACGTCCTACCCCTCCCTCCCATCCCTTACCATGGCGCTGATTTTCTCTATCCGCGGACGCGTGTCGTAGCGGACCTGTGGCTCCGCGCGCGCGTGCGTAGTGGGTGGTGGTGCACGTGCGTGCGTGCGTGCGTGTGTGCGTGGTTGTCGTGGTGTGGTGGTGGTGGTGGTGGTGGTAGTGGTGGTGGTGGTGGTGGTGATGGTGGTGGTGGTGGGTGGTGGTGCTGGTGGGTGGGTGGGTGCTGGTGGGTGGGTGTGGTGGTGGGTGGGTGGGTGGGTGGGTGGTGGTGGTGGTGGTGGTGGTGGTGGCGGTGCGGCGCGGTGGTGGCGGGCGGATGGGCGCGCGAGAAAGAGGCCCGCGCTGGGGCGAGAACGCCATCCTGAACGACGGAGGCCAAACACCGATCCGAAAATGAGGCCCACGCTGCAGCGGGAGCACGATTCGGAACGATTCGGGAGCAGAAATGAGGCCGGCGCCTCAACGAGAGCAGCATTTTGGGAAAAAATGACGCCGGCGCCTCAGCGAGAGTCGTTTCCCGGGATTTCCCGGGCATCCTGTGTGTTAAAAAACAATACGCGGAGGGTGCGCGGCCATCACCCGGACGCCATCAGGGGAAGAGGGAAAGTATTTTCATATTGAGTAATTGTAGAGGAGGGGGGGGGACAGGAGAGAGGGGGTGGGGGGACAAGAGAAAGGGGGGGAGTGGGGGGGACAGGAGAAAGGGGGGGGGGGAGAGAGGGGGGGGACACGAGATAGGGGGGGGAGAGGGGGGGGGCAAGCTAGGTGCGCTCGCGTCATATCTGACATCCTACCCCTCCCTCTCATCCCTTACCATGGCGTAGATCCCCTCTCTACTCGCACAGTCGGATGTCGAGCAGAGCAATGATCCCGAAAAGGGTACGCGATGCATTGTAGAGCACGGCATGGCATGGCGTAGAAGAGCACCGCAAAGCGTAGTATGTCACAGCATGGCGTGGCGTGGCGTAGTGAAACATTTAATCACGAAGCTTTGCAACGCAAAGGATCACATCGCACAGCGGCCCAGAACATAACTTTGCATAGCATGGCGTTGAAGATGAAAGCGTAGCATGGCATACCACGACGTGGCACTGAAGCACTGCATTTCACAGCTTCAGCTGAAGGCATGGCATCGCGCAGCGGAACGCAACCTAGAATTGCATTGCATGCAGTGGCATGGCACGGGAAATTACGCCAGCGCTGCAGCGGGAGCACGATTCGGAACGAGCGGAAGCGCGGAAATGACGCCAGCGCTGCAACGGGACCACGATGCGGAACGAGCGGAAGCACGGAAATGAGGCCAGCGCTGCAGCGGGAGCACGATTCGGAACGAGCGGGGCCCGAAAATGAGGCCGGCGCCTCAGCGAGAGCAGCATTTTGAAAACAAATGCAAGCGAAAACCCAACTCCGGGGAATCCTCTGTAAAAAACCAATACGCGGGGGGGGGCCAACACTCCCAACCCGTCATCAGGGGAAGGAAGAGAGTAGTATTCATATTGAATAATTGTACAGGAGAGAGGGGGGGGGGAAACAGGAGAGTGAGGGGGGGGAGGGGGGAGGAAAGCAGAGAAGGGGGGGGACAGGAGAGAGGGAGAGGGGACAGGAGAGAGGAGGAGAGGTGGGGAGGAGGGTGCGGGATCATCACCATCTCCATCATTACCATCGTCACATCACCATCAACATCATCATCATCACCATCATCATCACCACCATCATCAGCATCCGGAGCGTCCCGGATCGGCGGCGCTGGCCGGAGGCCACTACAATACATACACACAAATAAAGAAGAGCACCCTGTATTTTCCCATATGTTCCGGGTTTCTGTCTTCCCCCTACACTGCCCACATGTTCCTGCATTTTCGGGGGAATCGACGATTCATTGTGTCTGTGTGTTTTTCCTCCTCCTGAATTGAAGGAAATTGAAACACGTGAGGTAGGGGGGAAAAGCATGCGGGCAGCCACGGCATCCGAGCAAACACGGTCGACGACTCTCCCCCTTGACGCGGCGCGTGGCGTTCCAGCTGGCAACGGTTGCTCTGATGCGAACCCATGCACAGGCAAGCCTTGAGGCGCGAAGAACCGCCTTGACTTCAGGTCAGGATTGGCTCAAGTCATCTAGCGGCAAGGCAGCAAGAACAGGAGCAGCGAGCAATGAACAACGCGCGGAGAGTTCAGATGGGCTGCTGGTCCTGAATCCAGCGCAACCCACGGGGGGGCCCCGCTGGCGGGACCAGCGACGCCCCCGAACGGCGGCGCACTCCCATGGCGCCACGCAGGCGCACTGGGGATAACCACCTAAGGGACCGACTCATGGCTGGGTCCTCGGCCTTTGCTGCTGCCCTTCGACATGCGCGGGGCCCGCTCGGGGGCCACCGCGAGTGGGATGAAGGGGGAACTTGGATTAACGCACGCATCAAAACTACAGGCTCTGAAAGGATCGGGAATGATTCCTCGGGCCACTAAACCTGGCCAAGCGCCCACTACCCGAGAAGGCCATTTTTTGCTTGAAGAAAATCTTTGCTTCGTGCTGCTGCCCATCCAATCGCTGCCTTGGCCTCGGTTCCTGCTCCTACTCTTTTCCCAACTCGCGTGGTAAGGATGCATCGCCCGTGGCTCCGGCTGGCCCATTTTTCCCAAATGGGGTCGAGGAGGCGGGCCGCTTCGCGCCCGAGGGGGGGCCTGGGCCCGCCAGCTGCGCCGCGTGGAGCGACTCGCGGTTGAGGTCCAAGGCGGGAATCTCGCGAGCCTGAGCCCCCGCCTGGTCGTAGCTGAGCGACGGTCCGGCGGCCCTTATTCTGGTACTGGCTGGCTGCTGCCCCCTGGCTGCTGGCCGCGGTTCCGCCCACCTCGGCGTTCCGCCTGCCCCCGTGCTTCCGACAGCGGTAATGGGGGGCGCGCTTGCCCGCCGCGGTCGGCTCGGCTGACTGAACGTACTTCGCGAAGAACTCGCGAAACTTCTTCTTCTCGCCTTCAACGCACGCTGCGCAGCCGCCCAAGGCCGCCGCGCTGTCGGTGAGACAGAGCGCGGCCGCGGCCCGCAACAGGGCGCGCGGCGGCCCCCGTGCTCGGAAGTCGATAGTTTCGCCCGCGCGCTGCCGCATTCTCTTGCTTTGGGATGCATGGCGCAGCTTGGCGAGGAGAAGAAAGGTCGCAATCGTGACATCCCCCCCGCCGCCCGCCTCGCCCCCCCGGCGGCCCTCGGCGCGCTTCGCTGGTAGATCCTCCGAGTCGCGGCACCCGGGCCCACGCTTCGCGCGCGACGTCGCCTCCGCCCAGGCCGCAGGCGCCAGCTCCCCGATCGCCCGTAGGGCGCAGCTGCTCACGGAGCCGACGGGGAACAACTGGGCCGGGCAAGTGGCCGCGTAGATGCCGACGCGATTCACCCAGCTGGAACGCTTAATAATCGAACCGGGGACGCGACAGCGGCGGCGAAGGCGCATTGGGTTTCAATGCCCCACCGCCCCCGAACCGATAATGCCCCCGCTTCGCAGCAAGCACCAAATGCTGAGCAGCACAAGTTGTGCCCCAACACTTCTCTGCAGCAGATGCGCGCGTTACACGGCGCGAGGACAGGATATAGTGAGCGGAGGTCGCGACGTGAGCGGCGGGCGCATCATGTGCCATGAGGCCTTTCTGGGGCCCGAGCGCCTCCCCGCACCCCTCCGACTGGCGTCGAAAATGCCCACCGGCCTGTTGTAAATCCTCCGCAGCATTCCCGTGCTCCTCCTCCTCATCATTGAAGGCAAGAAGCGCAATAGTGGATCCCCAAAAACATCGTCGCATGGCCGTGAAGTCAAGCTTCAGGGAAGCGGGTCGGGCTTCGGGGCCCCGCGAGAGCCTGAGCCGACCGGCGATTTCCCCAATAACGCCCTCAAAGTCACGGATGAGCCCATGGGCCCAGCGGAGGCCCTCCACCACCCTCGAGGCCCACGGGGAAGCCCGTGGGGCCAGGAAGCCGTCAACCATAAGCGCAAGCATAGTGTCGAAACGAACCTCCCCGAAGAGCGCCGAAAAAGTTGCGCGTGACTGGATGAATGAGCAGACCAAGATTTGCACCAATTGAGACCGCAAATAGAGCTCCGCAGAAGCCTCGCGCATACGCCAATGTTTCAGCAGCGGCTCATTCAGGAGCGTCCGCGTCGCCCCCGTCGCAGTCGTCTAACTTGCGCGCCCTCAGGCCTCGAGACCACGAAGAGCTGAATTCTGCGCCAGATATATATATATATATATATATATATAAACAAAAAAAAACTAGCACGAGTAAACTTCCAAGGGGGAGAGAAGGACCAGAAGCCGCCCAGATAATGGAATGCCGAGCGCGTTGCCTGGTGACGCCTGACCACCTCCTGACTAAAAGCCTGGGCACGCTCTTTTGGGGCCCCAAATGCCCCACCTCCTCCACATGAGTGCCAGAGGTAAGAGACTGCCCAGGCCCGCGAAGACACCTCCGATATGCCGTGGCCCCTTCCTTCTCCAACGTGCAGCTATAGACTGTTCCCCACGGCTCGTTGGCACCCGTGCCCCCGGAGATGCGAGTCGAGCAGATCATCGGATTGGCGGGGCGAGGTGATGAAGAGGCCCAAGAGGGCACCGTGCGAAGAAAGGGCGCAGCGGCACAGATCGCCCGCGCACTTGAGGTCGAGGGGCCCCGGTCGCGCAAGGCCCCCGCCGACTGCTGCGCAGGGCGCCGAGACGCAGCAGAGAGAACTGTCGCCATGAATGGATCCCCCATCGCGCCACCCATCCGCGTTTTGACCGCCGCGCACCCCCGCCACTAGGCAGTGAGACACTGGCGCCCCGATGGCTTCTCGCAAAGCAGCAAGAAGCTCTCAGCAGAAACGCATGCAGACATAGTAGTGCTCGTCGAAGTCTAGGACGTTGCGCCGAAAGCACCGCTCACATCCTTTAGACTGGCCCCGTGGCTCCGCCCCGACTCTCTAAATCTCCACCCTGCCACCTGCAACGCCAAAATGGCCCCCTCACGGAAACGGCGACTCGGAAACCAACAATCCTCTGGAAAGATCGTTTGGGAGGAGGTCGGGGAAGGGCGACGTGCCCGCGACGGGGCGGGCGCGGGCGACCCTCTCACCCTTGGACCCCGAGCACAACCACGAATGATACACCAGTAGAGAGGCGCCAGATCTGCAACGCGCGCCTTCATCATCGCACCCAGCAGCACATCGAAAAAAGAGCGAGTTCAGCAGGCGCTCTCTGGCCCAAGGCCAGCGGGTGAAAACCCCGCGCCTGCTTCGCGGCGCAGCAACTGCCGCCGGAGCTCTAGCAGGGCCGCAACGTCAGGAACGACTCGACGCTTCGGGGCTCTACGAACATGCCTTCGAAGTCTTTTACTGCCACCTAGGGCCAAATTCCGTAAATATGGTGTCACATCGGGCAACGTGGCGCGTCTGGGCGCGTTCGAGATCGTCGCGTTGATTTCGCCACTGGTCGATGCCGATCGGGATCGCATTCGCGCCCCCCGCCCCTCCAGGAGGCTGCTAAACGTCGGGCCATTCTTGTTTGGACGAAACCGGCGAAGCACCGCGCCGTCAGCCATCGCGTTTCTTTTGTGTTTGACGAACAACGGTGGACCAATGGCCTCTGGAAGAAATGGCCTAGCCAATGGCCTCTAAAAGATTGCGTCGGCTCCACGCTTCGCTGGCTGCCTGAACAAAGGAGCCGCGTTCTGCTCGCTGATGTTTTTGGCGGAGCAGTCGCATTCGCTGAAAGATGGACTCGAGCTCGGCCTCGACGGCCTGCAAGCCCTCCTCATGTAATCGAAAGGCTCTGAGCTCCACTCGCTTCTGAAGAAACTCGCGGCGCAGCTCGGTCCAGCGAGGGCAATCGCGAGGCGCGGCCGCGTCTGCCCAAAAGAACTCCGACCCCACTTCGACGCGACACTGTTCACAGAGCAGAGCAGAGCAGAGCGGCCAATCATCCGTCCGGCGGGGCGGCTCCGCAGTGCTCTTCGCGCGCGGAGAGGCCGCGCGCGCGGCACTGTGGGACCGCGAAACATTGAGGCGTCAGACGCTGGAGGACACGCGCGCGAAGGCAGAGAGGGCCGCGCGACAAGCGAGGGCGGAACATCCTGATCGCGCACCCGAATCCTGTCGCCCCCCCTCTCCCCGAGCCATTTTCCCCCTCGCGATATCAATGCGTTGCGCGCTGAGCTCGAGCGCAGACGTGAGAGTGGACATGTTCAAATTAACTCTGGGTGCCGCCGAGCATGCGCGAGGGCCCTCGGGGCGCGACAGTTCGAGGTAGAGCGGGGCGCGATCGCGGGGTGGGCGGCCTGTCTGAGCTCGCAGTCGGGCGCCCGCGCGCCGCGGGGCGCGGCGCCAAACCAATCGAGAGCGCCAGCCCTGAGGAATAAACGCGAACTCGATCATGCCCGATGGGCCGCCTGGTCCTTCGCCGAACAAATCGACTCCATCAGTAAGTATTCGCCGTCATAGGATGGCGCTGCTCCAGAATCTCTGAGGCCGTCTCCCCCGCCCCGTTCTGTCCCCTCTCTCTCGCCCCAGTCCGCCCCGCCGCCTCGCTCGCGCGCCCCCCCCCCCCCCCGCCTCCCCTCGATCTCGCGGCGCCCCAATCGCAATCTTGCCACCGCAGCATCATCTGGGCGACCGCCCGGCCCTACTGGGGCCCGGGGCCCCTGCTGCGAGGCCGAGGAGGGATATGAGCAACGCGAGGTTGCGTCGCAGTCTGGCTGCAAGACGTCGCCCTCAGGGCCCCGGGGGCCCGACAAAAACTTGTCGCGCATGGGCGCCCCGATATTCAACCCAAGATGATAGGAACTCCTGCACTTCGATTCGCGCGCAACCCTGACTGCGCCGCTGCTTCTAGAACGACTCTGCCCCCCTCCCTCCTCAGAAGAACGCGCGACGACTCTCTGCGTGCATTCTGCGTGCCCGGCGCGGGTGCGAAGTCCATATTCTTGGCGCAACTGGCGATCTCCTACAGGCGGCCGCCAGCGCCCCGCGCAGCCCGAACACCCACGGCTTCGACGCGGCCGGCGGTCGCCCCATCATCTGCGAGAGACGGCCGCGCGGCCGAGGGTGCCCGGCAGCGTCGCAACACTTCGCCCCAGGTCCGAATTCGAAGACAACCCGAGTCCAGGGGCCAGCAGGATGGGAGGGGAAGAGGAGGGGGGGGAAGAGGAGGAGGAGGAGGAGGAAGAGGAACAGGAGGAGGAAGTACATGGGAGCGGCCGACGACGCGGAGGAGCAGTCAGTCGGGCTGCCCCCTCGCGAGCTGTCTCCGCAGCGGCAGCGGGCGCGGGCCCGCCGCGCGGAAGCATTCCGGGACAGCCACTTCAGCGCCTCACCTGTGGCAGCGATGAGAAGCCAGCCGCGGGGCGCGCGCCCTGGCCTGCTCGGCAGCGACAGCCGCTCCGACACTCCACCGCGGCGGAGGCGCGTCGTGGCGAGATAGAGCGCGCACCTGCGCCGCCCGAGCGCGCCGTCGCCGTTGTCGCATCGATCTCGGATGGCTGCGAGCTCGGCTTCCTGTCTCCCGCAAGTAGTCGGCGGCGCGCGCAGTCGGCGCGAGGGAATACATATCGATTGCAAGTGGACTGCCTGCCCGCTAGGTCGCGAAAGTGCACTCGCACGGAGGCGGGCGGCGCCCCTCCTTTGGTCGGGGCCACTTCCGCCGCCGAGCGTGCCATCCGAAGCGCAGGGGCCGCCCCGATCGAGACAGTCACCATGGCCTCGGGCGACTGTTCTAGGGCGGCGGCGTCGTCCGGGCGCCACTCGAAGCGGGCGCCCGCGCCTCCTCCGCGTCGCGCTCGGACGCAGCTTCCGATCGACTTATGCACGGGAAAGGCTTAATAGATATGGCCACCCCCGCCGCGCTGCGTCGGGAAGCAGCCCCCGATCGATTTCAGCGCGACGGGTGGGGGGCATGAAAGGCTTGCGCCCAGGAGCAGCCCCCGATCCGCCCGCAGAGCGCCGCCGTCCGCTGGCCCCGCGCGTCGCAGGTCTTTTTCCGGGCGTCGTCGCTGAGAACGCAGCCGGGGCGTCCTCGCATCGCCGGCTGCAGCGCATTCGGCCCGCCAACCAGAGCGGCGCCGGGTGGGCGACAGCTCGCGCCGTGGAAAAGCATGACTAAACTGCGGCCACCTCGCAGGGCCGCCAAACAGCGCGGCACCGGGCGGTCGAGAGCACGCGCCGTGGGAATTCAGAACTGCGGCAAGTTTAGCGCCCAACCAATCAGTGCAGCACTGGGTGGTCGACAACGAGCGCCAGCCCCCCTGTCGCAACCCTGCTGAGTGGCAGGCGCACGTGATCTCGAGGGAACCGTGCCCTTGCTGGTTTCGCGTGGGAAAGCTGACACGGGGTGCGCGCCGCAGCGCGGGTGGCCAACCGCCGCCAGCTTGTTTGCCGCGCCTGGGATGTGCTGGCAGATGTCTGGCTGGTGCGTCGCCCATGCCGGGCCCGGCGCCAGCGCAAACCCTCGCCAGCGCTGCGCCATTGGAAAAGTACGCTCGCTGCCGATGCTAAGTCCGAGCGGTCTCGGAAACTGAATCGGCGCCGGCGCCAGAGAGGCGCCCGCGTGCGGCGCGCGATCAGCACTGCGAGTGCCTCCCATGTCTGCTGGCCAACGCAGTCTCCGACCTCCAACTTCAACCTCGCGGGGTCCTCTGGCGCGGTCGGTTCGAAAATTCACTCCGCAATGGCGCCCTCGATCAGGGGCGCGGCGTCAAAGCCCCGCGGGCTCGCGTCGGCGTCGATATCGACGCGCCCTCCACTGCCGTCGTGCGCATCGGAGTCGAAGATCCACCGAGCGGCGCCCGCTTCGCAGCGGAGGAAGATCACCGCCGCGCGGGCGCATGCGCGAATCTGTCTACCCCAGACGCATCCTGGAGGTGCACGGCCGGCGGCCTCAGTCCCTATCGCGTCAGCCAGCGCGGTCTACGGCCGCCGCGGATACGGCGCGATCAGGTAGACGAGGGAAGCTACGCGCGCGCCCTTGCCCGCGCGCGATATCAAGATTTTCTGGGCCACCACGCTGGAAGCAATAATCTGGGCGGACATCTCCGCCACCTCGTCCGCGATCGCCCGCTTGACACTGACCTCGATCGCCGCGATCGTCCGCGGCCCTGCTCGCCGCGCACCCGCGCGACCTCAAACCGGAAAGTGCTCGATGCCCAGGCAAGGTGAGAAGGGGGGGGGGGGCCGACCGCGAACCGCAAACTAATGGGCCATCATGGCACGCGCGGCTTCCGCGTCGCGAGCGTGCCCGCGAAGGCCAATAGTGGAGCCGTCGACGCAGCAAATTAGCACCCCCCTGCCTGGCTCCACCGTCGCGATCGCGAGCCGACGCAGGAGCGCCGCCGCGTGGCCCCGCGACAGCGGCGACCCCCGCGAGCCCCGGGCCCCCCTCGAAAACGCGAACCATCTGCTGCGGACGCGGGCCGCGAAGAAACATCTGCCCCCACGGCAGCAGCGGAATCAACCAGGAGGCCCCCGCGAAGTCCATCGCGAGCAGCTCGACGCCCTCGCCGGCGCAAGGGCACATCTACGCGCCCAAGATATCGAAGGCCGTGGTGGGCACCTTCGGCGGGATTACCCACTCCGTCCGCTTTGATGGAACAATGGGCCCGCTACGCCCGCAAGCGAGCGCCACGCGGCGCTTCGCTCTGCCGAGCTCAACCACCTCGACGACCTCGACGCGGCTGGGGGCAGGGTCCTCGCCGAGGGAGCCCCGCAGCTGATTCCACGAGTCGCGGACGAGTGCGAACGCGTGGACTGCTCGTGCCTCGCGAAAGCTGCCGCGGTATCATCGTCGCCCTCGACCGCGACCTCGGCGCGATTCCTGGAGTCAACCTCGGTCACAGTGCCCCCCCGCGCCCTCTGCCCCGTCGTCTTCCGCGGCCTGTAACGCCCCGCAATGTTCGGGAAAGGCGCGGACCCCTGTCGGACTGCCTTGCTTGCGCCAGCGGGCCGTCTGGTCGCCCGGGCCCCCGGCTGCCTGCTGCCGCGCTTCGCGCAGCCCCGGCCTGGCGCCAGAAAACAAGTAGCCGCCCCGGGCGGGCCCCTCGTCGGCGGCGCCCACCTGCTCCGCGAGGGCGCTCCGAACCCTTGCAGCGCCCCCCCCCCCCCCCCCCCCCCGCGGCCACTCTGCATGGCCCTCCTCGCCGATGGCCGCGAGCGCGGCCTCGACAACGCCCGAATACGCCCGCGGGGGGCCGAGGAACGCCCCCCCGGCGTGGCGGCCGACAGCGACTGCCTTGGGCAGCCACTCGATCGACCCTGGCGCGGGAGCTCCAGCCGCCCGGCGCCTGATGACCCCCCAACTGTCTCCTGTCCGACCAGTCGGCGCCGCGCGGGTTTGCAGACCAGCCCGAGCCCTCCACGGCAGGTCGCAACGCGGGCCTGGCGACGGCGCTCCGCGCTACCAGCGCGTTCTGCCAGAGCCGGACTCGCGCCGCCGGCTCTGCCTTTCGCGCCGCGCCTCGCGCGGTGATCTCCGCGGCGCACCTGCGCGTCTCGGGCGGGCCGGGCGCCGCGCCGCGACCAGGGGGGGGGGCGCGCCTCGGCAGCGGCGCCCTCGGCGCTCGGCCCAGCGAAGGGCCCGTGCTGCGGGGCGTGGCTGAGCTGCCCTGGAAGCGCCGTCGACGATCTGCCCTCGACGGGCTCAACGCTGACCGTCGAAGCGAAGCGCTGGCCGATGAACTTTGTTTGCCGCGCCGAACTGGCCCACCACGGCGCCGACCTCATCCACGGCCAGCGTCGGCGACGAGCCATCGCTCGCCGCCGTCGCGACCACCGCGCACGGGGCCACCCGGCCAGCCATCCGCCGAAGGCTATCCGCAGTTCGGAGCGCGATGAGGTTGGCCTGCCCGACGCGGCCCTTCTCCGCAGGGTCGACGCCCTTGCGGCTACGCAGCGCCGTGGGACTGCGCAGCGGCGCGTATATCTCGAAAACGCAGCACGGCGGAGACCGCCGTGCCGCCCCGAAATCGCTGGAGTCGATGCAGATCACGAGGGTCTCCCACGCAGTCCGGTCGGCCGCGTCGAAATCCCCGCGAACCGTCCGTCGAACACCGCGGCGGTCGCCCCGCGGAGCCCCAGGCAGGCTGCCGCGCTGTTCCCGTCGCGGGGCACGGCGAAGATCAAGCAGCCTGCGGCGCCGGTCGCGATCTTCCGCCGATTTGCACAGTCGGCGCCCTTGACGATGCCTGGCGCCCGCCAGCTTCCCGCGGGGGGTCGGCGGCTGGCGGGCGGCGCCCTGCCTTCCCCCAGAAGGATATTGGCGGGGCGCGCCTGCGTTTCAACTGGCACGGCCCTCGCGCCCCGCGGAGGCGGCTTCTCCCCTCGAGCGGCCGGGCGTCGCCGCGCGCCATTGTCCCCGGCTGGGCCGCGCGCCGCAGCCAGAGGACTAACGGCACTCCGGAACCTGTCCGAAGTCTCCACGACCTAGCCCCAGACGCACTCCCAGATGGTGCTCTGGCCGAATCCACGGGCGGCGAAGCCCGCGGGATCAGCGGCGATCCTCTCGAGCGCGTCGCGGCGCAAGGACAGCGCGTGCTCGAGCCTCGTCTGGGCGACCTCCCGGTAAGCGGTCGCCCGCGCGGCCCCCGCGCACAGCGCGGCGAAATCCGCGATCTTCTGCGCGTGCCGCTCGAGCTGCGCGGGCGCCACCTCCTTGAGTATGATCAGGCGCGCGGTCAGCGCGCGATGGCAGATCCACAAGTCCCCCGCGCTCGGCGGCCCGTGCAGCTCCTCCGACTGGAGGCGACCATCACGGGCGATGCTCATCCCGCTGAGTTTCAGCCAGCGGCGACGCCGAAGCTGATGGGAACCATCCACTGCGAAGGCGGCGTATGCTCACGGCTGTCGACTGGTCTGACGTCGGCCCCTCGCCTTCGCCTAGGATGGCGCCCACGCGGCCTCTGCGCTCGGAGTGCCCGAGCTGTGCGCCCGTAGCGCTCGGCGACAGGATCTCGGCCGCGAGCGCCTGGTCGCTGGCGCGCTCGAGCCTGGCCGCGGCGGCGCCGGCCGTCTGCGGGGGCGGCTGGGCCCGAATAGCCGCCGCCGTCGCCTGCTCCTCCAGGGGCAGCCCGACGCCGCACAACACGTGGGCAACGCGATCCGCCTCATTGATCTTGTCCGTCAGCGCGGGCGTCGGCGGAGTCTCATGGGTTCGGATCCGGAGCTCGCCCTGGGCTGGCCCGAACTCGACGGCTGGCGCCGAGGCGAAATCACGCATTTAATCGGCGCCCGCCGTCCCCGCGAAACGCCGGAGCGCGGCGCGCGCGTCGCCAGTGACATCCGCCCAGTCGAGCAGGGTGTCGACGCTGACGATCGCCGCGCGCTCCGCTGGAGTGGGGCCCATGACCTTCTCCGAGTTGCTGAGAGCCCTGCTCTCCCGATCTGCCAATCGAAGCAACGCAGGCTGGGGTAAGCGGCGAGACCTTGAGCCAAAGCGGCAACGGACGTAAGATCCGAGGCCTCCCTAGGCAATCCCAGCCGCCTGCCCGACCAAGCAAATCGGTTGTAACTTTCACAACTCCAATGTCAGGGCCCCTCACATACGCATTTCGGGCACACGTCATCGGTCAACGTGCGAACTCGGCAAACATTGAAGATTCGCATGCAGCTTCCCGCAACACCAACACTGCCTGACAGATTGGCACTCGACCACGTCCGCCATCACGCCTGCGGCCTGCAGTTGAGTGCCACACGGTCTTTGGTGGCCTTGGTCCAACCACGCACGACTATTATGGGTACTAGTTACTAGACCTTCCGCTTGTGGATGTTGTTGGGCCAGGCCCCCCTAAGGGCTCTCGGGGGTTCCCCGCGTGAGTTTTCCAGAGGCCTCAGAACCATGGTTGGGGATCCTGGCTTACAGCATACCCCAATCTGGCCTCAGAGGGGGGGGGGGGGGCGTCTTTGACAGGGGGGGGGGGGGGCGTCTTTGGGCCCATTTTGGGGTCACTTCGGCCTAAGGGGACACACTAGCTCAAGAGGTCTTGCATGACTTGTCAATTCCCGTCTTGGTCGCCCCAGGACGGCCTCCGAGGCCTGATGGAAAGTTCCAATACGCTCAACGATCGGGTCCCAAAGGGGGGTCGCTAATTGTTTTGTTGGTTTCCCCGCGAGCACCGCGTAACACCGCAACATAGCTGCCCCGTAGCATTCAGCGAAGGAGCGCCGTGCCAGCGGTACATGCTACACGAAGACGCGAACAGGCACACAAGGGAATGCATAGATGATCCTGGGTCGAGGGCCCACGGCCCCCCCCCCCCCAGATGGGATGGGTCCCAGGACTCAACGGGCCCCCCAGATGGGATGGGGGGCGACGACGACGACGAATCCGACGACGACGACGACGACGAATCCGACGACGACGACGAAGACGACGACGACGGCAACGACGACGACGACGACGACGACGACGACGACGACGACGACGACGGCAACGACGGCGGCGACGACGACGACGACGACGACGACGACGACGACAACGACGACGACGACGACGACGACGACGGCGACGGGCACGACGACGTCGACGACGACGGCGACGACGGCGACGACGACGGCGACGGCGGCGACGACGACGGCGGAGACGACGACGACGACGACGACGACGACGGCGACGACGACGACGACGACGACGACGGCGGCGGCGGCGGCGGCGGCGGCGGCGTCGCCGACCTCCAGAGCCCTCCGGCGACGACGACGGCGGCGGCAGCAACGACGATGACCTCCAGGGCTTTCCTGGAGCACAACAATACCACGCCACACACGCCACATCCGCAGCACCACACCACACCCACAAGGGGGGGGACCCATCGTGGGGGTGGGGGGGGCGGATGCCATCAGCATGGTGGGGGGGGGGCCGCGGACCTAGATCATATATACACCTGTGGGCAATCACATCATTCACGCATGCGTGTATCATCTTGCCTATCATAGCGCCACGACTGTCGACAAACAGTTCAAACCGAATCATGAAAAAAACTCGATGCCGTGCGCGCCACACAGACCATCATACTCTGGCTGAGCTCATGCAGAGACTCGTGGCACACTACATTGCGCAGGGTACACGTGTGTGTGCCCGTATACGTCCACTGCGGCCCAAGCAGCCAGCGCAATCACTCGATCATGAAACAGGGAGAGGGAGGGAGGAAGGGGAAGAGGACGCGAAACCGACCAAAAGGGGGTCAACGACATACACACATGATTACGCATGCTATGCTGTATACATACACGCACTAGGCCAATCGCGCGCGCTCAAGTTATAGTTCCTGAAGACGTCATGTGCGGCGCGTAACTGGAGTAGGGGCGGCTCCCTTGTTGCCAATGTGATGCCATGCGAAGCGTCGAATTCCTTCCCACCAGGGCTTGACCACTCCGCCTGGCCATCATCCTCATATTCGTGTTCCTCCTGGGGGTGTCTGGGAAACCCCTGTTCGTCCACAACGTTCGGCCCATTCGTCCCGAAACAACACCTTCGCGTCCGCCTCGGTAAGATTCCGATTGGGACTTCAATTGCGTGTGCCTTTCCGGATTTCGAGAACGCCTGGGAATATGATGGACACTTCTTTGGCAAATTTCGAATACCGCTCCAAAGACCTTCCCGTGTCCTTCCTCCTTCCTCCTCCGCATCGTTCCTCCCTCCATCTCTCCTCTCTCCTCCCTCTCCCTCTCTCATCCATCCCTTCTTCCCTCCCTCTTTCCTCCGCTCTTTCTCTTCCCAGGTTTGGGCCAAGTGAATACGACAACATCGATGACGATGACGAGGAACGCCCCATAGTTCCCTCTGGCATGCTCTCATGCCCCCCCGAACTGCTCCAATGACCTCGCCGCTTCGCGGCATGCACGTCCTTAATGGGCCCCGGAAACGGCAGGGCCGTTTTTTCACCGTTTCCGAAAACGTGTCCCTTGAAAATGGAAGCGGCAAAAAAACGGCGACCGGAAACGGCAACAAAAACGGCTCCAGGATTGGAACCGGAGCGGGAACCCGTAAAAGAACGGCGACGGAACCGGTAAAAAAACGGCGTCGGAACCGGCCCCAAAAACGGCAGAACGGAACCGGTGTGGAAAACGGCCCTGTCGTTTCCAGGGCCCTCTAAGGGCGTTGCGCCCGCCGAGTACGGCAGAAGGACACCTCGAGGGAAGACGAGCAGTGCCAGGCGCTCCCAGTGCCCCGCGGCGCTCCCAAAGTCCAGAGGTGCTCCCCGGGCGCTCTCGGGCGCGCTCCAGAGCGTCCCCGGGCGCTGCCAGGAGAGCTCCCACGCGCGCTCCCAGGCGCGCCCCCGGGCGCTCCCAGGCCGACCAGCCACAACTGGGGGAGCTGTGGTCCTTACCCCCCTGGGGGCGCCCATTGCCTCGACGAGCCCTCGAGAGTGGTGTCGAAATCGACGGGTCCCCCCGGGGGGGAAGGACCACAGCCGTCCCCAGTTGTGGCTGGCCTGCCAGGCGCTCGCAGGCGCTCCCCGGCGCCCCAAAGGGCTCCCAGGAACGCCCAAACGCACCCGGGCGAGCCCCGGGGCTCTCGCACGCGCTGCAGGGTGCTTCCAGGCGCTCCGCGGCCGGGCAGCCGCGTCTTGCTGACCCCCGCCGCGACAGCTGGCACCGCAGCAAGCGTTCAGATAGCCAGCCCTATTTCCCCTTGCGCTCTGAATGATTCGAGCTCTGCCTTCAGCCGGTCGACGAAGGCGCACGATGACCTTGACCCTGCAACCGCTGCCTCTGCCGAGGCGACGGTGTGCTGGGCAGCGGCATTATGCTCGGGTCTACTTCTCCCATGAACCCGCTTCCAGGATCCAAACTGATCGGCAGCGTGCCACACGGCGCGTCGCATGAGGAAACAAACCAGCTGGAGCCCAGATGAAAGGGCCCTGCCATGAACCGAAATTACTACGGGCTCCTCCTCCTCCTCCTCCTCCTCCTCCTCCTCCTCCTCCTCCTCCTCCTCCCTCTCATCCTCCGTGTTCCCCTTCTCTCCCAGCGTCCTGTCTGGCTAGCGAAGACCAGCGCCTGCGGTGGTGCTGGCGGCGCTGCGTGGACACCAGGCGCCTCTGCTCCGGACGGTCGCATCTCCTCCTGCCCGCCTGCCCCCCTGGGCTCCCCAACTTCGATCTTCCCCCTCTCCTGCCATCCCTCCAATCCTCCCTGTTTCTCATCCGCCCTCCCTTCCCTCCCTCCTCCTTCCTTCCCTCTTCCCTCCGTTTCCCTCCTTCTCGATGCTTCGCCCCTCCCGCGCTGGAGACAGGAGAGGACTGAGGCGGGCCAGCAGGCAGCAGCGCGGGGAAAGGGTGTCTGCGTGCCCCCCCGCTGGGCCCTGAACAGCTCTGGGTGGGGGGGAGCTGGAGGAGGAGGAGGAGGAAGAGGAGGAGGAGGAGGAGGAGGAGGAGGAAGGACCCAACCATGTGCAGTTCTGAATAACGCTTTGGATGCCATGACAATGGACACGCTAACACTAGCACCATTGAATGAAACATGTGTTTAAAATGTGTGAAACGTGTTCCAAACATGTTTCAGACATATTTTTACATATCTAAAACATGTTTGAAACATGGCTTAGACATCAGGCAAGTATTTGGCAGCATGCTTCCTCTCAATTTCCACAAGCAACTGTGGGTATCTTTGAAGGGGCCCTGGGACACACAAATAAATACACACAAATAACAAGATTCCCCTATAGTTTCCCATATTTTCTTGGTTTTTGTCTTCCCCCTCACTTCCAATATTTTCCCATATTTTCGGGGGAATCAACGATCAATTATTTCTGTGCGTGTTTTATATCCTGAATCTTTGCGCGTGTCACGGGCGTGCCAAAGTGGGCACGGGTACGCCGTGCGGGCGCTGCCGCGTGGGGCCACGAAGGCGTGCGGACGGGGCGCGCCGTAACGATGGGGCAGAACCGCATGCGGGCGCTGCCGCCGTGGCCTTCGATGAAGCTCCCAATGGAAGCACGAAGCGTGTGATCTGGCCATCGCTCGGACGTTCCTTCCCTGTGCTTTGCTCGGTTGCGTGCGTGGTTTTTGTTCGCAGGATGATCCAGGATGCTCCTTAATAATCCCCGCCAGGAAGAAGTGCACACGTTTGAGCGATACCAAGTGATGGGTGCGCCGAAATTCAGGGTGGAACCACATGCATGAGCTGCCACTGGGGCCTTCGGTGGACGTGACCTTCCTATGGGGCCGCGAAGCGAGTAAGGGATGCGCCGAAATGGAGGGGTGAAACCGCATGCGGGCGCTGCCACTGGGGCCTTCGGTGGAGCTCCCTATGAGGCCACGAAGCGTATGAGGGGTTCGCCGAAATGGGAGATGGGCCAAGCACTTTCTCCAATGCCAGGCGCATGGAGGTGCCACTGTCCGCCATCACCGCGCAGAACATCATCACAATCTCCAACTCGCCACTCCTCGTAATCTTCTCGCTTATCGTCTAACTCCGTAAACCTAGAATTCCTTGCTGTCTATGGCCTTCTCGCCTGATCGCCTCGGATTCCTCCTCGATGTCCACCTGTCAACCAATCTGCCTCGCCTTCCGGATCCCTGGTGCCGTCTCCAGCCCGTGCCTCGCTTGCTATGGGCTCGAAGCTGGCGCCCGTCATTCTGCTTTCGATGTCCAAGGCCCAAGCAACATGCACGAATCCGTCCGACGCCTTACCCTGGCTGCCAGGTGACCTCCGCGGTGGTCGATCAGACGGGCCAGCGCTACCGAGGCGAAGCACCCCTGCTCGTGGAAGGTGGCTGTGGTGCTGCTGAGGACGACACATCTGCCACGTGCTTGTGCTGATGAAGCAGAGGGCCCAGCTGCGTGGCGGGCGCCGCCGCGTGGCTCGCTGGGGCGCCGGCCCCGCCGCCGCTCCGCTGCGGGCTCCCGGCCCAGAGCAAGACGCGGCGGCGGGCGCAGGCCGGCGCCCCCGGGAGGAGGAGCGAGTCGGTCGAACGCTTCTCGAACGTGCTGGAGAAGCGGGCGGCAGCAGACGAGGAGGAGGAGGAGGAGCAGCAGCAGCAGCAGCGGCGGCAGGAGCAGCAGCTGCAGGATCGCAACGCATCGGATCCCCAGCGCCGGGATCTCGGGCCGCAGTTCGAGGCGCCAGCGCCGCCGCTCCGAGGCGCTCGTCTGGCTCTGTCTGCTGGCGTGGGCGTTTGTCCTCCCGGAGCAAAGGCATGATCTTCGACATGACGGATCGATCGGTTTAGCGTATCCTTCCTCCTTGCGCCCGTCTCCTCCCGCCTCTCACAGGCCTCCCCCCTCCCCGCTGGCGCCACGTCGTTGTCTGGGGCAGCCATAGCCTCAGAGGTGGGAGGGGGCGGCGGGCGGGCGAGGAGGCGGTGGCGGTGGCGGCATGCGGAAGCTGCCCCTGATTCTGACATCGGAGATGCACCAAAGCTCCACCATTACGTGGTGAAGAAATGTATTCAATGGCTGGGAAAGAATGATCACTGTATCGCCAATTCGCCGGCCAGGTGGGAACTTACGTGTGTGCTGCTCGCTGATGTAGGCGTAAAATGCGAGGGAGCGAGACGATCAACAAAACCACCTGTCAAAGTGATCCTTGTTTTCCAGGTGCAATGTCGATGTGCCAACGCTGGTTGATCCTGGCAGGCAGGGTAACACGAGAGCAAAGAAGGCATGTGTAGATGGGGACGGAGAGGGGCACTGCTGCCAAGTACCAAACTGAGGGCTTCTGCGGGGAACGGAAGAAAAGAGCGGTGGGGGAAATCAAGTTGCGTGCGTGTGTTAATGAATCAATGAAAGAGAGGGAGAGAGAAAGAGAGAAAGAGAGAGAGAGAGACAAACAAAAACAAAAAACGAGAGAGAGAGAGAGAGAGAAAGAGAGGGAGAGTGAATGAGCGAGTGACTAAGTGAGCGAGTGAATAGGAGAGAGAGACAGACAGACAGACAGACAGACAGACAGACAGACAGACAGACAGACAGACAGACAGACAGACAGACAGAGAGAGAGAGACAGACAGACAGACAGACAGACAGACAGACTGACAGACCGACCGACGGACAGACAAACAGACAGACAGACAGACAGACAGAGAGAGAGAGAGAGAGAGACGGAGAGGCAGGGAGGGAGGGGACAGGAGGGGAGGGAAGAAGGCGGCAAAGGGTAATGTTGGATAGAAGGAAATCTTTCGGAAGGGTGGGATGGAGGGAGAAGGTAGACAGAGACTGGGGGACAGGAAGCGACGGAGGGATCGGGGAGGGAGGGAGAAGCTGAGGGGAGGGAGAGAGGGAAAGGGAGGAAGGTGATTGGGGGGGCGAGGTAGGGGATGAGGAGGGGGCATTTTTGGCTCCACCAGCAGCTGCCACGCACCTTTGAAATCAAAGCGGCCTCGAAGGTTGACCGCCTCGCGCCGATCACTCTGCTGGACGCTCACATTACGGAGCTGCTTGTGTTCCCCAACACAAATCACCTTCCAAGCAAAAGGAGCGCCCGCAATTGTGGGGGGGAGGCACGCCTTCCCGGGGTTCCGAAACTGACCGCGGCCACTGCAGGACTTGCGAATCACGTGCTTAAGCCTAACGGCTAACGAAGGCCTGGGGGTCACGCTTGCGAGGCCCCCCGGCAGTGTCCATCAGGGCATTGGGACTCATACAAGAAAGCCCTAATACACCCCTCACGGCGCCAGACTCTCGAAACGAACTTCTAGCCCATGGTATGGGGCAGCCTCTCCGAAGTGGAACGCAGCAAAGGGGCAACATGTTGGTTGCCAACTCGCCAGCAGCACGAGATGCGGCGATCGACCGATCGATCCCGTCCATCACACCGGGGTCTGCCTGCGGATGGGACTGCGCCGCCACCGTCGCAGACGCGCCAAGTCAACTGTTGTCAAGCCTCTTTGGATTATCATGCGCCTTGACCTTCTCGCGAACCAAAAGTCAAGCGATGTGTCCAAACCAAAAGGAATACGAACAGCCCGCATGCGTTTACAGCTAATCTGGCGGACCCCACACCATGGCAGTTTTTTTTTGTCGGAAGCCCGATTCTCAAACCAAGGACACGCTTGAGCGGCGATGTCATCTTCAACCAGCGGTAGTGCTTACAAGGGCGACTGAGATTTGAATGGTCATCTGCTGCGCGGGCCCATCCTTCCACATGAACTGGAACGAGCGAGTCGCGAGTCTCCTGACACTCTGGGCCGTGCCAGAGCCCGCGGCGGAGGGCGTCCCCCGCGCCTTCGCAAAGTTGACATACATGTGGGATATGATGCCCCAACCCAGTGGGCAAATATCGAGTGAAGACTGCACTGGCGCTTCGCGACATGCACCTTGCTCCAGGAATGTTCGGCGGTAGGCGGAGAGGCGTCGTGTTCTGGGGCTTGCGCTGAGCCACCCGGCCAGAAGAGACAATGTGATAACTTGGGTTCGAGTTTTGGATCATTGTGAGATAGTTGAAAACTCGTGTTGCGAATTGGTATTGTCGCACCCATAGTGAATCATTGAAGACGCGAGCGGAGCGGAAGAAGGTGCTCTGCCCGCGTGTGCAAAGGTAGGTGGAACACATGTAGTCCACAGACGAGCGGTGCTGGACACCCGCAACTGCGTAGCGCCGAAGTGACTGGGATCCCAAACTTCCCCGCGCTGGCTGCATGGAGCAGGGGCTTGCGAAGGACAGCCGCGCTGGGAAGGTGCATAGAAAATGCAGACGCAAACGATGGGCAACCTCAGTGTTCTTCTGCCGAAATGAGCATGGTCTCGGAGCTTCCCGCAACGCGTACATGTGGAGGACCCTAGTTCGGAGGTTGTTCGAACATGTCTTTCTCGTGAGGCCTCGCAGGACTTGCAGGCCCGATCGGACTGCTGTAACTGAGTCGTGGAGGGAACATCGACGGGCAACGTGTCGCAACACTCAGAGCATGTGAAAACGGTTTCCTTCCGACGAGGCATGCTGGAGAGCAGTGAAAGAATTGAGCTGGAGGCTAAGGACGAATGCAAACTTTGCGGAGTGTCATCGAGAGCGACGGTGCAGGACCGCCGCAGGGCCCACGAGGGTTCGGGGTGGAGAAGGTGGGCCCGCGGGTTGTTTCTGTTTCGGGGTGCCCCTCGAATGGGGGAGGGATATATCTGGCTTCCGCTGGCTTCCGCGGCCTTACTGTGACGTCGGGGACGGGGCTGGGACGCCGAGGAATATCCGCCGATCCGGCGTGTGCCTTTGAAGAAGTCTCAGCTACAGCCTACAGCCTAGAGCCTGAGCTTCAGCTCAGGAGGAGGAGGAGGAGGAGGAGGAGGAGGAGGAGGTCCTCCTCCTCCTCCTCCTCCCTCCTCCTCCTCCTCCTCCTCCTCCTCCCTCCTCCTCCCCTCCTCCTCCTCCTCCTCCTCCTCCTCCTCCTCCTCCTTGCTGGGGGGGGGGGGCGGCGGGGCTCTGCCGGGTAAGGGGGGAGGGGGGGGGGGACGAGTTGTGGTCCGCTTTCCAGGGGGGGGCTCTTCCGAGCCGACGAGGGCCCCAAGACGGGCCAGGAGGGCCCGAAGACACCCCAAGACGGCCCCAGAAGCCTTCGAGACACCCAAAGAGCGCTCCAAGACGCCGAAGATGACCTCCAGACGGCCCAAGAGGCCGCCGAGACGCTCCAAGAAGCCTCCAAGAGCCCTCAGAAGAGGACCCTTAGAAGCCCAAATCATCAATTTCACTTCCATTTTGGAAGGATTCATGTCTTCCCGCCTTTTCGGCTTCCCGACGCTCCAAGACGGCCCCAGAGGCCCCCCGGATCGCCCCAAGACGACCCAAGAGGTACCAAAAATGGCCCCAAGACGGCCCACGAGAGCCCCAAGACTGCCCAAGAAACGCCCAAGACGGCCCCGCAGGCTCTCGAGACGGCTCCAAGAGAGGAGCCAGACGGGGAACCCGAACGGAAATTTCGAGCCCTCGGCCTCCAGAAGCCCCCAAGAGGCCCCAAGAGGCCCCCAAGAGGCACCCAAGAGCGTCCCAAGAGGTCACAAGAGGCACCCAAGAGGCACGTAGCAGGACCCAAGAGGCCCAGAAGAGGCCCCCAAGAGGCCCGCAAGAGGCCCCGAGGGTCCCCACAACGGCCCCCAGGATGCCTCAAAAGTATACCCATGAGGCCCCCGAGAGACCTATCACGAGATCCCAACGAACTCTGAAGAGCCCTCTGACACCACCCAGGCACGGTGGCGGCATTGGCCGAAGGCCACTACAAAATCGTAAACGTCACCGTCACTGTCATCATCTTCATCAGCCTCCTCTTCCTCCTCCTCCTCCTCGTCCTCCTCCTCCTCTTCCTCCTCCTCCTCTTCCTCCTCCTCCTCTTCCTCCTCCTCCTCGTCCTCCTGTGCTCAAGCAGCCTGTTTTAGGATGAGCTGGTGGGGATCCGCGAAGCGTGAACAGTTCAACCGGTAAAGGAAGAGGAGAAGGGAGAGTAAGGAAACCAGCAAAGACAACGGGAAACGGTTCATGATACACAGCAGCATACACAAAGACAGAGAAGACCCGTTCACGCATTCGCATTGCGAGATGCAAGGCAGACAAAACAGAACCGACCCCCCGCCAAAGGCCACCCGGATCGGCGGCACTGGCCGGAGGCCCCTACAAGAAAAAATCGTACAAACGAAATGGAGTCCCGGTTCGCAACGGGTTTCTGAAGAATTTGGTTGCCGACCTGCTCGGAATCCGCCGGTCTTCAGGGAAACGCAGTCTGAGGGCGCGCGGAACCGCACGGTGAAGCCGATCTGGGCGGACTCTCTCAATGACGAAGTCACGAGTTCGAGTGCTTCGAAGGGAGCGTAGTCGGGCCCTCTGGAACCGTCTTGGCGGCGTTGTGAATCGTCTTAGGGCCCTTTTGGACCGTCGTCGGGCCCTCCCAGGGGCTTCTCGGGCTGTCTTGGACCAGTATTAGGCGTGGTGGTTCAGATGGCCAAATAAATGCAAAATTTTGAATTTTTGGAGGCCGTTGGGGGGGCCCTGTTGGAACCTTCTTGAGGTTTTGTGGAGAATCGTGGGGCATCTTGGGCACATTTTGTGGCCGCCGCTGGCCCATTTGCACGGCTCGGCCACGATTTGGAATGATTGGGTGGAGGGGGGAGGCTCGTGAGGCCCGCTGGGGCAATCCTGGGGGCATCTTCGGCCGTCCTGGGGCCCTCTTGGGCTGTCTTGAGTCCCTCTGGGGAACCTCTTGGGCAATCCTGAAACAATATGGAGCACCACTTTGGCCGTCCTGGAGCACTGGAAGCCAAAAAATGTCAGAATACTGAACATTTGCAATGCCAAGAAAGAAACATTGGTTTTGGGTCTTGGGGCCTTCTTGGGTGTACTCTTGGCGCTCAATTGGGGCACCTTGGAGGGCCAGGTAGGCCGTCTTGAAACCATCTTGGACGGTTTGGGTCGCCCTTTGGGCCGTATCGGAACCCTCCTGGACGGTCCTGGGGGCCTCGTGAGACTGTCGCCGGCTAACTCACGTGGTTTGGCAAGGACTCCAAAAAATGGCCCGGAAATCCCGCGTGACCCTTTCTAGGGGCGTGACGGAAGCCTCTGGGCCAGATCTGGGATCTGGGGGTCCTTCAGTTGGTGGGGGCGCGTTTTTCTTTGCGGGGTCCAGACATGCACACATATATATATATATATACAACATACCTACCTACCTACCTACCTACCTACCTACCTACCTACCTACCTGCCTACATACACACACCTATATATATATATATATATATATATATTTACACACATACATACATACATACATACATACATACATGCATGCATACATACATACATACATACATACATACATACAGACAGACAGACAGACAGACAGACAGACAGACAGACAGACAGACAGACAGACATGTAAATATAGAACCACGCGCGCGCCTCGCGCGCGTTCAGGTTCTAGCGCAAAATTAACAGGAGGGCGTCCTCGACGACGACGACGACAACGACGACGACGACGCAGAGGACGGCTGCGACAACGGTGACAACGACCAACGAGGACTTCCTGCCATCGGCTTCCATGTGTCGTCCTGCGCCGGCCCCGGGGCTGTTCGAACGTGGCTGATACCATTATCGCTGAACTCGTCCGCTGTTGTCTCTTCCAACTCCCTCATCTCCATGCCCTCGTCCTCCTCCTTCGCCTCGTCCTCCGCCTCTTCCCCTCCTCCTCCTCCTCCTCCTCCTCCTACTCTTTCCTCTCCTGCTCTGTGCATTCCTCCTTCTCTTCCTGCTTTCCGCGTCCTCGTCCTCGTCGTCGTCGTCGTCCTCCTCCTCCTCCTCCTCCTCCCTTCTCCTGCTTCCCCTCCTCCTCCTCCTCCTCCTCCTCCTCCTCCTCCTCCTCCTCCTCCTCCTCATCCTCATCCTCATCCTCATCCTCATCCTCATCCTCCTCTCCCCTCCTGCTCCTCCTCCTCCTCCTCCTCCTCCTCCTTCCCCCCTCCTCTTTCTACTCTTCCGCCTCCTCCTCCTCCTCCTCCTCCTCCTCATTATCCTCCTCCTCCTCCTCTTCCTCCTCCTCCTCGTCCCGCGCCGCGGGCGAGCGCGCCGCCGCGAGCGCGTCGCGAAACGAACAAATATCTACGTAGCACCCCGCAGATGCGGATAAGAGTGAGGGGACGGTGGGGACGTCGGCAGTCTGCGAAACTCTGGAGAAGCCCGCCGCAGTCGCCAAAAATTTCACACATTACACAACGAGCCCGCCGCAGGTGCCGATTCTTTTCTCAAACCAATGTGGATCGGTCGCTAGTGGGTCGCGGGTGGGTCGCGGGATGGGTCGCGGGATGGGTCGCGGGATGGGTCGCGGGTGGGTCGCAAGTGGGTCGCGAGTGAGTCGCGGGTGGTTCGAGGATGGGTCGCGGGGTGGGTCTCGGGTGGGTCGCGGGGTGGGTTGCGGGGTGGGTCGCGGGGTGGGTCGCGGGGTGGGTCGCGGGGTGGGTCGCGGGGTGGGTCGCGAGGTGGGTCGCGGGTGGGTCGCGGGGGGGACAACGACAACTAACAACAACAATAATACCAACAGCAATATCAACAACAGCAACAGCAACAGCAACAACAGCAACAACCATTTTAAGACTGTTCGCTCCTGTCTGCTCACGTGCCAATCAATACGTATATCCCATACCCTCGGCACCCGCCCTCGTCATCTTCGATCGTACCCCATTGGGGGCATGTCTTCCTTACCTGCAACGCGTATTTAGTGCAGCCCCTACAACAAGGGATGAGAGGACGGGTGGAAAGGGGAGGGAGAATAATGGAGCACGCGAGAAATTAGCAGGAGGGGGGACAAGGAACAGAAAACAGCTGGTAGGACCAGACGGGCAGATCGGGTGGGTAGACCCACAGAGGGCAGGTCGGGAAGGCGGGCCCTGGAGACGAGGTCGAACAGGCGGGTTGCTGAAGCGTGGATCCTGCATGAATCGCGAGGAAGCTTCGAGCGATAGCGCGATTCCCAAGTAAATCGTGAGAAAAGCCAGCGTGGGCCACGAAGGGCATAACATCCGAAGCCACAGAGAGCAGCGACGGGGCCGCTGAGGGCAGCACCAGGACCACGAAGGGCAGCGACGGGGCCACGAAGGGCGACAGCGGTGCCACGAAGGGCATGCATATGGGGACAAGACGGGCGCGAGCGAGCGGGGGCCACGAAGGGAATTCGTATACGGGGCCACAAAGAGCGACAGCGGGGCCACTGAGGGCAGCAAAGGGGCTACGAAGGGCAGCGACGGGGCCACAAAGGGCGACAGCGGGGCGACAAAGGGCATGCACATGGGGCCACGACCGCGCGTGCGAGGGGGGGGCACGAAGGGCATATAATGTGGGGCCACAAAGGGCAGCGACGGGGCCACTGAGGGCAGCAACGGGGCCACGAAGGGCACCGAGCGAAGGCGACCGCGGAACCAGTACGGGCAACGAGGGGCATCGAAGGCTGGCGAAGAACAGCGAGCGGCGACTGCAGTCATTAACGGGCTGGTCGGGCGGGCAGGCCCCGACGGGCGGGTCGACCAGGCTGGTCGTTGAAGCGTCAGTCCTGCTTGAACCGCCAGGCAATATGTAGCGGGAACGCGATCCATGAGTGTCGAAGACCGGCATCTGAATAAATTATAGAGAAAAATCAAGCGAAGCGGTTCGGAGGCGAGGAATTCCCAAGCGAGAACGCGATTCTGCAATAAATGGTCATGAAGTATCAGACGGGAGCCGCGATCCGGTGGCAAATTGTCAGGAAGTCTCAAAAGAGGGCGCGACTCCTCAATACAGTGTGAGGAAGTATCAGGCGGGAACCGTTGTTGTTGTTGTTGCTGCTGCTGTTGTTGTTGTTGCTGCTGTTGTTGTTGTTGTTGTTGGTGTTGTTGTTGTTGCTGGTGTTGTTGTTGTTGTTGCTGCTGCTGCTGCTCCTGTTGTTGTTGTTGTTGTTGTTGTTGTTGTTGTTGTTGTTGTTGTTGTTGTTGTTGTTGTTGTTGTAAGCCGGGGGCCAACGACACAGTTTGAGCCTCAAGACTTTCCCTGTTAGAAAACAAGGTGCGAGCCCCGGGAGGGGCACTTCAATCGAAACAATACAATGTGCACCGGGCGGGAAGGATCAACAATAATTCCCAACCTTCCTGCGTTGGGTTCTCGTTTTGAATAGAGCAGTGCGGTCGCGTCTCCTCCTTGTCCTCCTCCTTCCCGCCTCGTTCCTCCTTTCCTCTTCCCCCCTGCATCTCACCTTGCTCGTCGCCGCGTGTCAGCTTGCCTCCTGCCTGGTCATCCCTGTGCGGGGCTGCGATCTGCGAAACTGTCGCCACTTTCGAAGGCTGCTGGGGGGCCCAACGGAGTGGGGTCGTACTCAGACCCAGATTAGACCTCGCCATCCCTGGGGGGGCTGCGATCTGTGAAACTGTCGCCACTTTCGAGGGCTGCTGGTGGGTCCAGCGGAGCGAGGCACCACGGGGATTCAGATTAGACCTCGCCATTTGTGGGGGCTGCGATCTGTGAAACTGTCGCCACTTTCGAGGGCTGCTGGTGGGTCCAGCGGAGTGAGGCACCACGGGGACTCAGATTAGGCCTCGCCATCTCTGGGGTGGCTGCGATATGTGAAACTGTCGCCACTTTCGAGGGCTGCTGGTGGGTCCAGCGGAGTGAGGCACCACGCGGATTCAGATTAGACCTCGCCATCTCAGGGGGCTGGGAGGCTGCGATCTCTGAAACTGTCGCCACTTTTGAAGGCTGCTGGTGTGTCCAGCGGAGTGAGGCACCACGGGGATTCAGATTAGACCTCGCCATCTCTGGGGGGGGGCTGCGATCTCTGAAACTGTCGCCACTTTCGAAGGCTGCTGGTGGGTCCAGCGGAGTGAGGCACCACGAGGATTCAGATGAGACCTCGCCATCCCTGGGGGGGGCTGCGATATGTGAAACTGTCGCCACTTTCGAGGGTTGCTGGTGGGTCCAGCGGAGTGAGGCACCACGGGGATTCAGATTAGACCTCGCCATCTCCTGGGGGGGGCTGCGATCTGTGAAACTGTCGCCACTTTCGAGGGCTGCTGGTGGGTCCAGCGGAGTGAGGCACCACGGGGACTCAGATTAGACCTCGCCATCCCTGGGGGGCTGCGATCTGTGAAACTGTCGCCACTTTCGAGGGCTGCTGGTGGGTCCAGCGGAGTGAGGCACCACGGGGATCAGATTAGACCTCGCCATTATCTGACTGTCTTTCGCTGCATCCAGCGGAGTGAGGCACCACGGGGATTCAGATTAGACCTCGCCATTTGTGGGGGCTGCGATCTGTGAAACTGTCGCCACTTTCGAGGACTGCTGGTGGGTCCAGCGGAGTGAGGCACCACGGGGACTCCGATTAGACCTCGCCATCCCTGGGGGGGCTGCGATCTGTGAAACTGTCGCCACTTTCGAGGGCTGCTGGGGGGCCCAGCGGAGTGAGGCACCACCACGGGGACTCAGATTAGATCTCGCCATCCCTGGGGGGCTGCGATCTGCGATGTGAAACCGTCGCCACTTTCGAGGGCTGCTGGGGGCCCAGCGGAGTGAGGCCCCACGGGGATTCAGATTAGACCTCGCCATCTCTGGGGGGCTGCGATCTGCGAAATTGTCGCCACTTCCGAGGGCTGCTGGGGTGACCAGCGGAGTGAGCCCCCACGGGGACTCAGATTAGACCTCGCCATCGCTGGGGGGGGCTGCGATTTGCGAAATTGTCGCCAGTTTCGAGGGCTGCTGGGGGGGGGGCAGCGGAGTGGGGTACTCAGATTCGACCTCGCCATTCCTGGGGGACTGCGATTTGCGAAACCGTCGCCACTTTCGATGGCTGCTGGGGGGCCAGCGGAGTGGGTCCTACGCAGACTCAGGCTCGACTTCGCCATCCCCGAAGGGCTGCGATCTGCGAAACTGTCGCCACTTTCGAGGGCTGCTGGAGGGCCCAGCGGAGTGGGGACATATTCGGATTCAGATTAGACCTCGCCATCCTTGGGGGGCTGCGATCTGCGAAACTGTCACCACTTTCGAGGGCTGCTGGGTGGCCCAGCGGAGTGACGTCATACGCGAGCCTGGGGCTTTAATCCTCGTTCTTTCGATCGTCGTCCTGTGATCCGTGCAATGCGTGCGCATCCCATGTAGTTTGCACAGCAATTCACATCGCCTATATTATCGCTGTTCCTGCTAATGTTGGCCCACTCCTTTTGCCACTTGATGCGCGTGGGCTGGGCACGTCGCAGGGCAATTGTTCTTTTCAGTTATGAGAGTTGGGCAACAACAGCAACACTGATTCTAAGACTGTTCGCTCTTACTGGCACGCGTGTCTTGCATTCCATATACTCCAATCCTCGATGCCCGCCCACTTCGTCTTCGACCGCGCCCCCTTTGGGGGGGGTATCTTCCTTGTCGGCCACTGACTGAGCAGCGATGAGTCCTCGAGCGAGAGCGCCGTTCCTGAGTTCGGGCGCCTCTCTGGCCAGGGGCTCTCGGAGCTCCAATGGAAAAATATCGGGCGGAAGCCCTTGTCGCCGTGTCCGGGGTTCCACCAAATTGCCAGAATTACGGGAAGGTCTCGAGCGAAAGCGCCGTTCCTGAGTTCGGGTGCCTTTTGTGGCCAGGGACTCTCGAAATAAATCCTGAGGGGGCATCGAACAGGAGTCCTTGTCGTCGTGGCTGGGCCTCCGCCGACCTGACTGAATTGCGAGGAAATCTCGAGCGAGAGCGCCGTTCCTGAGTTCGGGGGCCTCTCTGGACAAGGTGTCTCGGGGTAAACTGTGAGGAAGGATCGAGCGGGAGCCGCATCCTGAGTAAATGGACGGGGGGGCCTGAATTTATTTGGAGGAAGACTCAGGCGGGAGCCGTTGTTGTTGTATTCGGGGGGCCAGGTGCCCAGTTTGACAACGACGATTTCCCCTGCCAAAAAAAACAAGGCACGAGCGTCGAGGGGCGCACTTTGACTGAGCAGACAATATGCATCGGCGAGAGGCGATCAACAATAAAAAACTTTACGGAATTGAGAACTCAACGACAGCAGCAACAACAACATCAACGACAATCATGTTACCATCGTGCGCCATGCTTCCACATGCCACACGCATCCTTCTGGATACCGCGCCCCATCATGGGGGTGTCCCTGGCATGCGGGGCCGGAAATTCCTCCGCCCAGGTCGCCCGCCCAAGAAAGCATCGCCACCACCTCTTCCGAGGAACTTCGACGTCCACAGCTCGGGCGGCGCATCGCCATCGCAATCGCCTTGCGCACGCCCCGCATCTCGGAGGAGGAGGAAGAGGACGAGGAACGCAGGGAAGATGAGGGAGAGGAAGAGGGAGAGGAGGAGGAGGAGGATGGAGGAGGAATTAGGAGTAGTTCTAGTAGCAGTACCTCCGAGGACGAGGTGGGTCTTACTCCTCGTTCGAACTGTTGCGCCACCATCCTGCGGCCTCGGCGCGTGACCCTGAACGTTCACGCCCCCAGGCGCTGCCGCCCCCATGCTCGCATCCGCCACCTGCCCCATCCACGCCCTCACAAGGAATCCCTGAAGTCAATCCTTGGACCCTCGACCCTTGGAGTCTCTGGGAATCATCCGTCCTCCTTCTCTTCCTCCTCCTCCACATTAGCAATGCTCTCAAAAAGCGATAAGTATTTCATAAGTGAGGTTCAACAGGGACTCTTGGAAGCCCCCCCAGAAGCGATGCCGAAACGAAGGCCCAAGTCTTGGGTAAAAGGTGAGGACGTATCAAAAAGGAACGACGAGGGAGGACGGAAAGGGGAAGGGTGGAGGGAGGAAGGAGGAGGGAGGAGGGAGGCGGTGGGAAACAAGGGGGACGAAGAGGGAAAGGAGGGATGAGGAGGAGGAGGAGGAGGGAGGAAAAAAGGACGGGAGAGGGAGGAGGGAGGAGGGAGAGGAGGAGGGGGCGGAGGGAGAAAGAGTGAGGAAAACAGAGGGGGAAGGAGGAAGGAGGAGGAGGAGGAGGCGGAGGAGGATGAAAAGGAGGAGGACGAGGAGGAAAAGGACGAGGAAAAGGAGGAGGAGGAAAGGAGGAGGAGGAGGACGAAGACGAGTAGGGAAGGAGAGGACGAGAGGAGGAGGGAGGAGGAGGAGGAGGAGGAGGAGGAGGAGGAGAGGAGGAGGGGGAGAGAGGAGGAGGAGGAGGAGGAGGAGGAGGGAGGAGGAGGAGGAGGGAGGAGGAGGAGGAAGAGGAGGAGGAGGAGGAGATGGAGGAGAGGGAGGAAAAGGGGGGAGGAGGAGGAGGGAGAAAAGAGGGACGGAGGAGGGAAAAGGGAGGGAGAAGAGGAGCGGGTGGAGGAGGGAAGAGGGAATAAGAGGAGGGAGGGGGACGAAGAGGAGGAGAGGAGGAGGAGAGGAGGAGGAGGAGGAGGAGGAGGAGGAGGAGAGAGGAGAGGGGGAGGAGGAGGAGAGAGGGATGGGAAAAAGGAGGGGGAGGAGGACGAGGAGGAAGAGGAGGAGGAGGAACAGGAGGAGGAGGAGGAGGAGGAGAAAAGGGCGCCAGTCCAGCGTAAAACGGTAGGAGAGCTCGGGCGGGAGCGTTGGTTTTGTCGGGACGGTGGCTGTCGGCGGCGAGCACGAGCACCGCCTTGAGTAAAGAAGGGAGGATGTCTCGAACGGGAGCGTTGTTGTTGTTGCTGGGGGGCGGCGCCGATGAGAGAAAGCGTAGCGCGCCTGTCCAAGGTAAAACGGGAGGATGTCTTGAGCGGGAGCGCTGGTTTTGTTGAGACGGCTGTTCTCGGCGGCGAGCAAGAGCACCGGCCCTGAGTAAAAAAGGAGGAGGTCTCGAACTGGAGCGTTGTTGTTGTGGGGGGCTGGTTTTGGCGGTCCCCCAAGACGCTCGATAATGAGCCTCATTTTCAATGAAAACGCAGCCGGCGCCTCGGCGAGACCGCCAGGGCGACTATAAGGGGCCCAACAATAATAATTGAGTAATTGGCACTCCGCAGTAACAGCCATCATTTTAAGACTGTTCGCTCTTATCTGTTCGAGTGTCCGTTTACGCGTATTTCCCCAAATCCTCGATCCCCGCCGTCTTTGTCTTCGATCGTGCCCCTTTTGGGGGGTATACCTTTCTTCCCTGCAGGCCGGGCCCTGGCAAGCGGCGGGGCGGCCGCGGACCGTCGGCCTGGCCAGCGGCAGCGCTAATCGGCGGCAGCCCGACCCCAACAGGGACGGACATGGGACCGACCACGACGACGACGACGACGACGACGACGACGACGAAGTCGACGACGACGACGACGACGACGACGGCGACGACGACGACGGCGACGAGCGAAAGCGAGAGCGAGAGATAGAACAACAGCAGGGCCACGAAGGGCGCGAAGTAGGCCACGAAGGGCGACAACGGGGACACGAAGGGAATGCGTATGGGGCCACGAAGAGCGCGAACGAGCGGGGGCCACGAGGGGCTGATAGTGCGGGGCCACAGAAGGCAACGACGGGGCCACTGAGGGTAGCAACTGGGCCACGTAGGACAGCGAGGGGGCCACAAAGGGCGACAGCGAGGCCACGAAGGGCACGCACTGGGGCCACGACGGGCGCGAGCGAGCGGGGGCCACGAAGGGCATGCGTACATTGGGCCGCGGAGGGCACGGACGGGGCCACTGAGGGCAGCAACGGGGCCACGGAGGACAGCAAGGGGGCCACAAAGGGCGACAGCGGGGCCACGAAGGGCACGCATATGGGGCCACGACGGGCGCGAACGAGCGGGGGCCACGAAGGGCATACATAGAGGGGGCCACGAAGGGCAGCGAAGGGGCCACGAAGGGCTGCAACGGGGCCACGAAGGTCAGCGAGGGGGCCACGAAGGGCTGCAACGGGGCCACGAAAGGGCTGCGAGGGGGCCACGAAGGGCTGCAACGGGGCCACGAAGGGCAGCGAGGGGGCCACGAAGGGCTGAAACGGGGCCACGAAGGGCTGCGATGGGGGCCACGAAGGGGCGCACCGTGGCCATGAAGGGCTGCAACAGGGCCGCGAAGGGCTGCAACGGGGCCACGAAGGGCCCTGGCTAAACTGCGAGGAAGTCCCAGGCGGGAGCCGTTGTCGCTGTAACCCAGGGGCCAATACTATAATTTGAAAAGGGAGACTTTCCCTGGTAAAACACAGGGCGCGAGCGCCGGAAGAATTCAGCGCGCGCCGGAAGGGATACAGATTCTTCAATCGTGGGAATAATAAACAACAACAACAACAACAACAACAACAACAACAACAACAACAACAACAACAACAACAACAACAACAACAACAACAACAACAACAACAACACCAACAACAACAACAACAACAACAACAACCACAACCACAGCAACAACAACAATAACAACAACAACAATCATTTTACCATCATGCGCCATGCTTCCACATGCCACACGCATCCTTCTGGATACAACGCCCCGCCATGGAGGATATGTCTGGCATGCGGGGCCCGATATTCCCTCGCCCAGATCTCCCACCCAAGAAAATATCGCCACCACCTCTTCCGAGGAACTTCGACAACCACAGCTCGGGCGGCACATCGCTCTCGCAATCGCCTTGCGCGCGCCCCGCATCTCGGAAGAGGAGGAAGAGGACGAGGAGCGGAAGGAATATGAGGGAGAGGAAGAGGGAGAGGAGGAGGAGGAGGAGGAAGATGGAGGAGGAGGAGGAGGGGGAGGAAGGGGGAGTAGTTGTAGTAGCAGTACCTCCGAGGACGAGGTGGTTCTTACTCCTCTTTCGAACTGTTGCGCCACCATCCTGCGGCCTCGGCGCGTGACCCTGAACGTTCACGCCCCCAGGCGATGCCGCTCCCATGCTCGCATCCTCCACCTGCCCCTTCCACCCCCTCTCAAGGAATCCCTGAAGTCACTCCTTCGACCTTCGAACCTTGGAGACCCTGGAAGTCAACTGTCCTCCTTCTTCTCCTCCTCCTCCACATTATCTATGCTCTCCAAAGTGAAGGTTATTAAATTATTAAGGTTCAACAGGGACTCTTGGAACCCCCCCAGAGGCGATGCCGAAACGAGGGCCCCAATCTTGAGTAAAAGGTGGGGAAGTATCAAACGGGAGCGACGAGGGAGGACGGAAGGGGAAGGGGGAAGAGAGGAAGGAGGCAGAAGGAGGGCGGAGACAAGGGGGACGAAAAGGGAAAGAGGAGGAGGAGGAGGAGGAGGAGGGAGGAAAGAGGGACGGGAGAGGGAACTGGGAGGAGGAAGAAGAGGGGGTGGAGGGAGGAAAAGGGAGGAAGAAAAAAGGGGAAGGAGGGAGGAAGAGGAGGAGGAGGAGGCGGAGGAGGAGGAGGAGGAGGACGAGGAGGATGAAAGAAGGGCGCCAGTCCAGCGTAAAACGGGAGGAAGTCTCTGGCGGGAGCGCTGGTTTTGTCGGGAGGGGGGCTGTCGGCGGCGAGCAACAGCACCACCGTGAGCAAAAAAGGGAGGATGTCTCGAACGGGAGCGTTGTTGTTGTTGCTGGGGGGCGGCACCGATGAGAGAAAGCGCAGCGCGCCTGTCCAAGGTAAAACGGGAGGGTGTCTCGAGCGGGAACGCTGGTTTTGTTGAAACGGCTGCTTTCGGCGGCGAGCAAAAGCACCGGCCCTGAGTTAAAAAGGAAGAAGTCTCGAACTGGAGCGTTGTTGTTGTTGGGGAGCCAGTTTGGGCGGCCCCCCAAACCGCTTGAGAGTGAGCTCATTTTCGATGAAAATGCAGCCGGCGCCTCGGCGAGAGCGCCAGGGCGCCTGTAAGGGGCCCAACAATTATAATTGTTGAGTAATTGACATTGAACAACAACAACAACAACAACAACAACAACAACAACAACAACAACAACAAGAACAACAACAATCACTTTACCCGAACGCTCAGTGTTCTCACCAGTGCCAGGGTTTTCATGCGACGCCAGCCAATACCCCCACTTTGTGGGGGGGCAGTGCAAGCTCTACCAAATATCCACACGACTCTTCGCCACCACCCACACCCAGCTTCCCGCCCTATGACGTTCGGACACTTCACTTCGTGGCCTGCGGACGACCGTGGCTACTACACTGGCGTGGAGTACACACCCACAGAAGTTGTTAGGACAGCGCGCGCGGGTAGAAATTTTGAAAAGTCGTGCAGGTGTTTTTCGAGGACCTACGGTGCGATTCGTGTGATTTTATGATGCGCGGTGCTAAAATTCTTAAGAAGCCCAATGGTTTTTGGAGATTTCGGCGTGCGCGCGCGAAGAAAAAACGAATGTGTCCCGCATGGTATTATTTGACAGGGATGATGGCCCTGGCAGGTGCGCAACCGTTGTCGCAGAAGTTCGAAAAAGTTGCTCGCAAAAGCCCGTTTGACAGAAATGTTTAAAAAGTGTTGGTTTTCCTACGAATCCGCAAGAGCGCGCGGGATGAGATTTTGACATTTTTTTGTTGAAAAACCATTGGTTTTTTGATGTTTTTATGTTAAAATCGCTCCGAACACTAAGCTTTTGGAAGGATTTCGTCTTGCGCGCGCGAATGTCCACTTTACCTTATTTTTTGCAAGGGATTCTTGAAATTTGATTATATTAGAACAAGAAATGTCATTTTATAGTGTTTTTTGCAAGGGAAAACGGATTACAACAAAACAACCGGATCTTGATGACATCGTATTACCTGAGGCTTCCTCACGAAAATGATGAAAATGTAGCTGCGGCCTGGGCGGCGCAGGGGGGCCGTGCACCAGGGGTCCCAACAATAATTATTCTTTAGAATTAATCATGTTCAACAACAACAACACCAAAACCACAACAACAACAACAACAACAACAACAACAACAACAACAACAAAAACAACAACAACAACGCACTTCAGCCACGCACCCACGGACAATGAATGCCCGTTCGGCCCCCTCACGCGGCGGGCGCCGGGGCGCGCCGCGACCTTCCCCCGCGCGCGATCCCCGCGGCGCGCCTGCGCGCGCGTCCACTGCCAGGCTGCGCGCGCCCACAACATTTGCAATGAAACGCACGTATCGCCTCGCGGTCTTGCCGCAGCGTCGCGCGCGCCGCGGCGCAGCTGGCCCGTCGCGCCGACCCCTGCGCGCGCATCAGCCTGCGGCTGTGCGCCCCCCTTGGCAACAGTATGAAACATTAGACGAAAAATCTGCACGAAAATGAATGACAACCTTTGTTCATTGATATGAGGGTTCGCAAGATTCGTGCAATGATGCGCCAGCATGCGAGCAAGATCGTTGCCGCCCGTGGCCCCGTCACTTGTACATGTTTTTCGTGCTTACCTTCAGAATCGCAAGCGGCATCGCATTCGCAATCGCATCGCGCGCGCCTTCTGAATGCCATGCACATTCGCTTCCGATGTGGGTCAGCACGAACTTGTTTGTGCATTAGTTTCTGTGCACATAAGATCGTGCCGTGCCGACGCGATCGGATAATTAGGGCGTGGACTGCGTGAACGGACCATGCTGCTCCCATGCGGCACTCCTAGCTTCATCCCTGCGGCCACTCAGCGCTTTCGCCTTCTCGCTAACTAATTTCGTTAGATGCGGGGCTCATCGCCTTTCGTAACTAACTTGTCGGGTCCGAACCTCGCCGTTTTCTGAGCTTCGCTTTCGCGCGTCGCCGGGGCAGTACACAAGAAAACCACCGCAAGAAATGCAGGGTTGGGTATATTGCACTTCGGCTGTAAACACAGAAGCCCAAGGCACAATGACCCGAGCGGCTGCTTGACCGCCTTCGTAGAGCAATCGGACATCAGAGAGAGAACACGTTTCGTGAACGGTTGCTTGGACACGTCAGAACCGACTCCCCCCCCCCGAAAACATTTGAAGCGCCCGGAAAACCGCCCTACCACCCCCCCAGACACCGGCCTCACTAACCAGCGCCCCCCCCCACCCCTTGCCAAGGTGGGGAAGGTTCGAACTGTCCCGCACGCTCTGCCCTCTAGGAGACCGCTCCGGTTACCGGAGCTGGCACGCAGACTTTTATTCCATCGAACTGCCCTCCCCATCCTCCCTTTAATAAGACGTAATGAGTGCTCGATCAAGCTCTAACAGAGTCTTCCTATAGCTGGATGTGGCTAACCCCAGTCGCATCCTAGTCGGGCTCGATGGAACTCGGTTATCATCCTACTTATAGCCAGATCCAGCTGTAATTTAATCATACGAGGGCTCGATCCAAATCTAATACGTAGCACCAAGCAGATGCGGATAAGAAGGAGGGGGCGGCGGGGACGCCCGCAGTTTACGAGACTCCGGAGAAACCCACCGCAGGCGCCAAAGTTTCACAAATTATGCAACGAGCCCCACGCAGGCACCGATTTTTTCGTTAAACCAATGTGGTAGGTCGCGGGTGGGTCGCGGGAAGGGTCGCAAATGAGTCGCGGGTGCGTCGCGGGTGGGTCGCGGGTGGATCGTTGTCGGGTCGCGGGCGGGTCGTGGGTGTAGAGGGCAGAAGTTTCACCCCATAATAATCACCCCGACAAACGAAGCCGTTTAGTAAACGCACCCAAGGAATGAATCAAACAGACCAGGGCTGTTTAGTAAACGCCCAGGGCCGTTTAGTAAACGTCAATTGTCTGGTCCGGGAAGCTTTTCCTCCCTTGAGGGTGGGTCGCGGGGTGGGTCGCGGGTGGGTCACAGAAAGGGTCGCGGATGGGTCGCGGAAAGGGTCGCGGGGTGGGTCGCGGGTGTGTCGCGGGTGGGTCGCGGGGTGGGTCGCGGGTGGGTCGCGGGTGGGTCGCGGGGTGGGTCGCGGGTGGGTCGCGGGTGGATCGCGGGTCGGGTCGCGGGTCGGGTCGCGGGGTGGGTCGCGGGGTGGGTCGCGGGGTGGGTCGCGGGGTGGGTCGCGGGGTGTGCCGCGGGTGGGTCGCGGGTGGGACGACAACAACAAACAACAACAACAACAACAACAACAACAACAACAACAACAACAACAACAACAACAACAACAACAATACTAACAGCAACAACAACAGCAACAGCAACAACAACAACAACACCAACAACAACAATAGCAATAACAATAACAACAACAACAACAACAACAACAACAACAACAACAACAACAACAACAACAACAGCAGTAATAATAACAACACAACAAGCAGAATTCTCATCACGAATTCCCTATTCAGCCACGCTCCCAGGGAAAATGAATGACCGTTCGGCCCCCTCACTCTGATAATCGAATCGATCCATCTCTACTTGAATCCTACTAGGGCCGATCCAGCTCCAATAGAATCCTACGATAGCTAGATCCAAGTCTAACTGAATCCTCCTAGGGCTCGACCCAGCTCAAACAGAACCTTCTATTAGGGCTCGATCCCTGCCTTAAAAGCATCCTACTGAGGCTCGATCGTGGTCGTCGTCGTCGCCGGACGGCGCTGGCGCAGTGCCGGCGCTCGCCGTGGTTTGCTGCCACTCGAATGGAGGAGGGGGGGACCCTCCTTCGAACCCCCAGCCTGAAATTCAAGGAATCCCCCCCCCCGCCCCGGTTCGAACGCCCCCCACCCCTTGAGCGCCCCCACCCCTGGGATCGACCCCCCCACCCCCTCGCGTTTCAGGCCCCCCCCTCGATTCGACTCCCCCCCCCTTCCCAGCGTCAACAGACCGCGCTCATTCTGTCCCGTAGACACGTGCAGGACAGAACGATGTGCTCAACCCGGCGTTTGCGCTCAGATGCAAATACATACAAATATCGCCGTCATGTCCAGACTTACGGGCGTCGCTGTATAATATCCTCGCGGATCAAGCTGGTCAGGCCGTTCATACACCATTTGACGACATTCGCCACGCCTCGGCGCGCTCGACGTAATGATCCTCTCACTTTCTCCCCGCCTCACCTCCCTCCCCCCCTCTATCCATCTCTCCCCCTCTGGCTCCCTCCTCCTCAGCCGCCCTCCTCATCCTGCTCCAGCCACTCCTCTCTCCCCCATTTCCCTGGTTCTCCATCACTCGCTTCCTGGCACCCAGCATTCCTCTTCTCTCCTCCTCCCCCCTCTCCCCTCCTCCATCTCCCTCGCTCTTCCTCCTCCCTTCCTCCTTCCTCGCTCTTCCTCCTCCCTCGCTCGTCCTCTTCTCCCTCGCTCCTCCTCCTCCTCCTCCTCCTCCTCCTCTCTCTTCCTGCTCTTGCACGCGGTTCCCCTTCTGGCCGCTGCGCCAAGGGCCCAGATGGCGAAACTGCCCATCTCCAGATCGTCGCCCCCGGCCAGACTGCGGAGGAGCCGGGCCTGGCCAGAGGTCTTCATCCGCCTCCTCCTCCTCTTCCCATCGACTCTCCATATCATCCTCTTCCACCCTCTTCCCTTTTCCCCACCTCTCCTCCTCCTCCTCCTCCTCCTCCTCCTCCTCCTCCTCCTCCTCCTCATCATCTTCAGCCTCAAGCTTGTCTTTGTCATCGTCCTTCCCCTTATCCTCATCAATTCCCTTGTCCTCCGCCTCGTCGGTCCTCATCCTCGTCTCCTGCTCGTCCTCGTCTGAGCGTCCATCCTAATCCTCCTCTCCATGTCTCTCCCCCTCCCCCTCTCCCATTCCACCTCCCTCCTCATCCTCCTCTCCCTTCTGCTCCTCCTTCTCCTCCATCATCATCAGCAGCAGCATCATCAGCACCATCATCATCAATCAGAATCATCACCATCACAATCATTATCATCATCATCGTCGTCATCATCATCGTCATCGGCAGCGGCGCCATCATCAGCATCATCCGCATCCGCATCACCATCAGCATCACCATCACCACCATCAGCATCATCATCATCGGGATCGGCATCACGATCGTCGTCATCAACGTCATAATCATGACCACCACCACCATCATCACCATACGCATCATCAGCATCACAATCATCACCATCATTAGCATCAGCATCATCATCCGCATCAGCATCAACAACGTACTCGAAATCACCATCGTCAACATCAGCGACAGCAACTGCCTCATCGTCATCGACAACATTGTTCTAACCACAGTCATCACCATCTACATCACCATCATCATCAGCATCGGCGCCATCAACAACACCAACATCAGCGTCAACATCATCATCAACAATGTCAACATCAAAAATCAACAACATCATCACCATCATCATCACCATCATTGTCGTTGTCACCATCATCATCCTCAACATCAACAACAGCAGCATCCGTCTCCACCCCGCTCTCTATCTCCCTCTCTATCCACCAACCCCAAACACAACAACGACGACAACTACAGACCCGACACCAACATGGCGAAGCCTGTCCTGCACTCGGGCTCGATGTATGGCTGCGGCCATAGGCAACACACAAGTAACTAAATTTCGTTCTGCCCCCCTCACCTCACCCCACCCCGCCCCCCTCACCTCACCCCACCCCACCCCCCTCCCACCCCACCCCACCCCCCAACGCGCTTGGGCGCACGAGGAGCGCTAGAAACACAACAGGCATGGAAGGACCTGAGGAACAGCGAGCCCCTTCCGAACCCGAACTGGTTCTCATTCGAGCTCCCTGACTGTACGCAGTCCTAGCTCGCCAGGAAGCCCAAAGACAGGCGCGAGGCTCAGGCGAACGGAGCCTGTGCGACCTCTGACCAGTTACCAACCAACACACAACACATGACAAGCAATTGCGCCAGTCGGAGCATGGCGAATGTGCTGCCAGCTTCCAAACATTAATGTACGTATCGAAGTGAATGTCTCCCCTCGAGTGAAAAATTCAAGTCGCACATGTGGTAAATCCGCCGACCCTGTCGGCGTGTGTGAGGGGCTTCTCCGTTCGACTCGTCGTCTCCGTCGTCTCCGTTCTCCCCCTCCCAGGGCTCTCCTCCTCAAGCGCGCTACCCAAAGCGAAATTAAACGACGTCGACGTCGTAGTGGAGTCGAAGGGAAGCCCCTTCCCTTTGATCCCTTCCCCGCAGGGGGGGGGAGGGGGGGGGGGCCCGGGGCAGATACGACGCCCGCCGGGGCGCACTTTCCTCGAGCGGGCACGCACGGGATGCACTTCCTCCTCCTCCTGGTCCTCCTCCTCCTCCTTTTCCTCCTCCTCCTCCTCCTCCTCCTCCTCCTCCTCCTCCTCCTCCTCCCGCAGAGGCGTCCCGGGAGCGGGCCCCGAGTCAAAATACCACCGCCCTAGGGCGCATTTTCCTCGAGCGGGCACGCCCGAGAGGCACTTCTTCCTCTTCCGGGAGCACGTCCCAAGTCAGAATATTACACTCCCGGTGCGCACTTTCTTCGAGCGGGCACACAAAGGATGCACTTCCTCCTGCTCCTCCTCCTCCTCCTCTTCTTCCTCCTCCTCCTCCTCCTCTTCTCCTCCTCCTCATCCTCCTCCTCCTCCTGCTCCTCCTCCTTCTCCTCCTCCTCCTCCTTCTCCTCCTCCTCCTCCTCATCCTCCGCTTCCTCCCCCCACTCCTAGCCCTTTCGATCAGGGTCGGCGGCACCGGCCGTCAGGCCACTCCAATTAATTTCAAGTCGCACATGTGGTAGTGAAGCCTGGCCGAGCGAACGACCTTACGCTCATTTTTACCGTCGTTCTCCTTCTAGTCGCGGAAGCAATATGGCCTGGCATGAGAAGGCTCGGCGCCGTGGGTGGACACAGGGGAATGGCGCGGGGGGGCCTGGGGGGGCAGGAGCTAGGGACTCGCCAAGGGCCTAACGTCGGCGCCAAGTTGTGCAGCAACCATCTGCATAGAAAGCTGCGCCCGCGGCGACCGCCTGTCCTGATTTGAACTGTTCGACCCCAAAGCAACCACCTAGCTCCTATCTGCGCCTGCATGGGCTATGGGGGTTGATGTTGTATTGGCCTTCGTGAGTCTCGCGGCTGATCCCTCACCGCAAGGTGCCCGTCGTGCTTTTCAACTGAAATGCCCCCCTCGCCCCCCCACCCTCTGTTCTTTCTTCACCAAGGAAAGTCTTACTGCTCGAGCTGCGCCCCTCCCCCCCCCGACTAAACAACAACGGCCCACGTTCGAACCGCCCTCACGACTGGTTTAAGCATCGCGCCCTGGCCCGCCCCCATTGAACCCTTCATGTCGGAATCGCGCGCGGGCCCTCCCCCTGTCCCCTTTGCCTTGCTGCTCAAGCTGCACCCCTGGCCCCCCGTTGGAAACAACAGCGGCCCCCGCCTGAAACATCCCCACGACTTATTTAGGAATCGCGCCATCGCTCGACATCTTCCTTACAATGCATCCAGAGGTCGCGCTCTCACCGGGGACTTCTTTGCAATCTACTGAAGCGAAGGGCTTTCGACGCCCAGGAACCACGCTCTCGCGCGAGACTCCCCAACACGGTGCTAATGAATCATACTCTCCTATTGAATTTCTTGCAGTTTGCAGAAGTTGCGTCAACGCCTCGCTCGCCCGACCCGCACGTGAGGGCCCGCCCGCCCGACCACCCCGTCAAGGTCCGCCGCCCGCCCGACCCGCTTGCTGAGGTCCGTCCATTCGCCTGCTTGGAAGCCCGCCCGCCCGCTTCAATGTCCGACCCGGACCGCATAGTAGGATCCGCCCGCCCGATCCGCCCCCCAGGGTCCGCCCGTTCACTTGCCTGGAAGCCCGCCCGCCCGCTTGAATGAACCGACCGCCCGACATGATGGCCCGCCCGCCCAACCTGCCCGTTGGGCTTGCCCGCCCGGCCCGCCCATTAAGATCCGCCTGCCAAGGTTCCTGCTACTCTCGCTTCCCCCATCCAGCTGAATACGTTCCGTCCTCAATCCTCCTCTCTCCCTCTTGCCACCTCTCCCGTGTCGCGTCCTCTTCCCATCCTCGCCCCCTCCATGGGTTGTGCCTCCCTCCTTTTCCTGTGTTAGGAGCCGCGCCAGCTACACGTGGCAGGCAAGCAAAACATACCCCCGACAGGGGGCACGATCCAAGACGAAGAGGGCTGGCCGTGAGGGCGTGGGATCTACGTGTTCGATGAAACGCGACCACCTAGGAGCGAAAGCTAAATCATGAGGTGTGCTGTTAGCGTTGTTGCCTGAAAGGCCTGGTGGGTGGGAGAAAAACAATGGGGTGACTGCTTGTGTCTGTGGGGGGGGGGTCGGGAACGGCAATGGGAATCAAGCCGACAGGGCGGCATGCACGGGGGACCAGATGGCGCACTCCACCCCGCCCACCAGACACCACCCCGCCCTCGCACGCCCCTGGCCTCGGGTGAATTGGCAGCGGAGGACACGTGGGCCGCGCGCGCTCGAACGCACCAGCTGACGAAACCAGCGCACACCGTGAAGGGGCCGAGAAAACTACGCCGCCCCTGGGAGCGTGGTGGAAGGGTCTGCTGCCACGGCCCGTGTCCGACCAGTCCGCGTCCCGCCTCGCCCACGACCAACTTCGACGTGCCTGTAACCCGCCATCCCTTTCGGTTATCTGCCCCCCATATATATATATATATATATACTCACACACATTTTGCATAAAACAACAAAAAAAAACGGCACCGACCGTGGACTCCCAATATGGGCGGAGGGAAGCCCGGGACAGAAACCCCAAGAACAGCATAATAACGCCTCGCGACGGGGTATTGAACGGTGGCTGTCCATTGCGGGTGGCCTCTGAGGTATTATTAGGGCTATATATGAAGCAATTGCGGATGGTATGTCTTGATATTTTGAGATGGCATCGCTGGCAGTGGAACGCCATCTGCTTAGCAATCCTCACATCGAGCGCGGGCATGCTGGCATATGACAAGATTGCTGCGAGATGATATCCACATCGAATCTGCACTGACAACGGATTCTGCCTTGCTACAGTCCCCCGTTGGGGCTGTATCCAACGAGCGATGCGACAACGAACGACAACTACACCCTGAAATCTGCAGCCGGTCACTGCTAGGCACGAGTACAAAAGTAGAGGTCAGAGTAAGACCAAGGATAACGCAGTGAGACTGCGAGCGGGAGGGATGATAGTAGCCTGAGGACTAAGCGAAGGAAGGCCGACCAACCGTGTACACGGACGCAAGAGAAACCAAGCAAGCCGACCACTGTTGAAGCCAAGCCGACCACGTGTGCGACATATCATTTTTCCATCCAGGGACCCAAGCAATATTCATGAATCCTCTGGCCCGCATGCGTCAGATCTCGCAACGGACGGCGCTCCCGAACTATGTTACGACATGCCAGCTGGATGGTCCACTAGCGCGGCTGATAGCCGTCAGGTAGGACGGAAGATACGAGGGCAGAGGAAGAGGAAGAGGAGGACAAAAGCGAGGCGAGGGTGCCTGACAATGGCGCTGTGTGTGCATCCCATCGTGGTCCCACCGACCAGTAAATAGACAGCACACAACGACAAACAACAGGACAGTGTACAGTACAATCCAGAAATTAACAACCCAATGGCGACGCGGACGAGTTCAAATCTGCCCGCAATTCTATCGCGCGGGAAGCGAAATATGGAAAACAATGTGTAGGTGCACGCGAGATGGAGAAAGCAATCCTTGAAACCGTGCCGACCGTGCATGACGGTCGGCATGCGCGACAGACCCTTGCCTGCCCCAGGTGGCAGGGCGTGTGTGATGTTTGCATGTTCCCCTCCCCCTGCCCCTCCCCCATGTTCCAAAAAGTCAGTCTGGGGGAGGAGGGGTGGCGGGCTGGGTGGTTTTGAGGTCGGGCTTCCAGAATGCTGAAGAGGCCGCCGAGCCGCCCACAAGAGCCCTACATGGCTCCCATGTAGCCCCACATGCGCCAAGAGATCCTCCAGAACAGCCGAACACGGCGCACAATTCCTTCCCTGACATGATGATGTGTCTCAGTCTGGTTCCAGGGCCTCCGACAAGGGAGCCCAAGACATCAACATGCGACAAACCGCCCTATGCAACATATCACTTCTTTGCTGTGCTCCAGCACTATTTGCTCAAGCCCACGTGTCCCCGAGAGGGTCCGATAGGGCCCCAGCAGGCCGCCAGGCAAGATAGCCCAAAGACCTCCCAAGCTGTCCGTCAAAAGGCCCAACGGCCCACAACTGCCCTCTTGGACATGCCCAAGACGGCTTCAAGACATCCGAAGACCGTTCCTAGATGGCCCCGCCCTCAGACTGCCCTAGACTTCGCCAAAGCGGCCATAGACCCCCAAGAGACGCTTAGAAGGCTGTGGCCCCCCAAATGCCCCCAAGGCAGCCCGAAGAAAACCCCACATCGGCCTCAAAATGGCCTCATCAACCTCCTCCTTCGCGTCTTCCGAATCCTTTTCATCCGGGTCCCTCTCCTCATTCTCAGCAACGTCGCTGTCATCCTCCTCCCCCCCCCTCCTCCTCCCTCCCCCCCTCCCACCTTCGCCTCCCGCGGCGGTCGGCGAAACGGCCCAAGCCTCTGAGAGGTACGCCCGCCTTGCGCGCGCAGTGATCGCAGAACAACCAGACAGGAACGGCATCATTGCGCTTGTATTGCCAAGGAGCACAGCAAATGCTGCCTTGAGATACCACCTTCTTAAGCTCCCGGGCATCCTGCGGACTTGGACCAATGGAATCAATCAGTATGGTGAAGCAGCGGCGTATAACAACGCGGCCAGCTCTTTCAACGCCAAGTCGACTCGCCAGAGCCGCTATGGAAGTAAGTTGAGGGCGTCTGGTGAGCTGACAACCGTTGCGCCGCTCCAAGGTCGTTTGGGTGAATGTTCGGTATGCTTGCTGACTCCAGCATATCATGCTGGGGGAGAGGAATCAGGAGTCGGGTAGGGAACTCAGCGGAAGCAACGTGGAGAGACCACTCGTCGGGCAGACGAGACGGAAATGATCCCTGCTGGCCCGTACAGGGCGTCACATCCTGCGTGCACGAATTTTAGAACGAACGGACGGAGGGATGTGGACCAGGAAACAAACGACACCACCCCACCTACGGCCCCACGGGGCTTAGCGTATACCAGCAGATCTGGCGTGGATTTGTTGCGTAGTATGCGCCACGACTCCCGACGAGCCGTAGCGCAACACGGAGGGCCGCGGGTGGGTTGGCGTCGTTCGTCGTCCGTCCAGAGGTGGAGAGAGCAGGACAGCCCACAGAAGATGCGCTCGGAGAGAAACCTTGCTGTGGGAGCCATAGGAGAACATTCGCTGCCGATCGCTCGACTTCCTGAGACATCCCAGGTCGTCCGCGGGCCCCCACGGCCGCTGAGGGATGCGAACAATCCGCGGGGCACCTGCTGGCGGGCTGGTATCGTATGCCGCGTGCCCCGCTGTAGGGTTGCGATGCGGGCAGCTCGTGGTGGCAAAACAAGAAAACACGGACGCTGGGCGTGCCCATCAAGATGGGTGCATCCACAGACCCCCGCTTGTCAGGGGCGACAAGGCGTGTGGGATGTTTGGCTGTCCCCGTCCCCGTTCCCCCCCCGCCCCCATGGTTCAAGATTCTTAAGGGGGGGGGAGCAAGGGGAAGGGTCCGAACTCGCCGACGCACCCGTGAAGCCCCAAGAATATCTAAAGACTGCGAAACGCCCAAAATAATCCAACACGGCCCGCATCTGGCACAAGACAAACCGCATAACCTCCGAAACGCCTGAGACGACCTGGGGTGCGCAAGTGGGCGGTCCCGTGATGGTGGCCCTTCTGTTCCGTGTTGATGGCCGCGCGGGGGTGCGGGTTTCATGGGCTCGTTTCCCATTCCTCGCGGATAGTGATGGCAGATGCGGAAGCCATTCTCGTCGTCGATATTCTGCTGCGCTGAACATGGCGCGCGAAGGAAATTCGCAACATGTCGGGTCGGCTTCGCGCCACCCATGCCTGCGGGACCGCGGGACACTAGTGGCATATGCATATACGTGTATTCATGTGTTTGTGTACAGATATGTGTGTATACATATATATATATATACATATATATGTGTGTGTGTGTGTCGCTCGTCAAGGAGACCGCGTCCGAGGTCGAACACGGCCCTGTACTTGTGACGGGCCACTAGGGCCGAGGGCACTTGGGGCCTCTCCAAGCTCCAAGAGCACAGTACACGGTCCCCAGACCGCGCGCAAGGGCAGGCCGAGCCTGCAGGGCAACTCTAGAGACCCAAAAGGGGGCCAGAGCACAGAGACGGTCGCCAGACCGCACCAAAGAGGCAGGCACAGCCTGCAGGCCTCGCCAAAGACCTGAGGACCTGGGGCCTAACCCCGACCAGTAGCGAGGGGGGCTCCCGTCACAGGGTGGAGCTTCGCCACCAGGCGGTCGCGGCGCTTGGCCCGTTCCCGCTCCGCTGGGTTGGCACACAGCGCAGGGGCGGGGAGGGCGCCAAGGCAAGGGGCCCCCAAAAGCCGCCCTTGCCGCTTGGCATACGCTCCACATCTCTGACAGACCGTGAAAGGCGGACGCAGGATGATCTCGTGCCCAAGCACACTCGAGAACTCCTCATCGCGCCCCCCACGCCCACCAGCCCCCGCGGCGATAGCAGCGGCGGCGGCAGCTCGGGAGTCCTGGCCCTGCATCTGCAGGGCAGCGGGGGCAGCGGCCGCAGGCTGCGTCGCTCCGGGCGCCGTCGCAGGCGAGGGGCCAGCGGCAGGGCGCATCGCACGAGTACGCATCGCACGATTCCCCGCCCTCCTAGCCTCCTCGCACGTCGAGCCGCCCTCGCGCAACACGCCCGCGTCCTGCTCTTCCAGGGGGGCCTCCAGCAATCCTCCCGTGGGTGGCGCAGGAGTGGGAGGCGAGGCGACGGAGACAAGAGTAGCAAGTGTGCCTTCTGCAGCTCTGAGGAGGCGAGCCGTGCACGCGGCTAGCCGCTCCTCGGACGAATCCCTCCTCCGCCTCTCCGACGACGACAACGACGGGCCCCCGCCGCCTCCATCTCTCGCCGTGGTAGAGCGCGCACCAGGGGCGGCACCGCCCTCACGTCGGGGAGCCCTGCTATCTTCACGCCCTTGTCCAGGCCTTCCCTGCGACGCGCAGGAGTCGTCGCGACGCGCAGTCACAGCGCACGCTGCCGCGGCCGCCAGACCCAGGGCAAGGGCAGCCTGAGACGAGGGGGGAGCAGTGTTCTCCTCGGCTCTGGATGGGCTGTGCACCGCCAAAAGGGCCGCGGCACGAACTCGGAGCAGGGTGGAAGGCTGACAGGGGCGGGTCAACAGACCGCGGATCGCCTCTTCCGAAAAACCCTGCTCTATTATAATTCCTGCACCCGAAACCCTTTCCATCGGGCGCCAGATCATGAGAAACAATGGCAAGGCTGGGCGGCTTTGGCGGGGGCTTTCGTGCACGGGGCTCGTCCTTGGGGCCATCCCACCGTCCTGAGCTCAGCACTCGCTTGCCAGCCCAAGCTACAAACCTGGCACGATTGACAGCTTCAGCGAGGCGCAGTGCCAGGCCTTTACCGAAATTGGGGCTAATCGTGACAACGTGCAACGCCACAGTGGCAAAGAAATCCGCCCACGCGTTCCCCAGCCAGGCCATCACCCCCACCCCCCGACTAAGCGCCTCTTCGGCCGTTTTGTGAGACGGGGTCCAGGCAAAGCGGGGCGGGGGTCGGGCCTGCCGCTCAACCGTGGCCCTTATGGCTCGCCAAATCTCAGCGTGGCGAGCGGCGGCCGAAACCTCGCTCTCGCTCCAGCGCTCGCCCTCTTGGACCAAGGAAAGGTGATCACTTACGATTCTAGTTACACATCGCGAAGCGAGAATGGCCTGGTATCCTGCATACCTTGCAGCTCTGGGCACCGACTGGATCCCTGGGAGGCTTCCAAGCCTGGCCTTGGACGGGCGGCCCTGGGAATCCAGCTGGACAATCGCCCAGGCACACCGCGCAACCCCGGGAACTTGCATACCCTGGCCAGCCTCATCCGTGTAGACCGTGCCTTCCCGGGGAACCTCAGGATCACCCCATTCAAAAAAAATGCTCAGGAGTTCTGTCGGGCCTCTCAGAGCTAGGTGGGACCAGCGGCATCGCGAAAGCGTGCTGGACCGAATCAAAGAACGCGGGATCCGCGGACTCAAGCACTTCCTTGCGCATCAGCTCCCGCGTAGCGACCCTACGCTTGTGCTCACGCGTATCCTCGTCCAACGAGTCCGCCTCGGTGCGTTCAAGCAGCGCGGGGGCAGTCGAGCCAACGATGCCCGAGTGTCTCGGGTCCCATGGCCGAGCAAGCAAGACAATTAGGCGACGAAACAAAGCCATGGCGGAACTTTCTCTCTCGTGGCCACATGGCCCCTGTCCACAGGCACTGCAGAGCTCCCAGCTCCGCCGAGTCTCGCACAGCCCGAGGCCCATGGATGCACGCACGAACTGCCCGATACCAGAGGACCTCGCCGCCGTAGCCTGGGAGATGCTGCTGTACACGCCGCATCTGCCACCGTTGCACTCCAGCTTCCAGTAGGTCTCGGAAATCACGAGGTGCCACCGCCAGAAGAGAGAAATACACGTTCTCGTCGGTGACAACTTCATGTGCCGATCTCGTAGACCAGCCAACTCGTCTAAGCGTCATCCACGTGCCGAGAGTGGGCCCGTGACTTTGGACCATGCCTCGGCCTTCTGCATGCGAGACACCGTCACCTCCCAAGCGTGCTGGAGCTGCGTGATGGAGACCTTCGCCTCCCACAGCCACGACGCGTAGAGGTAGGGCAGCTCCAAAGTGGCAGCAAAGATGGGATCATATCGAGGGTTACGCTGCATCACCAAGCCTGTCGTCAAAGATGCCGCCGCATTCACGCCTGCTAAGGCACCTGCAAGCGTGCGCACGGGCTTCAGAACATGCTCAGCCACGCCCATGGCAGTCGCACCGTGAAACACCGAGGGTGCGAGGCCTGTGCTCTGGATCCGTGCCACCCGTCGAACCCCCACAGCACGTTTGAGGATATGGAGCCGTCGTACACGAGAGCGCAGCGCGAGCATCCGCGCCTGCTCCTGCAACCGTAACGGCCGCACCGTCGTGAGCTCATGCCCTAGGTTACGCATCCAGCGCTGGCGTGCTATGTGGCGCTGCTGGGTGACCCGCAGTACCGCGCGCTCCGTGGCCGCGTCCGAGGCGACATAGCCCAGCTTCTTCACCTGCACTGGCAATCGAAGGTTGAGCGCCTCCTGTGCTTCGTCGGCTGCCAGGGCCACCTCCTCTGCACACTGCGCCTCAGCTCCACTCCATCTCAGCGAAGTGTCGTCCACCAGCTGGTGGGGCGTCACATTGGGGCAAATCGCCGAGAGCCTACACATGGCCCTATAGGGGAGGATCTCCAGTACTGTCGTCGCATGTGAGCATCCTGCCACGATGCCCTGCTCGGAAACAAAGAACTTCGACTCGCTGCCGTGCGCCCGCAGAGTGCGTGGCTGCCGATAAGTCTGAATGAGCACCCAGGCCATCCTCAACGGGTAACCGACTACTGCGGCCTCTCGCAGCAGGACGCTGGGGCCGATAAGCTCGGAACATTTCCAAATGTCGACCAGCAGCGTGAGCGTTTTCTTCCCGTGAGCCACATCAATCTCGTTATTCAGCGCCAAACAGAAAGCAGATGCCGATGAGCTGCGGCCCGCCCCCGGGCCCCAGCTGTGCGCACTCCGATGTGTCTTACTCCACTCTGCGGAAATTGGGCGCCTCGCTCTGCTCCAGACTCGCAGCAAGGAGTTCAGCAGGCCAATCAGTCGGGTTCCCCCGCTGGCCTTGGGCAGGCGGACGAGTATCGTAGCCGGCCTGTCAGGCGGCCACTGCAGCCTTTGCTCGCAAAGAGTGAAGACCAACGAGACTGCAAGTAGGGCAATGTCGGACAACTGGCCCAGCTGCCTGGAGTGAAGGCCAATCTGCCCCACTGCCGACTTAGCGGGGAAAGTATACAGCACCTCGAGCAGCTTGGCCACCGTGACGGGCTCAAGGTCATCCCAGTTCTCGGCGCCTGCGGGGAGGTCGACCTCACGGAGCTGATGATGCTGCCAAATACCTGCCCACACATCGAGCTCAGCATCGGCCAGGGCAGTGGGCTGGCACGAGCTGCCAGCAGTAGGCACTTCCACTTCCATCTTTACCTTAGTGAATCTGTGGGCGAGCCCTGCACCTCCTTGAAAAGAGGCCTTCGCCCACTCTTGCCGAGCTGCCGTGGCTTTCACCTCTGCTGCATTGCTGTGCACGTCGCTTGTCGCACTGATGCGGTCCACCTGCTCCTCGAAGGTGTCGAGCGCCATCCCTTCCAAGCCAGCGGCGAAACACGCGCGCGTCTCGGCATCAAGTAAATCGAGAAGCTGGTGTTGCCTCGGGATCTTGCGAGTGTACACCTCTGCCTCATGCTGGAGTTGGCCCAAACGTTGTAGCAACTTGGGGTCGGCCTCGGCATTCCCTGCCATGGCATTCAGCACACCGACGTCCCGCAACAAAACCTGACGAACGGACTTGAGGTGCCTCGCCCACCGCGCTGCTACTGCCCACGCAGAAGCGGTCCTGCCAAAACGCTCGCGCCGACGTGCAGGTGTCCAGGCAACTGGTATGTTACGCAACACAGGGGGGGGAGGCCTGCACGCCCGAGGTGAGCGGCTCTCTGTCGACCCACAAGGTCATGTCGATTTGCAAGCTCCCATTCGATGCCATCGAGCATGAGGTCCCAGAATGCGGCCAGCTGCCCACCGCACTGCACCTGCTGCACCTCCGTGATGACCTTCTCCCAACACCATGGGTAGCGAGCACATCCAGGCTTGAGGGGAGGAAACGCCTTCGGCTGCTTCAGGACTCGCCTCCTCAGTGCTAGCTTGGCATGAGGCAGTTGTAGCTGGACTGGTTGGTGAGGCCGAAGACTCGTATCCACCAGCACGTCCAGGGAGAACGCCTTCGCATCCGTGAGGGACCGATGGAGGATGAAATAGTCCAGTACACGCCCAGGAAGGGTTTGCACACAGGTGGGACTGGACGGAGCACAACACACTCCCTTCACCAAGTGCAGCCAGTTGTGTTCTAGCAACCCACCGGGCGTCATGTTATAGTCACCAGCGATGAGCCACGGGTACCCTGCGTCAGACACCCTCTTAACGTATTTACAGACCTCCCAGACGATAGCGAGGTTGCGTGGCGTGCGGCCCTCTCTAGTGAACAGATACAATGAGACGCAAACCAGTCCGCCAGAGGGTCCTGCGTGCACCACACCAGCAACAGCACGCCCTGGAACAATTTCCCCTGCCTTGAGGAAAGGTGCTGATGTTACCTGGATGTACGTGCGTGCAAGAACTGCCACTCCCCCCTCCGAGCCTCCATCAAGGGTAGGGGTAGCCGCCAACCATTGTCCCCGCCAGCCCATATCCAGAGCATCAGCCTGTACCTCTGGGAGCTTGGTGTCGGTCGCATGTGTCTCCTGGGCGAGCACGATGTCCGCGTCCGCCGTGTTTAGATACCGCACCAGCGTCCCGTACGAATTCGCATTGACAGTGACAATCTGAAGCCCAGGCCGTGTCGTGTGGTCCGCCACTGCGCACGGTGTGTCCTCAGGCAGGGCAGGTCGTCGACGCCGTGGCGGACTCCTCCCTGGAGCCTGGCTATACTTCTCACCATCGTGCACCTCAACACTGCAAGCATCGCAGCACCTCTCCGTGCTGCCTTCAGCAACTCCATGTGCAAGGGCAGCGGCCGCCCCGCCAGCGTGGGCCTCGCTCGTGCTTACAGGGATGGTGGTGGGGCGAGCATCGCAGCACCTTCCCAGGCCTCCTTCGGCAACCTCATATGCAAGGGCATCGGCTACCTCCCTGCGGTGGGCCCTGCTCGGGCTTACAGGGTGGGCGACGGGGCGCGCGTTGCCGCGCCTCTTAAGGCCGCCAGCAACGACTCCCTGTGCGAGGGCATCGGCCACCCCACCACGGTGGGCCTCGCTCGGGCTTACAGGGAGGGCGACGGGGCGAGCGTCACAGCACCTCACCAGGCCGCCAGCAGCAGCTCCGTGTGCGAGGGCATCGGCCGCCCCACCGCGGTGGGCCTCGCTCGGACTTACAGGGAGGGCGACGGGGCGAGCGTCGCGGCACCTCACCAGGCCGCCAGCAGCAACTCCGTGTGCGAGGGCATCGACCACCCCACCGCGGTGGGCCTCGCTCGGTCTTACAGGGAGGGCAACGGGGCGAGCGTCGCAGCACCTCACCAGGCCGCCAGCAGCAACTTCCTGTGCGAGGGCATCGACCACCCCACCGCGGTGGGCCTCGCTCGGGCTTATGGGGAGGGCGACGGGGCGAGCGTCGCAGCACCTCACCCTGCCGCCATGGGGAGCTTCCTGTGCGAGGGCAACGGCCACCCCACCGCTGTGGGCCTCGCTCGGGCTTACAGGGAGGGCGATGGGGCGAGCATCGCAGCACCTCACCAGGCCGCCAGCAGCAACCCCATGAGCGAGGGCATCGGCCACCCCACCGCCGTGGCCCTCGCTCGGGCTTACAGGGAGGGCGATGGGGCGAGCATCGCAGCACCTCACTTGGCCGCCAGCAGCAACTCCATGTGCGAGGGCATCGGCCACCCCACCGCGGTGGGCCTCGCATACACCAGGCCCTCCCCCCTGGGCAAACGGGGTGCGCGCGCTGGCACCAGAGCGGACACGCTCGAACTGGCCCTCCGAACCAAGCTCCACAGCCTGGTTATTGACGAGATTCTGGCTACCTGGACTCATCATCATTGCGACTGTCTCAGGCATCCACGGTGCCAGCTGCCGCCTTCCTTCGGCGCTTGACTTCCTGCCAAGATGGGGGCTTGAGGCAACGCTTGACAGCATCGCGCAGCTCAGCATCGTCATCTGTGCCGCCCGCAAGCTTCTCCAGCCCACAGGCCTCGAGGAAAGCCTTGAGCTCCCCAGTAATGGCGCTGTCGAGCTCCTCGTCGTCCATGGGCGAGTCCTCAGGGGCTGGAGGGCCACATGTAACAGGACCAGCGGCCGAAGCTGCACCAGCCTCAGGCACGCCCTCAGCGGCCGCAGCAGCCGCTTGGCCACCTGCCAGGGCAGCGGCGCGCGCGGCCTCCTCCTGCCTCTGCTGCTTTGCGCGCTGCGCCGCCAGCTCCGCCTCTCGAAGCTCGGCCACGACGCCCTCCACCTTCGATGAGAGCGAGTGCGCCAGGCCCATGCGCTCCAGCACCAGGCACATCTTAGAGAGCGTGTAGCGATCACCAGCACCATCATCAGGAGGCTCCGGATGCGGATCAGGAAGCACACTGCACAACTGGGCACGCTCAGCGTGCATAGCCACCAGTTGAGCACGCAACTTGGCCATGGCGTCCTCGCCCTCGGCGATCTCATCCTCGAGCTTCTTGAGCTTGGCCTTTTTCTCGTTTATATTGGATTGCCAGCGCAGCTGCTGCTTGTCCAACCGAATGATCTTGTCGGACAGCTCCTGCACCTTGACGGGGACAGGCTTCTCCTCGAACACCTGTGCGCGGAGGGACTCCCTCGCCTTGCGATAGCCTTCGACCACTGCCTCGATCTCAGGGGGCAGAGGCTTCGTGAGGCTGAGATGCGCGATGAGGCTGTCCAACTCTGCAATGCGAGCCTTGCTGCATGCAACCAGGTCAGGCTCTGTGCGATCCGCGCCCGCGTCGTCAGCGATTGGCTGCGTCTGCTTTTTCTTGAGTTCCTTCTCCAGCTGCGCGACCTTGTTGGACATGGCCAGAAACTGCTTCTCAAGAGGCTTCCCGCCTGCGCTGCCAGGCGGCTTGGTCCCTGACCGAGTAGACGGAACATTTGTCTTGGGCGCTGGCTTGCCTTTGAATGCCACAGCCTTGGGCATAGCACACGAGTGACAGGCCAGCTTGTCTGGGTAGTTGACGAATGGCTTCCCATCTCGTCCCTTGCACCACTTGCAACACCACTTGGTGCGCTGCTCATCTCTGCGACCGACTGGTGCCATTGCTGCTCCCAAACTGTGCGGAGTGTGCGGGGGCCACACAACACAGTTCCCCAAAGAGCAACTTTGGCCAGGGCGGCCCAGAGAACAGTCGTTTTCCGAGAATTTGGCCCAAAGCGCGACCCCTCGCGCTCAGAACGCCCTCTCGGACTCGCGGTCGTCGGGCGACGCATTGCCTTGAGCCAAAATGGCTACGGATGTGTGTGTGTGTGTGTGTGCGTTTATTACGTGGACCTTCCCCTAAACCAGACCCCCCCCCCAAGGATGCCCCGGACACCCTTTCGGGCGTCTCGGCGGCCCCCAAGACGCCCTTGAAAAAGGTCCGCTGGCCCTTTTTTCCGGGCCTCCCAAGGCGCCTTGGCGGGCCTTGCGAGCAGATTCAAAGCGATCAGAGGGGTCATCGGAGAGGCGCAAGAGAGACCCAAGACAGCACGAGAGCGCTCCAAGAGGAACCTCGATGGCCCGCCCCCAAGACGCCCCAAGAGGCCGTTCAGAGAGCCCCGAAGAAACAAACATCGCCCTATTCCCTTTGCGAAGATATACATATTTAGCATATCAATGTCGCTGGTCTTCGCAGCGTCCAGATGGGCCCCCGATATCGCCCCCAAACGGCCCAAGAGGCCCCCCAGAGGGTTTGAAAACGGCTTGAAAAAGGGCCCAAGAATGCCCTAGACAGCCCCGAGACTGCCCACAAGAATCTAACCCGACACGCCCCCAGAAGGCCCCCATAAGAGAGACACGCGAAAGCCATGGGAGATCCCCAAGAAGGCCACTGGAAGCCCCCAAGAGGGCCCCACATGGTTTCAGAAGACCTCTGGAGGGCCCCAGTTCCCCAAGACGGCCAAGAAGGCCCCAGGACGGCCCAAGAGGGCCCCAGGACGGCCCCAAACGCCCAGACGGCATATCCGTGCGCTCGATATTTGTTGTTTGTTTCTCTCTCTCTCTCTCTCGGTCTCTCTCTCTCTCTCTCTCTCTCTCTCTCTCTCGCTTTCTCTCTCTCTCTCTCTCTCTCTCTCTCTCTTTTTTTTTCTCTCTCTCTCTCTCTCTCTCTCTCTCTCTCTCTCTCTCTCTCTCTCTCTCTCTCTCTCTCTCTCCTCTCTCTCTCCCTTCCCCCTGTGGATTTCCGTCGACCTCAACGTTCGTGGCGCCCGATGGCCATCCTCATTCGCCCGCTCCTTCCTCTGGACCTTCCCCCCGTTTCTCCCCCCGTCCTCCCCCCTTCCGCCTCTTCAGTCCCCCCCGTCATCCCTGCTCCTTCCCCTTCTCCCGTTCATGGACAGGTGCCATCGCAACAGTTTGATGCTTCGTCGTTTGCCAGCCCCTTCGCCCGTGAAACAACATCATTCCCCCCCCCCCCCCCCCACTCCTGCCCGCATGCGTGCAAGCGCATCGGGCAAGCGCGGCGTCAGCAATCACCAGGGATATCATAAAAATGGGCCGATCGCCCGTCCAGGCCTCGAGGTTCCCCCTGCTGAAACAAGCGACGATTTATTGTTTTGCCGGGGAAGCGACCGGAACAAGGCGCTTGGCGCGAAGCACCAATGCAGTCTTGTATATAGATGTGTGTTTATATACACGTCAGAGTGAGGGGGCCGAACGGTCATTCATGGTCCCTGAGTGCGTGGCTGAAGTGGGGATCCGCTCATTCATTCACATCATTGGGGCCGATAGTTCGAGTGAGCACATATCGCTGAGAAAAAAGAGTGCAACCCAGATATCTGATCAACGGTGCGATGTCCCTGCCCTTCTGGCGGCCCGAGAGCTCCTTGCGGGTGGGCTCGTAGCCGACAGACGCGCAAGCGCCCCAGCCTAGCCCCACGCCATCCGACGTACGGGAAGGGTCGCGGGAGCCCGAGTGCAGGGCCGGAAACGGGCCGAAGGAGGTAGACCACCCGAGTATCCTACGACTCGCTCTGGACAACCACACTGCTGCAGAGCCTCTACGCTCTCGAAACAGATCGACGCACACGACATGCGAAGGTGAAGCTACGAAAGTCGGCCGCATTCCGAGGTCGCGCGCGGGTCAAGTCTAACCCATGCAGAAAAGACACCACGAGAGAGAGAGAGAGAGAGAGAGACAAAAAAAAAACGACCGAACGAACGGAAGGAGGAAAAGGGCAATTGAAGAGGGCGAGACACGAGAACAGGAGGGAGAAGAAGAAGAGGAGAGGAAAGCAAGCCTCCTGCTGCGGTGCCTCATATGGGGAGCCCTGCGACCTGCGCGGGCGCGCCTAGGTTGAAGCCAGAGGTTCGCAAGGACGCGTCGAACAGAAGCCAGAAAAGTCCGTTGCCGCCAAGCCACGAATTGAATGGTGCGCTTGGTCTTGATACCACAGCTGCGTTTACATGCCCCCGCGGTACATCATGCCAGACGCAATGTGCCTGCCGTAACTAGGGTCACACTTCACGTACATGGGCGCGGGATCGAAAACGGACATGGCGATGTCCTCCACTGACAGCTGCACTAGGCACGCCATCTCCGCATAATTCCCGCGCGCGTAGCTCGAGAGCACAAAGTGGTTGCGCGGGCAGGGCACGGGGCGCAGCGCGGCGACGCGGTCAGCGAAGAGAACATCTGCGCCAGGATCATGTTCAGCTTTGTGTACGTAGGACGCTCGATGCCCAGAGCGCGGTGGCAAATGTCGCACAATGCTTTGTTGTCGTACATGGGGGGAACCAAGCCAGCGAAACTGGCCTCAGCATGCCACGGCACGCCGGTGGCTTGCTTGACGGCACGAGCCTAAGCCGGGTGGAAATGCTGCCTCAACCTGCTGGCCGGCTGTATCTGCTCTGCCCTCCAGCTGTTGTCGTCGTGCATGATGGCCACGTCCCAGGAGAGGGTGCACGCAGAGGAAGCGGTTGTTTGGGGGCCCTTTGGAGGGGGCTGTGCATTCGTAAAGGGCGCTTTTCCTGGCAGCCATCATCCCGGCCACGGACTCCCTGGATTCCTTCTACGCGTCCTGGCGCAAGCGTGGCGTGGCGCCGCGTGCTTTGCAGCCCCGCCACATGGGAAATGATCGCACCCACACCGCCGAGATCAGCCGGCAACCCTGTGACGCCCAGGAGCCCGCACAGCGGGTACATACTCAGCAGCCTTTGGAGGGGGCTGTGCTTCGTAAAGGGCGCTTTTCCTGGCAGCCATCATCCCGGCCACGGACTCCCTGGATTCCTTCTACGCGTCCTGGTGCAGGCGTGGTGTGGCGCTGCGTGCTTTGCAGGCCACATGGGAAATGATCGCACCCACACCGCCGAGATCAGCCGGCAACCCTGTGACGCCCAGGAGCCCGCACATCGGGTACATACTCAGCAGGCACGTGCTTGCCTGCATGGCAACCCTGTGGCGCTCAGGAGCCCGCCTTCGGGAGCATCTGTATAGCGGTGGCGCCTGCTTGCGCTCCTGTTCTTCAGGTACCCGCACGGGTGCCAGATCGGCACAACAGACGCCGACCTTCCCACTCCCCCCCATGCAGGAGGAAGCGAGGAGGCTGATGCTTACACGCCGCCTCGCCGAGAGCTTCATGTCCGGCCTCGTTCGGCGCACGGCTCCGCTCATGCAGCTGGGACATCGGTGGCCGGGGAAAAGTAACAGAACTTCGCGGGAATAGGACAGACGCCGGCGCGCTCTCACAATACGTCGCCGTCCACAGAACGGTGGCACTTTGGGCTCTCGACCCCGTCTTCCAGGAGCTCTCGACCCCGTCTTCCAGGAGCAGAGGATCCCGCCCCCCACCCCCCGTCCCCTTCCCAATCCTTCCTCTCGCCTTTTCGCTCAAGCGCTACCTGACGCCAGTAGCAGCCGTGCGAGCTGTTCTTTTGGGCAACCCTGTGACGCCCAGGAGCCCTCGCCTGGGAGCAGACGGCAGCGCGTTCCAGCGCTGTTCAATGTGGCAACCTTGTAACGCCCAGGAGCCCCCTCGTGGGAGCCGTTGGCAGCGCGTTCCAGCGCTGTTCGGTGCGGCAACCCTGCGACGCCCAGGAGCCCTCTCGTGGGAGCCGACGGCGCGCTCCAGCGCCGTTCGTGTGGCAACCCTGTGACGCCCAGGAGCCCTCTCGTGGGAGCCGACGGCAGCGCGTTCCAGCGCTGTTCGGTGTGGCAACCCTGTGACGCCCAGGAGCCCTCTCGCGGGAGCAGACGGCAGCGCGTTCCAGCGCCGTTCGGCGCGGCAACCTTGCGACGCCCAGGAGCCCTCTCGTGGGAGCCATAATTGCGCTCACACACATGCGCGTGCTTTGTTCGGCGCGTTCCAGCGCTTTCCTTTTCACAGCATCCTTGCGACGCCCAGGTGCCCCTCTTATGGGCGCAGCCATTCCTCTCAAGCGCGTGCTAGCGCTGAGATAGGCGCTTGCCTTCGCTAGCTTTCCGGCAACCCTGTGACGCCCAGGAGCCCCCTCAGGGGAGCCATCGCTTTCGCTCACTACCACGCTTGCGGCGGGTTTGGCGCGAGCTTGCGCTGGCGTTTTCCCGCAACCCTGTGACGCCCAGGAGCCCAACTCATGGGAGCTACCGTTGCGCTCGCACGCATGCGTGCGCTTTGTTCGGGCGCGCGCCAGCGCTCCAACATTTTTTCTTCAGCAACCTTGTGACGCTCAGGAGCCCGTTCTTGGGAGCAGTCATTCCCCTCGCGCGCGTGCCCGCGCTGAGTCAGGCGCGCGCCTGCGCCAGTTCTCGGGCAACTCCCCAGCATTCCTGCGGCGGGTTCGGCGCGTGCTTGCGCCCGCCTGTCCGGCAACCCTGCGGCGCCCAGGAGCCCACTCACGGGAGACGCCGTTGACGTTCACTCGCTTACTCGCGGGGGGCGGCGCGCGCCCGCGTTGGCTTTACTGGCAGCCCTGTGGCGCCCAGGAGCCCACTCACGGGAGCAATCGTTGTGCTCACCTGCATGCGCGTGCTGAATACAGGCGCGTTCCAACAGCCTTTCGTTTTCCAGCAACCCTGCGACGCTCAGGAGCCCTTTCGTGGGACCCCCCCTCCTCTTACGCGCGCGCTCGCGCTGAGAACCGTCCGTGCACTCACCATCACGCGGGCGGTGGGCTCGGCGCGCGAATGCGCTAGCTCGTCCGCAGCTTTGGATGTTCAGGAGGCCGCTGAGCCCAGCATTCCGCTCACCCGCATGCTTGCGGTGGGGTCGCCGCGTGCTTGCGGTAGCTTCGCGGGCAACCGTGCGTCGCCCAGGAACCCGCCCGAAGCAGAGTGTCTCAGGCCATCCTCGGCCGAACGATTGATCTGGCGCGCACCGTTCCCCCCCCCCCCGTCCGTTGCGGTTTCGGCCCGAGCTCTTCTGGAGACCAGCATGGCGGCCTCCGATACGGAAGCCCGCCTTCGCGACCTTCTAGACTGGGTAAAGAGGGGCAATGCCGGCATGCAGTGGTATAGTGGCGTCCCTGGGCTCACTTTGGATCTGGATTTTCTGGCCGCCGCAGGGGCCCATGACGAGTTCATCCGGCTCTGGGAGCAAGGCGTGCCCTTGGGAGCTTCGCGCGCAGAAGCGCGATACACGCCCAACCACCCTTCAGTGCGAACCCACACCTCGTGGGCCGAACGCGAGTGGAGCAGGCTCGAGGAATTGAGCAAGGTGTCTTTCTGCCCTCCAGGGGCGCCACGGCCGCCGTCCCTCAACGTTAACCCTTGCGGGTTGCTGTTGAAAGAGCGCGCAGGTTCAACCCCAGAGGCTCCAGAACAGGATCGATGGAAGGCTAGGCTGATATTGGATTTTCGAGAGGGCCGGGTCAACGAACGTGCACCGCATGTCGGGGTTTCGTACGGAACAGTCGACATGGCTGTCAGCCGCATGCACCGAGGCGATTTCCTGTACGTCGTGAATCTCCAAGACTGCTTCTTAATTGGCGGGTTGAAACGCCGATTCTTACCTCCTCGGGTTCTACTCACACGAGAGGCGGCAGTTCGGACGATACCGGTTTCTGCCTTTCGGCCTGTCGCCGGCCCCGGGGCTCAATGACCGATCCATCAAAGAACTCTTGCGCGTCTTGGCGCAGAGGAGCGGCGTGCAGTTGCTCGATTTTGTGGACGATCTACTCGGGGTGGAGCGGCGTTGCTCTTCGGCCTGGACAGCGCTTGATCGAACGGTGGACTTTTTCCTCACAACGGGCGCCCCTGTGAGCGCGAAGCCCACTGGCATCAGGCCCCCAGACACCCGGCAAAGCTGGATAGGGTGGATATTCGATACCGTTCTCGGGGTTGTCACAGTGGCCAAGAGAAGTGCGATCGTTGCAGACAGCAACTCATCGCTGTTCTGGAGGCGGACTCCCACAGAGTTCTCTTCGCCAGAGACCTGGCCGCCACTGTAGGCCTGGCATCTCATATAGCAGAGCTCTATCCGCAGGCGCGCCGCCGGCTTCATCCCATCTGGACGGATCTAAACTCGGCGGGTGTGTACGCGCTATGGAGCCTGCTAATCCAGTCGTCCGCCTCTCTGAGTTGAGCCGGAAAAACATCGAGTGGGCGGTAGAAGCGTTCAGATCGCCACCAACTCGGGTGTTGCATGGCCAAGGGGGCTCGCTGTCAACTTGGGGCCACAAGTCGCCAGAGTACGAACAATGGGATACACTCGCCAGAGCGGGCCAGATCCGCGTCGTGGAGACAGACGCCGCCACGTCCGAGGACAACCTTGACGAATTCCGTGGCTGGCGCATACTGTTCAGTGTGGACAACAAGGCGGCTGAACATTACATCAATGTCCGCTACGGCGCCATCCCACGGCTCGAACGGCTCGCAGAACGACTTGAACGGGCAGAGCGGGCAGCTTCCTGTTGGGCCCTGGCGCTCCACCTGAGCGGCGCGGCCAATCGGACAGCAGACCTCGGCTCTAGGGATCCTCTGTTCGCCTCGCGTTGGAACTCTGATCCTTTTCTTGAGGCAGCGATTCGCACGCCAGTTCTGGCAGACGTCGTTGCACGGTGCACCTGCTCGTTCACACTGGACCTGTTCGCAGACCGGGGCGGCCGGAATGCCATTGTACCTTCTTGGCGTTCACCCGAAAGGACAGCATTTGAGGCAGACCTGACCGGCCACACGTTTTGGGCGCATCCGCCGCGAGCTTTGCTTCGATCCGTCTTGGAGTTTTTGAATGCCCACCTCGTGCAAAACCCTGGTACGCGCATCGTGCTACTTTGCCTGGAAGACAACCAGGCACCCTGGTTCCGCCCCGCACTGCTGCGGCGGCGGTTCCGGGTCAGGTCTTGGCCAGCCGGGTCTGACTTGCATCGGCGGCTCCACGGGGACTCGTGGCGCCGAGGGCCGCGCGCTGACTTGCCGCGATTGCTGCTGCAGTCCTGGCAGCCGAACAGGCGGGAGCGCAAACGATAAAACACATTATCGTAATCCAACCCGGATCGCTGTTGCCGCCGCCCCTGCTTGCGCAGCGTGCCTCTCCGTAGCCAGCGGCTCGAGTGCCTTTTCTGTTTGGCGCGCAAAGCCTTCCGATTGTTTCGCAATCCACTTCCACAATTCACGGCCATGGGCGAGGAGGCCGTCAAGAACATGATTGCCACTGCAATCGAGGAGGCCAGCAAGCCGGGAGGCAAAGTCTACCAGGCGATCGTCGACTCCTTCGCCGCGGGGCAGGCGGGGGCCCAGGCCGTCGACGCGTCTGCCGCGAGCGCTTCCACCAGGGCGGTCTCGCAGGCCCTCTTGCCTGCAGGAGAGATCACGGCCGCCGTCTCGAAGGAGTTCGACCAGAGGGCGGACGCGGAGTACCCGTACAGGGCCAAGCTCCAATCCCTCACCACGGCTCAGTGGTCGGCGGCCTGGAGGAACCTCGTCGTGGAGGCGGACGCGGCAACCCAGGCAGCGGACGCGGTCGCAAAAGACCCAGCCATGGCAAACGTCCTCGCTCTGCAGGCGGCGCGCTCGCAGAACTCAGAGCTGCTCGCTTTGAAGAACGCGGCCACGTTGAAGTACGCAGCCAGATTGAAGTGGAAGCCTATCTGCTTGCCCAGCTTCGGGGGGGGGATCCGACCGCCTACAGGTGTTTCTACAGGAGAGGGCCGACTCGCCGGACAGCGCGGTCAAAGCGTTGGCCCGTTCCCTTCTCCAGTTGCATTCACTTTTGGAAAAGCGGCACACGGTCGCACAGGCTGCAAATGACTACCTACCAGACCACCCCAACCCAACCCGAAGACCCGAATTTCGGGTTGAGGGGGGTACGGGTTCCATATGTGTTTTCTCGATGTTCCCGGACCCCCCCCCACTGGAAATGGAGGGCAAATTGAGGCCTTCGGGTTGGGTTGGGGTGGTCTGGTAGGTGGTGAGCAAAGAAGGACGGGCCAGCAAAAGCCGCTGAACAGCGGGCGGAGCTGATGGACCTCGTCTACTTCGTCATCAAGTCGCACAAGACGAGGACCACCAAGGCGTCCGCCAACACGCCGCTGGACACGGAGATCCTGGTCAAGGACTTCGGGGTCGACGTCCTGCTGGGCGAGGCAGCTCGCGTGGCGCGCGGCGTCCCGCAGAAGCGCCCCGCAACCGCGGACAGGGGCTCGGGGTCGGGCGGCCCTTCGCCCAAACCCGCCCGGGCGGTCGAGCCGGGGCAGCAGCCGCTCCAGACCGGCCAGCCGGCGCGGGCCTCTCTGGGCGGAGGGGACTCCACCCGGACCACCAAGAAGCAGCTGGTCAGCAAACTCACCGCGGAGCTGGAGAAGCTGGCCTCGCACGCTCCCCCGGCTCGCATCCAGGCCTGGATGGACGAGAAGTTCAAGCTCGACGACGTGCACCGGCAGGCGATGATGGAGGTCACGCGCGTGATCTGCCGGAATTGCCTCCTGAGCAAAAAGGGGGCAGTGAGGCACTCGCTGAAGGAAAGCCGCGACGCCGGCAATCCGCGCTTCATCCCATGCACGAAGTGCACGAAGGCCGGGCGCAAGGATGGCATCCTCCACTGGGTATCTGACTGCCCGCGCTAGGCCGCCGGCTCAGCAGCCCGGCCGGCCGTCCGCCGAGATGCATGTAATCTGCGCACGTGTGCCTCGGGATCGCAGCACAGCCTGCGTCTTCCATATGTAAAATATTTTTTCTGCTAACCGAGCCCCCATCCATATCGCACGCAGCGCACGCGAGCGCCACGCCCAAAACAATCACTCATTCACCTGCCTCTGTGGGCCGGGATTCTGCCCGGGGCCCGGGGAGGGAGCGGCTTGCGCGCCAAGGGCGCGTGGTCGGATGTTCATGCGTGCGCTTCCGTGGCCCCCCAACGGCGGGGTCGCGCATTCTCAACGTGCCAAGCAGGCTTCGCTCAGAGTCTCTAGATAATCCCCCATGGTGCGAGCATTGTTTGGGATCGCGCAGGTTCCCTGGCGAAAATGGTAGCAGCAGGGCGCGAACAGCAAGCGCGAGCAATGTTTGGGATCATGCTGGATCTATGGCGGAGAGGGAGTAGCAGCAGGGGCTAGCGAACGGCCGGGCTTGCTGCCGCCGCTTCCTGCCCCCGGCGCCGCCTCCCCTGCACCTCCTCCTGCTCCTCTCCGTAGCCTTTTCGGCCCCATGCATTGGATCAGGAAAAATGATTTTTCTCCCAGACCAGAGGACCGGCGCAGGGCGGCGTGCAATGGCGGCTTGCTGACGCCGCCAGAGACCCAGGCCAAGGCGCAGGACCCCGAAGGCCACGCTTTGCCGGCACACAGCGGCGTTCGTGCCCCAGCGCTCGCACATGGAGGGCAGCCGCCGCTGCTGCGCGGCGATTCCGGCCCAGCTCCTGAGCCTCGGCCAGCAGCGTCGGGCGCGATGGCGTCGCAGGACGCGCCTGGGGGCAGGAGGCTCAAGGGGCCGGCCGCCTCGTTGGCACTGCTCACCACCGCGACAGGCCGGCCGCTAGAGCTCGACGCCAGGGCGACAGCTGCCGCGGCTATCCGACAGTGTTTTGCCGCAGCCTGGGAACAGTCGACTCGCGACCGCTACGACGCGATTCTGCGAGGCGCTGTGAGCGCCGTGGAAGCGGACACGGCGTTGCAGCTTCTCCCTACAGACACGGACGTGAAGGTCATGACGCTGTTCACGGGTTTGGTGGGGCGTCCATGGACGACAACCACCACCGCGAAGGCGGCGGTGCGCGCATGGCATGTCGAACGCGACTGCGTGCACTTGTTCGAGGCCTCGTGGACACCGCGGGCCCTGCACTTTTGGCTCGGCTTAAAGAAGTTGGCTGATCATACGGGCAGCAGGGCCAAACGCCCCTTGAGCGTGCAGGAGCTGACGTTCTACCAGCGGACCCGGCTGGACACTGGAGCCCCGCGGGCCTGCGGGATGCCGCCCTAGCTGGCGTGGCATTTTTTCTGTATCCGTCGTTCGGCAGAGGTGCTGGCGTTCGAGCTCCGTGACTTGGTCGACGCGGATTGTTGCATGCAGCTGCGCGTCCGCAGGCAGAAGAACGACCCGTTCGGCAAAGGGATGCTGTGCTGGTTGCCAGCGCTTCCGTCGATGGGAGCTTTGTTTCCGCTCTTACTTGCGCGGCGGTGGCTCACGCAGCGCAGCGCTACCTACGGCATGGAGCCCGAAGGTCCACTGTTCTGCGTCACCGGCGGCGCGGACCCTCGCCCGGTGTCATACGAGACGGTCCGGCGAAGCCTTGCTCGGGTTACGAGGGATCGCGACGTGTGCACCCATTCCTTTCGGAAGAGAGGCGCGCACTGGTGGCGGGTGTCAAAAGGCTTAACCGACGAGGTCATCCAGGCCCAAGGCGGGCGGGCTTCAGCGGAAGTCATGCGCTCGTTTTACTCCCGCTTCACGAATGGAGAACGGAAGAGGATTTTGCTCGAAGCAGCGGCATCAGGCGACCTGGAGGCCCCAGCGGCCGCAGCCGCGCCGGGGCCACTGGCAGCCGACCCGCCCCCCGAGGGGGCCCGGTCAGGCTCGCCCATGGCGCGTGGCGTCTGGCAGCGGCGGATGTGCGAGACACAGTGCCTCGATGGGGGTGCCGTGCTGCCCACTGGCAGCATCGCTGCCCACTGGCAGCGGATTGCAGCCCACAGGCTGCATTCGGCACTGGCCTGCGGCGCAAACGCGGTCCCCCAGAGGCACTGCAGTGCCACTGAGTCCGAGGAAACAAGGCGCCTCTCCCCTCCTGGCAGCACGCCCGCCGCTGGCCCGGACGGGTGGCTGGACGGGGACCCCCCGTCGACGCTTCGCGTGGTCCGCCGCCTCTACCCTCGGCGTCCGCCCTGTCGTCGCTATTGTTGCAGGGTTCGGCTCGGAATGCCGTGCGAGGCTGGGGCCCACCGTTGGCCGGTCGCCTGGAGCTTCCTGGTTGCGATGCCCATTCGGGCTGGTGTGCGGCGGTGCGCTGGATACGACTGCAGGCTTCGCCTGCCCGCATCCCGCGGGGGGCTGTTCGGGGAAAGGGGCCCTTTGGAGGGGGCTGTGCATTCGTAAAGGGCGCCTGTCCTGGCAGCCATCATCCCGGCCACGGACTCCCTGGATTCCTTCTACGCGTCCTGGTGCAGGCGTGGTGTGGCGCTGCGTGCTTTGCAGCCCCGCCCTCCCTGAACCTTTCTTGCGCTGTCGCAATCCACCCTCCTTCGGGGGGGGTGCCGTGCTGCCCACTGGTAGCATCGCTGCCCACTGGCAGCGGATGGCAGCCCACAGGCTGCATTCGGCACTGGCCTGCGGCGCAAACGCGGTCCCTCAGAGGCACTGCAGCGCCACTGAGTCCGAGGAATAAAAGCGCCTCTCCCCTCCTGGCAGCACGCCCGCCGCTGGCCCGGACGGGTGGCTGGACGGGGACCCCCCGTCGACGCTTCGCGTGGTCCGCCGCCTCTACCCTCGGCGTCCGCCCTGTCGTCGCTATTGTTGCAGGGTTCGGCTCGGAATGCCGTGCGAGGCTGGGGCCCACCGTTGGCCGGTCGCCTGGAGCTTCCTCGTTGCGATGCCCATTCGGGATGGTGTGCGGCGGTGCGCCGGATACGACTGCAGGCTTCGCCTGCCCGCATCCCGCGGGGGGCTGTTCGGGGAAACCTCCAGCTCCATGAACATCCCGGGCCCAGCCAGGACCCGCGCCTAGCCGTCGGAGGCGGAGCGGGGACAGTAAGTGGGGAAGACAAACAAATCTTCAGAGCGCGCCGTTACCGCCTGAACTACATTTGAGCCGAGAGCGGCTAAGTGGGGATCCGTGGTGAAGAGTCTGTTTGTTGCGTTGTTGTTTGTTTGTTTTTTGGTTTGTTTGCTCGTTTGTTTGTCGTCGCCCCACCTGCGACCCACCCGCGACCCGCCCCGCGACCCGAACCGCGACCCCCCCCCCCGACCCCCCCCGCGACCCACCACGCGACCCACCCCGCGACCCTCCCCGCGACCCTCCCCGCGACTCAACAGCGACCCACCCCGCGACCCACCCGCCACTCACCCGCGACCCACCCGTGACCCGCCCCGCGACCCACCCGCGACCGACCCCGCGACCCGCCCGCGACCCACCCCGCGACCCGCGCGCGACCCGCCTCGCGACCCAACCCGAGACCCACTCAGTCAAAGCGCGGGAACCGAACAATGATTCACTGTTCTTGGGTGCGTGGCTGAAGTGGGGATCCACGGGGAAGGTTATGCTTGCTTCGTCGCGTCGTCCCCCCCGCGACCCGGCCCGTGACCCGGCCCGCGACCCACCCGCGACCCACCCCGCGACCTACCCCACGGCCCACCCGCGACCCACCGCGCGACCCGCTCGCGACCTACCCGCGACCCACCCGCGACCCATCCGCGACCCGCCCGCGACCCGCCCGCGACCCGGCCAGTGGCCCACCCGCGACCCACCGTCGACCCACCCGCGAACCAAATGCGACCCACCCCGCGACCCATCCACGTTGTCTTCGCAAACAAATCGGCGCCTGTCTTGCGCAGCTTGAATTTTACGCGCCTGCGGCGGGCTTCTTCAGAATTCGCAGACTGCCGACGTCCTCGCCGCCCCCATCGCTCTTATCTGCGACTGCGGGGTGCTACGTGGATATACAAACGCACACACACACACACGCACACGCACACACAGACACGCATATATACGCCCATATAACTTACATGTACATGTTGCATCATGCCAATGGTGTAGTCGGAGGAGGAGAAAGCACCCCCCCCGTTCCGCGTCGAGCATGAAACTCCAGAGCAAAGCAAGAGCACTGCGCGGCGTCGCGCGCGGCACTGTGGGCGCCCAGAGACAGGCACGGGCAGCCGCACTTGACGGCTTCTGGCCATGGAGCTTCGCGGCGCCTTGCTTGGGCTTGCAATGTCTTCCTTCCGCGGGCGCTTTCCCAGCTGTTCCCGAAACGCACGGCCACAGTGTTTGCGCGGTTCCTGAAAGACAGCGTCTCCTAGACACGCGCGCAATTCCTAACTGGGCAGTTTCTGAATCGCACGCGGGTGCGCCGGCGAAGTCGTGGATGAAGAGCCCTCTCGGTCGCGAGGGTGGGCGACCGCTGGCGGGCGGCCCCCGGGGGGAGGGATGGGGGGGGCAGGCAAACCCGACGGGCAGGCGCGTGCCGAACTCAAGAAAAGCAGCGGGGACAGCAGCGCTGGGAGCTGCCTGTCACCGGCAGATGGTGCCACGCGTCAGTGGCCAGGGCATGGGCTGCAAGCGAAAAACAAGAATGGCCTGGGCTTCAGGATCGGCGCGCTTTCCCTCGTCAACTGACGGATCTAATTCACCGCTCTCGGTTTCGTCAGGTTTTCGCCACCGGTTCGTAAGGTTTCGCCGTGTGCGAGAATCACGCGCGCAAGGCGTAAATCAAACGACGCGCCCCGATGACCCCGACGCCCTGGAGCGCTCGCACTGGCCAGCCTCCCTCTGGAAGCATTTGCCGCGCTGGCTGAGGCTCGGAATGCGTCGGAGGCGATGCCTATGCGGAGGGAGGACGCAGAAGAAGCGCTGAGACCTCTGATGTCGGTGATGGGTTCCTCGGAGCCCTCCTGCTGGATGATGTTGGCCTTCAAGAGGCCAGGCCCCGCGGGGTCCGATCACCCCGCGGCGGCGCGGCGCTCGGCATTTTCGGCGGCCGCCGACTCGACCCCAGGCCTGAGATGGAGCCGCGATGTCAGCGGGCGGCGGGCACCTGGCGGGGAGGGAAAGGATGGGACAAAGGAAAAAATGAAGCGCGTGGCGGGAGGCCCACGAAAAGCCTGAAATGGCACGCCCACGGCACAAACAAAACAAGTGCATGTAACATCAGCTGCGCTCGCTTAGGAACTCTAAAAAGCTGAACCGTCGGGCCCGGGGTGGGCTCGACGGGCCGTCGCGGTGGGCCTCACAAGCTTCTCAGACTCTCTCGTTATTCGCCTGCTGGCTCAGTCTGCCTGCAGGTGTCGGTCTCGCGAAAACCGTCAATAGGAAATCGCAAAACGGCGTGGACTCCAGCTTGCCGAGGCGTTTCATCCGCGGGTCCACGAACATGGTGCTCGCGCTGGTCTACGGCAGGGCGTCGCGCTCTAAACGTTGGCGTAGATCGTACATGTCTAGCGCGATCCGGCTCCGAGGGGATGCTGACCTCCTTGTGTAGGCTGTCACACAGGCTCTTGCAGCCCACCCAGGTCACTTTGGGAATCTGCCGTATGTCAGTGATTCACTCGCCTGCCCAACTGCCGAGTAGGCATGCCAGGATCGCATGAACGTAAACGCGCATGTCACATCCAATCGCCTGTGCCGTAGCTTTGGCGTCCAGCGTGGAACGTACTACCCGATTGACCTCAATCGGGCCCCATGTCACGGGGGATGCAAGAAAATCGTCGTCAAACATCAGCCGTCGATCGATGAGTAGCGCCGTGCATTCCTGCCCGGTGCCTCCGCGAAGGTATCAATCGAAACTAACATATGTTAGAGACCTGTCGTCGCTCTACCAGTACCATCTCCACGCGAGAACTTCATGGCCAGCTTATTGGATCGTTCTTGTATATCGCTCAGCACTGGGCTGGCCCTCACAATTGCGAGTACCGCAGCCGATGGATCTCGCTGCTGCACTTCTGACGCGTCGCGGGCAAACCCGGGGACGGCCGACGGCCGCGCGCGTGGGCCCGAACAACCATCCAATAATCAGTCGTAGTGATGAGATCCCCTCCTCGAGAGTGGCGCGTCTGCTTTATGGCGTCGCACTATCCACGCGAACGCTGGCTTGATCGCCAGCACTGCCTCTTCCATGGCGACGTGGATCTCGCCATCTGGCCGACGAGCGGTCGTTTCAGGAACGCGAAATCGTCGGGGCGCGCGCGCCTCCGCCGCGGGAACTTGAAAACTTCGCCGTGAACTCGTTGAATTGGTGCCCCCCTCATCCACGACGGCGTCGTCCACGCGCGCGCAGCAGTCCGCGTCGCTTACCGCCATGCTTCAGGGGCGGAAAAAGCATGGACACCAAGACACCAAGGTACTTTTTCAGCCCCAGCCGTCCTCGCTCCCGCGGCGAACTCCAAATTCCACAGCCTTGGCGCCTCAGGAATACCAAATTGACCCTGCGTGGCCCGCATCAGGCATCCGCTCGACAGGCAGGCCAGATGCCCCGTCAGGTGGTGGTCGGAAGTAGACGCCCCGCCCCATGTGGCGCCCCGCGATGGAGGCCGCCTCCGCCCCGAACGAATCGAGATGCCAGCCTGAGCGCCCGGCCATCGACAGCACCAGGCAAAGACCAAGACTGTCCGTCCGCGCCCCACCGAAAATCTGCCCATGCCGAACCAAATGGCCTGGCGAGACCAATCTCGAACTCGCTTCCAAGCCGCTTCATTCCGGCACCTCGCTGGTCCTCGCGGATCGCGCGGGCGCCTGCAAGACACAGCGCGGCCTGTCCCTCATGATTTTTGCCAAGTCGTCTGGGCGCACAGTCTCGATGGCCACCAGGTCCAGGTGCTTCTTCCGCAATTGGATGTCGGCCCCGCCGAGCGCGTCCTTCTCCGTCGAGTTGAACTCATTGGGGTCTAGCTCGGCCCCTTCGTCGACTTGAAAGTCGGCATGCGGGATCAGGACCTCGTTCGGGGCGTCGCTGGGCGCTGGTGGACCCACTGCGTCAAGTGCAGCTTCCAAAACCGCTCCAAGGGCTGTCGGTGGCGATGCCTGTACCCAGACCCCCGTCGATGTCGCAGGCGGCGGCGGTCCAGCCCAAGGCCCCCCTCAGCTCTGGGCGGCGCGCGACCCCCAGAGGGTCTCGCAGCAGGCGGGGTGCCCACCTGAGACGGCGCCTCCGCAATAGCACTCGCGCGTTGCTCGCCCGCCGTGCCCCGCGTGGGCAGGCGCGCCATGCCAACGGGCACCTGCTCCATGCGCCGGTCGAACGTGTTCAGGGGCCACGTGGAGCAGGGCACCATTGCGAGATGCCCAGCACCCTCGGCGTCGCGCAGGATCGGCGGAGCGGCCAACTTCTCGTCCGATGATGATTCCAAGACTTCGCCTGCGATCTCGAAATCCATGTAGCGCCTGCCCATCAGATCGCGCTTCGCATTGCCCGTCCCCCGACGCAAAGAAATACTGAGCACCGATCGTCAAGTCGAGGCAGGAGACGCGTGCTCAAGGAGCAACTCCTTGTCGATATCGGCCCGCATGATCTAACCTGACAAGGGCTGCTTGAGCTGCTGAAAGAATCTGAAGGGATCGCATGCAGGACGCGTCGACCAGCGCCTGCCAGTCGCCAGCAGGATCCCCCGCCTCTAGGCAAGAGTCGATATCCGAGCCAGGTGGGATATCTGGCGTTCCGAAGCGTCGTTCTTCTGGGAAGTAGCCGCTCGGGTCGACTCGCCTGTTCCTGGCCGTGGCTGCGCGGCGCAGTGCCACATTCATCGCGCTCGTGTCCTGGGCGCTCTGATCCTCGACGGCCGCGCGCGCGATGTCTCCGAGCACTGCGCCGTGCCTCTCGATCTTGGCCCGTTGCCGAGGAGCTTCTGTTGGGCCCGCTTCCCCTGCGCCCCATGTTTTCACCATTGCCGCCGTCTCGCATTGGAATTCGCCCCCGAGGTCGAGTTGCCGCGTTGGGTGCGCCTGCCCATTTGATTCAAGCGGAAAGGAATGCCTCCGCCGCAGCCCGGGGGCTCAAACTGCGAGAAATTGATGCCGCAGTCGAGGGCGTCGAGGCTGACGTGGGCGGCGCCGCTGATGCGTGCTCCGCTCACAAGTCGAATCCGACAGTCGCGTCGGTCGCGGTCTCGGCGTAGACGCTGGTCGCACCAACTTGGGAGCCGGCCGCCGCTCGCGCAAGGCGCAGTTCCAGCGCCTGGCCCACGCGACACGGCCTGGCGGAAGCCAGGCACCGCGGGCGCCCATCGCTCCACGGTGGCGCGGCCGCCGGGGGGGGGTCGAGCGCGCGGCGCTCGGCCTTCAGTCGCCGACTCGGCGCGCGGCACGGCGTCGAGCCACGGCGTCGACGGGCGGCGAACGCCGGGCGAGGAGGGGGGAGAGAGAACAGAGGATAGAACAAGGCATGCGCAGAGAGGCCCACGAAGGGCCAGGCAGGGCACGCCGGCGCCTTCCCTGCACAGACCCCGCCTGGACCGAACCGAAGGCCCGGGGGGGAAATGCGCGCGTGCATCCAGCGCTAGCGCTGCACCTTCTCGCCGCTGGTGGGCATATTCGCTTGCGGCGCGGCGCGCGCTGCACGGGATAGCGCGATCTGGCGCGTCGGTCGATCCCGTCGCGCGTGGCGCACGTGGCTCTGCGCGCGCACTCGCGTCGTTAAGTAAACGAACGGATCCGGGTCCATGACCTAGAGCCCCAGAGGAATGGCCTTGGGCGCGTGCGTCGCGGTAGCTCGCAGCGGAATTTGGTTATCCCCCGCGGGCCGTCATCGCGCTCGCAATGAAACTGGAGAAACAACACTCTTGCTGAAAGCGCGACAGCCCGTCGCCAGCGACACCAGAAATCAACCCACGACTCGCCACGCAGCATGATCGAGACCTACCGATCACGATGGGTCAGCGATGGGTTCGCCAGATGCTGCCTCGAGATGCGCGGGGATTTCCAAAAGCGCACTCGCGTCGAGGGCGGCGTCGAAGCTGGCGTCGCCGGCGCCGAAGACGTCGACGGCGACGGTCGCTGACTCCGAGACGACGGCGGCAGCGTCGCCAGCGCATCAAGAAATTATCTCGATCGCGGGGGCAAGCTCCCCGCCCGGCTCGCGAAGCGGCCGAGCCTCTGGGCGCAGTCGCCGCGATCGCCCGCGCGGCCCTCGAGGTCCCATTCACCTTGCCGGCGCCCCCCGAACAAAAATGGAGCGTCGAATCGAACTCGCGCCGGGGGGGCGAGAGAGGGCCGCGCGACGCGAGTCGCGTCGCGCGCGCGGCCGTCGGCCTTCGCAGATGCTGCGCCCGAGCAGGTAACCCTTGGCATGCGTCTTGCGTTTCGGGCGGTAACTGTCGCCGGTTGAAATTCCCCCACGCGCGTCGCTGCGCGCGGTCGTTGGCATCGACGTCGAAGACGACCGCTTTGCCCCTTGCCCCCCCGCAGTGGGAATTGCGGAGATCGCCGATGGGCGGGCGGGGGCCGCCCCCGCGAGCCCGCGCGCCTCGCCGACGCCCCAGTCGCGGATGCGCCGCGCTCGCCGCCGCCAACGCCCCCCCGGTTGCAAGGGCAGCCGCGTCGCAGGGGGGCCGTGGATGGACGGGCCCAACACTTCCCTCAGCCCCCCATTGCTGCTCCGCAGTTCTGAGCTGCCCTTCCAGCCCCTCTCTGCAGGGGGCGCGCGCGCTGCCTTGCCCGAGTCGTGGCGAAGTTCGTTCCCGGAGGGAAGAGAGCGGCAGGCGTTCGGGTTTCGGGCGCTCCGGGCCGCCCCCCTGCGGGGCGCCTTCTCGGGGGCACAATGCAAACATTGCCCTGCGTTGCCATGCCTTCCTCGCGGGCCCAGGGCAGCGCGCGTTTAGCGCGTCATTCAAAGAGCAACTGAATGATGGGCGGGCGTCGCGCGGCGCGCCCCCGACGCTGGAAATCGCGCCCGCGCCGGTGCCGCGACCGAATGTCTCGACGTCGCCATCGGCGCCGGCCTGTCCGAGTAGCGCTGCCTTTCTGCAGCGCTGGCGCTGATCCAGCGCGCGGCAAGGTCAGCGGTTCATGTCTGATGTCCCACATCATGTGCCCAAAGACGCCGTCGTTCTGAACGCCGCCGTCGATGTTCTCGGCTGTCGGCGCCCGCCGATACTAATCGGCCATGAGCGCGGCCCCCACGCCGTGCGCGCCTGGTCTTGACTTGTATTCTGCGCATTCTGCATCCTGCCAGGTGCGCATTGTCTAATTCCCCATTCGCATGGGTCGCAGCCGCGCGATTAAATGGCTGCGTTGGGTGGTGGGGGGGGGGGGCGCCCGCAAAGTGGCTCCACTCGAATACTTGAACGAAGTCATCACTGCTGATGTCTGTCGCTCGCGGGAACAGCACGGACGACGCGGGGCGATTGTCCAGATTGAAGCAAGCTGGGCGCTAACCCTGGCCATGTCGCACCTGGCGAGCGCCGAATCGACATTCCCTCGTGTTGTGCCCAATTTGGGGACCGTCTCGAATTCGTGGTCCGGACAGCTTTTCGGCGTTGACTCCATTGATTCGAATACCGTTCTGGATAATGTTGCGTGGAAAACTGGTGGCAACGCCCTGTGCAAATCCCGAGTCCATGTCACGTGGCTGTAGCGAGGCTGCTCACCGCGGTGGTTGCGAATTTCCAGCTGCCATATTGATCCGCGCCTGCAGCTGGAGGGCCACCGTTTCCGAGGGCACAAGGCCTTCATAATTCCCGGCCTGGTGTTCGTCGGGAGCTGCCTCTCGCGGCCATCATGCAGCCCGCGATGTCTCGCCAGTCGCGAGAGCCAAGCACGTGACGCACACATTCAGTTGTAGGTTCTATGTGGTCGACGTAGTGGCACCGCACTCGAAGACGGGGCTGGAGGTCGAGAAACACGTCGCTGGTCCCAGTCGAATGGCTCTCGAAACCCAGTGCGAAGAAGCGAAATGCGTCGAAATGGTCTGAACCGCTAGGCGAGTAGAGTGCGCGCGCGGACAGATCGCAGTCATGAAATTGCGCATCATATCCGATGAAACAAAACTGGCGCAAAGGCTGCGTGGGGAACGTCGTCTTGCAATGAGCGGTGTCGCTGGTGACCGCGAAAAACGGAACGCAGATGGCGGCCACCTCACAAGTCATATAGACAGAACGTGTCCATGGGCGGTGTTGGAACGGCTTCGGTGCTAACTCTTATACAACTTGGGGTGTGCAAGCGGGTAATCACATGATGGCGGCAATGCTTGCGCTCCATACATGTGATCGTGGTCGCGCGGGGGTGCGATTTTAAGGTTCCCCCCCCCCAATCTTGCGGTATAGCGATGGCAGATGTAGAAACACATACCATCGCCCCGATTATACGCGATCCAGTATTGCACGAGCGAGTGCTGAGCATGTCGGGCTGATTGCGCGTCACCTTGGCCCAAGCGGCCGCGGAACTATGCTGTTTGACGTGCTGTGTTAGACATATTGTATATGACGTCCCCTATATTGGCACTTGTTGTCAGAGCTTCCGGGTACTATTCGGCATTTGGCTCTGGTTGCCCCCTCCCGAGGGAGCGAGACAGGCAAAAAGTGGATTCGAGATACCTCCAGTCTGGACTCCACATGCCTCTGGGGGAGTCAGGGAGGTCCATGAGCACGCCCCCAGGCAGCCCAAATCCACGTCCTCGTCCTCCTCCTCGTCCTCCTGTGGGTCGGCGGGATGGTGTAAGCCTCTAGGATCCGCCCAAACACCCGCCCAAGGATCATAGAATTTAACCTCGCGATCGTACCTCAAGGCCTTGACACGTGTTTTCACCAACAGGCTCCGAAGATCCGCCGTCCGCTGCGCTCCAATCTTTTTTGGGGGTTCAAGACGGCTGGAATACGGCGTCCACGACGGACTCGAACACCATATCGCTCCGAACTAGCTTTTGCAACAAATTCTCGCTCCATTGTGGCCTCTCTTGGGCCCTTGATTTGTCTTCGCGATCGGCCCTTTAGGCCCCACCAATCGCTTCTCTGGCCCAACTTCGCAGAAAGGCCGGAAACCTCAAACATGAAAACCCCGTTGCGTGTTGATGGCATTCCCCTGGCTGACAATGTTTCGCCGGCTTGGACTGTGGACGCGCTATGGGATCCATTTGGGCTTAACTTGGGCCCCAATGCGGAACCCAAAGTGGCCTCGACCCAGGTTCGGGGATCTTCTGGCCCGGGTCAATCCAGACCCGGGTCAGCAGGACACCAAAAACTGCAATGCAGGATAATTATCCCGGCAAAGCAACCTAACATCGATATGTAGAAGCATAGCTGGAGGCATGCAGCAGCAGTAACAGTCGCAGTAGTAGTAGCAATAAGAGCAGGAGAGATGAAACAGTGGTAGCAGTGAAGTAGTAGTTGTAGTTGGCGGGAGTGAACGAGTGAAGTGTAGTAGTAGTAGTGGGTGTAGTGGTAACAGTGAAGTGAAGTATAGTTGGAGTGGGTGGATGGCAGTAGTAGTAACAGTGAAGTACGGCGGATGTCTTGGATAGTAGAATGGTAGTAGGGGAAGTTAGCCCCCGTAGTAACGGTATCAGTAAAAGTAATAGTAGAATGTATGTCGAAACGAGACACTGCTATCAATGCACGGAGCTTGAATGGATGTATTTGCAAACGAGACACTGCTATCAACGCACGGAGCTTATCCCGGCAAAGCAACCTAACAGCCATGTGTAGGAGCATCTCTGGGTCGAACAGCATCTCGACGAAAAGGCAGCGACAAAAAAGGTGACGTCGACGACGGCGGCGGCGGCGGCGACGGCGGCGGCGGCGGCGCCCCCCCCCGCCGCCATCCGCAGAGGTGGCTCGTTCGTGTTCTTCGTGGCCCGCCATACCCGGGCCACATTTTTTGCTTGTTGATAGCAGTGTCTCGTTTCCAGATATGCTTCCAGCATGTGTAGAAGCATATATGGGAGCATTCCCCTTGAGATTCAGATGAGAATCCAGTTGTCGAATCGAAATAGGAAAGCCAAGACGCGTCCGTACTGGTGGGAACGACAGTACCTGCAGTAACAAAAGTAGTGGCATTGGCAGTAGCTGCAATAACAGCTATCAAACGAGACACTGCTATCAACGCTGGCAGTGTGTCAAACAAAACTTTGCTATCAATTTTGGGAGTCGTGTAAAAAGGAGACACTGCTATCAACGCTGGAAGTGTGTCAAAACGAGACACTGCTATCAATAATGGAAGTCGTGTACAAACGAGACATTGTTATCAACGCTGGAAGTGTGTCAAAACAAAACTTTGCTATCAATATTCGGATTCGTCTAAAAAGGAGACACTGCTATCAACGCTGGAAGTGCGTCAAAACGAAACTTTTCTATCACTAGTGAGAGTCGTGTAAAAAACGAGACCCTGCTATCAACGCTGGAAGTGTGTGAAAACGAAACTTTGCTATGAATATTGGGAGTCGCGTAAAAAGGAGACACTGCTATCAACGCTGGGAGCGCGTCAAAACGAGTCACTGCTATGAATGGGGAGAGGCGTGTAAGAAGGAGACGCTGCTATCAACGCTGGAAATGTTTCCAAACGAAACTCTGCCATGAATTTTGGGAGTCGTGTAAAAAGGAGACACTGCTATCAACGCTGGAAATGTGTCAAAACGAGACACTGCTATCAATAGTGGCATTCGTGTAAAAAGGAGACACTGCTATTAACGCTCGCAGTGTGTCAAAACGAAACTTTGCTGTGAATTCTGGGAGTCGTGTGAAAAGGAGACACTGCTATCAACGCTGGCAGTGTGTCAAAACGAAACTTTGCAGTGAATTTTGGGAATCGTGTAAAAAGGAGACACTGCTATCAACGCTGGAAGCGTGTCAAAACGAGACAATGCTATCAATAGTGGCAGTCGTGTAAAAAGGAGACACTGCTATCAACGCTCGCAATGTGTCAAAACGAAACTTTGCTGTGAATTCTGGGAGTCGTGTAAAAAGGAGACACTGCTATCAACGCTGGAAGTGTGTCAAAACGAGACACTGCTATCAATAGTGGGAGTCGTGTAAAAACGAGACACTGCTATCAACGCTGGCAATGAATGATGATGATGAGTGCGATGATGAGTGCGACGATGAGATGATGACTGTCCTTTTTTTCAGAGGACCGCGCTGAGGAGCGGCGTGCGAAGCGGAGAAGCTGCAAAGCGTGCAGGCTGAAAAGCATTGCAGACACGCGCAGGCTGAAAAGCATTGCGCGACACGTGCAGGCTCACCGCGCACAGCTGCACACGAGCGCAGGCTGAGAAGCACCACGCGCATGCAGGCTGAGAAGCACCACACGAATGCAGACGGACAGACTGAACAGCACCGCCACAACGCAAGCTGCATCTCATGGCTCCTCAAGCTCGCGCAGGCCATCCCAGTTGCTGTCGGGCCTTCGCGCAAGCGATCTTCGTCGCGGCAATCTTGTCCGTGAAGAGCTCGGCGAAGGCCTTGGCGATCTGTTCCGGGGGGCCGGATTCGATGATGCTCCGGTCAGGCAAGCCGTGGCTCAAGAGTTGGTTGAAGCTTCTGGGGCGCGACAGGCTGACGTAGTAGGCAAGCCAAATGGACTCCTTCTTGAGTCCTGGCGGAAACGTCCAGTGCACGATGAAGCCTGGGTCCGTCGTCTTGCCCTGGACGCCATGCAGAGTCCCCTGCTTTTTGGGCAGCACGGTCAACTGCGTCCTGGACACCGCGATGGCCGGGCCACCTGTCTTCGCTTTGAACTTCCAGGGGCGCGCCTGCGGGGTGATCGCGAGCACTCCGCGCAGGTCGGGGCCGGCAGGCTGAGAAGCACTGCCAGCTGTCACCGGCGCGGCCTTCAAGAAAAGTTCATCGCTGTCATCGATCTTGACATAGACGGCCTTTGGCATGTAGTAGAGTACGACCACACCGTCCGAGACAATGGACGGGCGGCCCTCCACCGGAGGCTCCAGAGCGTGCAGCTCTATGCCTACCACTTTGCCTGGCGCGCCACGGACATACTTCGGCGGCAAGACGGATTCTGTCAGGATGACCTCCATGCCAACGAAGAGCGGCAGCAGCCCCGGCATTTTTGCGGTAGCGCCGATGTTGGGCTCCGCGCGCATCTCGTCGAAATCAGGCTTCGCGAGGCGCGCAGCTGGTCTGTCGATTGCTGGGACGTAAAAGAGCAGCTGGCCAGCATCGTGCGCATCAAGCTTGGCCTGTGCATGCATGGCGTAAGAGACGATGCGCCACTCATAGGCCGACTCGTACCAGCCTCGTGCTGCACGCAACCGAGGGTCCCATTGAGGTGGCTGAGCGGCTTCGCTGCTGCTGGCAGCAGGCTGACCAGCACCGCTAGGGCTAACGACCTCTGTTTTGACGATCGCCTGCCAGCTCTCGTCAGAGATCTTTTTTCCGCCTGGAGTTCTCATGGCGTGGAGAACCTCGAGTTGCAACGGGTCTGTAAAGCGCTGCATCTGCACGAAATCGATGACGTACTCGAAGTCGGCGAGCAACTTCCTACCCTGTTGGTGTTCGTAGGACTGGCCCGTGTGAGGCGCCAGCAGGGAGGCGCTGGCGGGGACCGGCGGCAACTGGTAGAAGTCCCCGCACAAGATCTTCACGGCCATGCGCCCCCACGTCTCCTGCGGGCGCATGTACTTCGCGGGGTCGAGGTTGTAGCGCAACGCCCTGCCGTAGGTCGTGCGCAGTGCATCGGCATGCAGCAAAGGCCCCGGCACAGCACCCAGCTCATCGATCACGTCGACGCCGAGTGTGCCTGTGAGGCGGTCCAGCTTTTTCTGCGTCTGTGGCGTCAAGCGCAGCCTGGCGGTCTGCAGGGAGTCCGACATGAGCAGCCCATTGGAGGAATGCATTGTCCTGCCGCGCGGGCCGAGGTTGTGTGCCGCGTGGTTGGACTGAGCTTTGCCGAGGTACCCCTGCTCGCCGAAGTAAGTGATGGCCATCGGCTCCACCACTTTGGAGAGGGTGCGTGTCTTGCCGACACCGCCTCCCCCGAGCCAAATCGCTCTGTGGTTGCCTGTCGCGGATACCACGGGGAGCAGATGCGTTGTCTTGTCTGGTCTGCCGTCAAAGCGTTTCTGCAGGGACAGCGCGAACAACGCCACCGCGTCAATCTGCTCCTCCGTGCACTCGGCATCATTGACAAGCTTCCACGCAACAGCCGCCGGGCCCTGCATGGCCAAGAGCTGCGGCACGAGCTCCGGCTGCGCGTCCTCGGCAGCAGGCTGAGGAGCACCGCTGGGTAGCCAGTCGTCCGCAGCCTCGGGCAAGGTCTCTCCATCCGGGCTCGCTTGCTTCTTTTGGAGCGCAATGCTTTGCCGCTGTAGGGCGAGCATGTCAGAAAAGGTCTCGTCCAGCCGCGTGCCCTGATGTTCCCGCGCGCCGCTGCTGGCTGGCAGTGCAAAGCTGGGCTGCAGCATGCCGCTGTACGCTCGGTCGAGGTTCTTCAACTGCTTATCGGCGTAGCTGAGGCGGCCCTTCTGGTCCAAGCGCTGCAGTTGGTCTTGCTGTAGGGCCAGCTCGGTTGCTCTGACGTGGTCCCGCAGCGGAAACCGGGAGATCTCGGTAATCGCGGCGTCCTCCACGTCCTCCTCTACGTCGCTGCCGCCGCCTCCACCCACGTCAACGAGCTCCAGCGGGACTCGCCCCTTGAGCCCTTCGGCATCGCTCGCGGAGTCCTCATCCGCCTCGAGGTGTGCAGTCGCTGCTGGCCGAGGCTTAACCCGCGCCTCCGCCGCGAGGTCCACGTGCGCCAGCACGTCTCGCGCCACGTGCGCACAGAACTCCGCCAGGGTGCACTGTTCCTCGTGCCACCGGCAGTGGTGGTCACTGAAGGCGAGGATGCGCCGTGCCGCCTCCGCTGGCATGCGCCGCGCCAGCTGGGACCTTGCGAAGTGCGCTAGGCTGAGGAGCACCAGCTCGCCCTCCTCGAGGTTCGCCCGGGGCTCTTTCAGCTCGGAGAAGAGGGTCGTGTCCGCGAGCACGAGCCTCTTGCGGGCCAGGCGGCTCCTGGAGTCTGCGCGCGCTGCCAACACGTGGATCTCCGCGCACCGAAGCCGCCACGCCCGCTCGAACGAGTATGGGCGCACGGCGGGGCAGTCGCAGTTCCTCAGCATATGGCTGTACTGAGTAACGCAGCCACAAGAGAGGGGACACTCGCACGCCCAAGGCGTGAAGAGGAGGGCCTTGAAGAGCGAGTTCTGCTCGGGGTCCTGTGCCCAGGTCGGGCACTGGAAGCCATCGATGGTGGGGACGTCACTCCGCGTCAACTTGACCTCCTGCATGTACCGCTGAGCCATGACGTAGTGGTTCTCGAAGGCGAAGAATCGCGGTCCAGAAGCTTTGACCCGGCTCGGCTTCAGGACTCGCCGGACGTACATCCTGTAGACGTAGTACGGCATGGTCTGCAGGCGAGGGCCTCTGTGGACGTAGTCGTCGGCCGTGTTCGTGCTGGTGGTGCACACGTGCATGTCCTCGCACTCCGCACCGCCACCTTGCTCATCACCAGCAGGGGTGTCTCCAGGAGGCTGAGGAGCACCGCTGGTGTCACCTGCTGCGTCCTCCTCCTCGTTGTCGGCGTCAGGGATCTGGATGCGGACTGCTTGTATTGGCACCTGATCATTATGCGTCTCCTCGCCCGAACCTTCATGGTTTAGCAAGCGTTTGCACTGCTGGCAGGCCCACTGTAGTTGTCTCGTGAAGAGCCGCACATTGTGGTGCGACTGGAGGCAGTCGCCGCCTGTGAGGATATGCACGGCCACCTCCGTCGTGGAGAGCCAGAAGCACCGGTTCGCCATCGACGCCAGGCGGATACAGACCCGCCGAGCGCGGCGAGCGAGATCCTCGCGCGTCCGGCCCCGTTTGGCCAGCGTCTGGTCCTCGCCATCAGCGCCGCCCTCACTGAGCACCTTCCGGGCTTCCTCCTCCTTCTCGTCCCTCTCCTGCTGCTCCAGACGCTGCATGCCGGTGAGCATAGACTGGAAGAGCGGCGTCATGGACTCCATCATCTTGCCCTGGTACTTCGTGATGTAGAAGTCCATGGAGAAAGCCTTCTGGAAAGCAGCTTGGAAGCTCTCCACGACAGATGCATCTGTCGGATGCAAGGAGCCACAACCGTAGAGCCACTTTTTGCGGCCGCCGAGTTGTTTGGATGAGCGCAATGCGATTGCCGACTCTGGGTTCTTCATGCTGGCCGTCTTCTTGGTAAGCCTTCTGCGCTTGGCCAGCTGAGCTGGGGCGGCCGCAGGCAGCCCGTCCTGGGCAGGCTGAGGAGCACCACCAGGCTGAAGCACTTTTGCTGCCTCGGCAGACTCGTCAGGCGCGCACATCAAGAACTGGAAATCCACGTTGCACCGGCTGGTCACTTGAGAGACGTCGTTGCTGGAGCTCCTGAACGGCTGGTCGCGTTTGACCTGGCAGCGGCACCGCTGGTTGCGGTCATCAGAGAAGTCGATGAACGGAGTCCGGACCAAAGGCTTGCCGCGCCGACGCACTCGCTTGGCGCGGCCTGCTAGACATAGCTGCTGGAGGCGAAAGAACCAGAAGCGGCACGACGGGGTTCTGTTCGAGCGCAGACTCTCTTTGGCCTCGAGCTTCTTCTTGACGTACTTGACGCACGTCTCGGCGCAGTCGTGCTCGTGGTTGGAGCAGATGTTGCAAAAGAAGTCATGGCTAAACGCTACCGCCCAAGCCTCCGCATCTGCGGTAATCTCCTCGACCGAAGCCGGCGAGCCATCGGGCTTGAGGACTTCCTGAATCGCTCCATCCTCGTTCGTCTGGAAGAGGCTAGCATGGCTGGCTGCCATGGCAGGCTGAGGAGCGCCACCTAGCTGCCCGAAGCTAGTTCGTTGGCGGTAGCTTGGAAACGTAGACTGAAAGGCTCCTGTGAGCGGGAGGCCCCGGTACGCTGCAGCGCCGATTGCAGGCATCCGGTTCTCTGCGGCTGCCCGCGCTCGCTCCTCCACCAGGTGCGGCTGCTCCACTGGCGGGCCGAGAGGCACCTCGTCGCGCAGGGTGCCGTCCTCCTCTTCCCCTCCGTCCATGCGGCTCTGTCGTTGCTGCCTGGCTGTGAAAGGCTCCGGCGCGACGTCAGGAAGCCCCAGCTGCCGTGCGGGCTCGTTGGCAGCTTCGTACTGCACGGTCTCCGCGGTGGAAAGAAGCGCAGTTCGCAGCTTCCGAGCGGCGGTGCGCAGCCCTCCGACCACGGCCAACCGCAGCCATGCCATCGTAGGCCCGATGACGCTGTGGCCTTTGCCGTGGCCACGCGCGAAGCCCCGACCCTGTGCTTCGAAAGGCGCTTGCACATCAGTGGTGCCTGGGGCCACGCACGGCTGCAGAGACGCTGCCACGTCGTCCTCCGTTGTCACCGCCTGTCGGGCCAGCGTTGCGCGGCCAACAAACAGGCGCTCTAAGCCGATGATGTAGCGGTAGTGAAGCTCCGTCATCAACAGGAAGAACTTGGCCTGCGCCCGCGGGTCTGCTGCCACTATCTGGTGCATCCGCCCCAGAGAAGGCATGGTCGGAGCTGGACTCCGCAGGTCAGGGCCAGCAGGCTGAGAAGCGCCGCCGGCTCTGGCCACCGCGCCAACCGCGTCCCCGCGAATGTCTAAGTGGCTCCGCTTTCCGGGCCCTTCGTGAAGCTGGAGGACCAACGGGCTGCACGCGTCTGCGAAGTTCGGTGCGACGAAGAAGCTGGCCGCGCCGAACTTGAGGTTGTTGCCGTGCCCGTCGAAGCGGAGTGCGGTTTTCCGCCCCTCCGTGCCAGGCACATCGGAAGTGCTGAGTAGCAACGTCCTGAGGGCAGTCTTGACCTTCGCAGGCATGCCCGGGCGTGAAATGGCGGAGCCGATGCAGTCGCCCGGCTTAGCGATGTTTAGCGCCTCCATGAAATCCTCCGCCGACGCCTCTGACAGGATCTGGAGGTCAGTGCCGAAGCCTTTCCTGCCAATCGCCGCCCGAGTGCCTTTCAAGAGCCGCAGCCGGCGGATCACGTCGCCGAAGACAGCAATGATCTCTGGCGAGCTGAAGCGGCTCTGGCAGGCTGCCACGTAGGGCTCCTCGTCGGTCGCGAGAGAGTACTCGAGCTCCTCCAGGTTGATCAGGCGCCGTGCGACCTCGAAGGAGTAAGAAACGAGACACTGCTATGAAGACATGTAGGTCCAAGCGCAACCTTGCTATCAATGGATGTATGTCCAAACGAGACACTGCTATCAACACATGTAGGTCCAAACGAGACACTGCGATCAACACATGTAGGTCCAAACGGAACAGTGCTATCAATGGATATAGGTCCAAACGAGACACTGCTATCAACATGTGTAGGTCCAAACGAGACACTGCTATCAAAACATGTAGGTCCAAACGAGACAGTGGTATCAGTGGGTGTAGATCCAAACGAGACACTGCTATCAACACATGTAGGTCCAAACGAGACACTGCTATCAACGCATGTAGGTACAAACAAGACACTGCTATCAATGGATGTAGGTCCAAACGAGACACTGCTATCAACACATGTAGGTCCAAACGCGACACTGCTAAGAACACATGTAGGTCCAAACGAGACACTGCCCAAACGCAACCTTGCTATCAATGGATGTATGTCCAACGAGACACTGCAATCAACACATGTAGGTCCAAACGAGACACTGCTATCAACACATGTAGGTCCAAACGGAACAGTGCTATCAATGGATGTAGGTCCAAACGAGACACTGCTATCAACATGTGTAGGTCCAAACGAGACACTGCTATCAACACATGTAGGTCCAAACGAGACAGTGGTATCAGTGGGTGTAGATCCAAACGAGACACTGCTATCAACACATGTAGGTCCAAACGAGACACTGCTATCAACGCATGTAGGTACAAACAAGACACTGCTATCAATGGATGTAGGTCCAAACGAGACACTGCTATCAACACATGTAGGTCCAAACGCGACACTGCTAACAACACATGTAGGTCCAAACGAGACACTGCCCAAACGCAACCTTGCTATCAATGGATGTATGTCCAAACGAGACACTGCTATCAACACATGTAGGTCCAAACGAGACACTGCTATCAACACATGTAGGTCCAAACGGAACAGTGCTATCAATGGATGTAGGTCCAAACGAGACACTGCTATCAACATGTGTAGGTCCAAACGAGACACTGCTATCAACACATGTAGGTCCAAACGAGACAGTGGTATCAGTGGGTGTAGATCCAAACGAGACACTGCTATCAACACATGTAGGTCCAAACGAGACACTGCTATCAACGCATGTAGGTACAAGACACTGCTATCAATGGATGTAGGTCCAAACGAGACACTGCTATCAACACATGTAGGTCCAAACGCGACACTGCTAACAACACATGTAGGTCCAAACGAGACACTGCCCAAACGCAACCTTGCTATCAATGGATGTATGTCCAAACGAGACACTGCTATCAACACATGTAGGTCCAAACGAGACACTGCTATCAACACATGTAGGTCCAAACGGAACAGTGCTATCAATGGATGTAGGTCCAAACGAGACACTGCTATCAACATGTGTAGGTCCAAACGAGACACTGCTATCAACACATGTAGGTCCAAACGAGACAGTGGCATCAGTGGGTGTAGATCCAAACGAGACACTGCTATCAACACATGTAGGTCCAAACGAGACACTGCTATCAACGCACGTAGGTACAAACAAGACACTGCTATCAATGGATGTAGGTCCAAACGAGACACTGCTATCAACACATGTAGGTCCAAACGCGACACTGCGAACAACACATGTAGGTCCAAACGAGACACTGCTATCAATGGATCGACTCCTCTATCAACACTGGTAGCATAGGTAGTATTCCTGGGGAAGACCTGTTCGAACAGCATGGGCCGCTCCCGCTCGAGGTTCGGCGCGCCGCCCCCGAACCAGAACTCTGTGTAGCACGCCGGCCAGGACCTGCTGTCGAAAGAACTCGAGGGTTTCTGCGTAGGCACCGATAAGGAGTGCGGGCCCACAGCCCTGCACGCGTCTGCTCCTGCTTGCGCTTTCTCCAGCACCACCTGCGCTCGCTCGTCGAACGAACGAGCAGCACTCTGTACATCGAGAACCATGCTGCGCATCGTATGCCTGCCGCCCTCGTCGGCAACAGGCTGAAGAGCACCGCTGCTGTCTGCCACTGTCGGTGTCACCTCGTTCTTGGCGATGCGTGCTGCCTGCTCCTGCAGCGCCACCAGCGTGCCTTGCAGCGCTTGCATCATTCGGACTGGAGCGATGTCATGCACTGGATCCACTGCAACTGTGAACTCTGCCACATTCTCATGCAGGTAGGCCATGTCAGGCTGTTCTGCTGCTTCTCCGTCTTTGTCTGTCTCTTTCTCCTCGTCAGACTCGTCTCCCGCCTCGTCGTCTCTGCCCACTTCCGGCGCCCTGGATGCTGGCCCCAACAGACGTACCGGGGCTTTGTCCGCACCGTCCACTGGTTGCAGACAGGCTTGGATGTGGTCTGGCACGCCGTCCTCCGGCAGCCGTGTCGGGGCAACATCCTCCCGGACGGATACCTCGGAAAAGGTTGCGCACTGCTGCTTGCGCTTCCTCACGATCTGCATATACTCGCCGCGCTTGACTGTTGCCCAGTGCGCCTTGTGGAGTTTGTGCGCGGCGCCCGAGAAAACGATGTTCAGAGAGTCCACAAGCGCGCCCTGCTCCGGGGGAAGCTCCATGGTCGGGATTTGCGCCGTGGGCTGGGCGAAGAGGATAGTGTTGCCCGAGATGCCTTTCTGCTGGACATCCGGAGCGCCCTTGCCGAGGCGGACTTGCTTCCAACAGCATCGGCCAAGGGACGCCAGCATCTTAGTAGCCTTCGAAGCGTTGCGGACGAGCATGAGCTCCCGGCCGATCCAGTTGTCGTTGACCAGTGCGTTTAACGGCATCTTCGGTTTCTCGGCGCACAAATCATTCAGGCAATCCCAACAGACCCACACCAACGCGTTGGGATCACCCACCCCTGCGCACGGAGGCCTGTCGTCTGCAGGCTGAGAACCTCCGTCGGGCCTGTCGGGAGCAGGCTGAGAAGCACCACAGGTGCCCGTCGTTGCTTCTGGTGGTGCAACCACAGGGACTCGACGGGAGTGCAGCAACCACCGCCACTCTGGGTGCTCCGGGTGCTGAACGCTGGAGGCGTGCAGCTGTTCGTACGGGATCAAAGGCCACCGCTGCCTGTACCTGTCCACGTCCAGGAGCTTCTGCACGATCTCTGGGGACTGCAAGTAGTACACCCCGCGGTGCTTCACCAGGGTCCGCGCGGGTCGGGCATTGGTCTCGCCCTCAGACACGTCGTCCTGGTCGCTTGCAGGGTCCGCGGCGTGCTCGGGTACATGCTCCTCCGGCACTGCGCCAAAGAGGCTCAGTTTGTGGCGGTGCTCGAGGTAATCTTTCTGCGCACAGACTACGCAGGCTGCTTCGCATCGGGGCACTGGTTCGTTGCCCGAGAAGCGGTTGCACTTGCTGCCCGGGTGACAGAACTGCTGGAAGTGAGCAACATTTTGCACCATGATCCTCTTTTCCTGCCCAGTTATCGGCCTGCAGCTGGCCTCCGCCATCAGGAACAGCACCCGTTTGCGGTATTCAGCCTCGCCCGCGTGGTTGTGCTGCTTGTGCCGCGCAAAGTCCTCCTCTGTTAAGAAGTCGCAGTCGCAAAGCTGGCACACGAGCGGGCCCGTCATGACGGGGCGGTTGGAGAAGACGCGCAGCTGGTCCCCCTCCACCTCGCCGCCGGGAACGTAGCAGCTCTTCCCCGCGGAGGCGGCCGACGCCCTGCGCACTCGCTCCGCGTACCGTTGCGCGAATTCCTTGTGCTGCGCAGGCTGAGTAGCACCGCGGCTGGACACTAGCTCTTTGTAGGTGGCCAGGCGCCGCAGGATTGCCTTGGTCCGGATGCCACTCTCGAGCATGAGCAGGTCCTGGTCGATCCTGTTCTGCGCTTCCTCAGCGAACCCTTCCATGGGGTTGGGAAGGTCTTCCGCCTCCGCGATGCGAGCCGTTTTTGTGGCTTCACTCTCCTTCTGCTGGAAGGCCTGGAGCTCGGCCTGCTGCTCCGGGGAGAACTGGTTGGCCTTCCGTGCTTTCCGGACTTGCCAGCCCAGCTGCCGCTCTGCGACGTCGCGCCCGGCGGACTCCTTCGGAGAGCGTCCGAGGTCTCGCACCTGCTGCATGAGCTCCCCGATCTTCGTCTGCTGCCGGAGCTCGTCGGGCTTCGTGTCCGCCTGCTGGAAGGCCAGGAGCTCGGCCTCCTGCTCCGGGGAGAACTGGTTGGCCTTCCGTGCTTTCCGGACTTGCCAGCCCAGCTGCCGCTCTGCGACGTCACGCCCGGCGGACTCCTTCGGATAGCGGCCGAGGTCTCGCACCTGCTGCATGAGCTCCTCGGTCTTCGTGTCCGCCAGCTGGAGGGCCCGGAGCTCTGCTTCCTGCTCCGGGGAGAACTCCTTGTTCTTTCGTGCTCTCCGAATTTTCTCTCCCAGCTGCCGCTCTGCGAAGCCACGCCCGCCATACTCCTTCGGGTAGCGGCCGAGGTCCCGCACCTGCTGCATGATCTCCTCGGTCTTCTGTCTCCGCTTGAGGTCTGCATTATGCTGCGCCTTCTGCTGGGCGAGAGCTCCTGCTCCCGCTGCCACAGCAGGCTGAGAAGCACCGCTGCCTTTCGCAGCAGTGTGAGAAGCACCGCCGCCTGCATCCACTCTGACCGCGCTGGTGCTGGCTTGCGCTTGTCTGCTGGCGCCGGCGCTGGCACCAGAGTGTTCGGGGTGAGGCCTCGTGGCAGGCTGCAGCGCGCGGAGCTGCGCTTCCTGCTGCCTGCTCAGCGTCCCTGCTTTCCGTGCTCTGATGAGGCCCGCGGCAAGCCGCTTCTCCTCGGCGCTCGAGCGGCTCGATTGGGTAGGCAAATGGCCTAGCTGCAGAATCGCATTGACGAGTTCCTGCGTGGCGGGCTGAGAAGCACCACCATCACCACCGGCCAATGCAGCTTGCAAACGGTTGCCGCCACTGCCACGGACAGCTCCGCCTGAGGCGGGCGTGACTCCCGGCATGCGCACCCAGACGCCGCCGCGGCACAAATCGGAACGAGCCACAAAGGGACACTTGAGCCAGTGCTATCAATGATTTTAGTATACAATGAAATGTCCGCAAACGAGACACTGCTATCACCGGATTCAAATGCAAACGACACACTTCCATCAACGTTTTTAGTTTGGAGCGAGACATTGCTATCAATACTGGAGTTGTCTGCAAACGAGACACTTCCGGCCGCCGCAGCACCGCCGCGTCTAGAAAAGGAACTGCGGGCTGAGAAGCACGGCAGGCTAAATTCAAGCAGTCGTCGCGGTGAGGGCAGCCGCCGCAGGGGCTCGCCGGCAGCCGCAGCAGCAGCTTGGGCACGCATCCTCGCACCCACTGTTGCGCGGTAGTTTTGAGCGCAAACAAAAACTCTGTGCAGGTGCTCTCCAGAGCAATGGCAGGGTGAGAAATACTGCAGCTCGCAGGGAGCAATCTTGCACAAGTCTCCACAGGGCTGAGAAGCACCGCAGGCGAATGCAAGTCAACGGAGGCTGGAACGAGATACTTGAGGCAAACATCGCTGGCAGCCCGCAAGGCGAATCCAAATCCGCCGTGCAAGCAGCGAAGAAGCGTGAGGCACACGATGCGCAGCAAGCTGAGAAGCATCGCTGACAAGACATGAGCAACTCATTTCAAGCTTTCTCCTGACGGGTGGCCTTCAAAGATTCTGCACTTCTTGGCGGAGCCGGGCGTCTTGCTCCACTCATTCATCCGCTTGTGGTCGCCAGATTGCTGGAGCTCTGTGCGCATCCCCAGTGTCCTTGATTTTTTGATGAAGTACTGCGCCTCGGTCACTGCGGAATCGTCGATGTGGGTTACGCTGTGCACCGTGATACCATCTTTTGAACAGCCTGTAATGAGCAACAGGCAGACTCTGTGCTTCGCTCTGTTGGGCGGGTCCATTTTGAACGAGAGCAAATTGTCTACGGAGCAATAGCCGTGAATCGTCACCGCGCGTGAACTCTCATCGCCACAGGCGTCCGTGACACCTGGTGTAGAGACGACGAAGCCACCCGCAGTGGACACGCACCGCGACTTCTGTGTGTTGCGTACAAGAGCCACTGCCACGTGGCAGTTCCGGGCAAGCTGAGAAGCGCCACCCCCGCCACCCGCCAGGGGATACTCCACGCGCATGCCGTAGAAGGGGCAGGGGCGCATCTCAGAAAGGTGTGCCGCGAGCATAGCATCCTGGCTCTCGCGGCACTGCTTCAGGATCTCCAAGACGACATTGTAAGAGGTATTGGGGGCGTGCGATATCTGGAGCGGCGGTACCGCAACCACAGTCGTGTTAACAAAAGTCCGCTCAGGCGTGTCCTCCTCTCCATTTGCAGCCACATGGCGCACGCGTCGTAGTATGCGGCAATTGCTGAAAGGAGGGGAGGAGATAGCTCTCTCATCGTGAATCTTCTTAAACTCCGCCATGGTATCAATGCCGGTCAAGGCGAAGGCTGCCGCTTGGGATACGCCAACTTTGCAGGAGCCACTGAAATCGCGGGCGGTAGTGGTGAAGAATACGCGTTCGCCTTTGCTCTCCACCACAGAGTCGGCGGGTTCTGGCTCCTCGAGTCTCATGCCATTGACCTGCAACAAGAGTGGCAAGGTTGCGGTTGGGTCTTCCGACGCCATCGCCAGAAAGGCACAACAGGAGAGGAGCGCGTCTCCGGTGAGAACCTGTGAAGCGTGGTCTGGGTCCCATGTGGTCGCATGGGCGGCGGTCAGCTGCTCCCGGTCCTTCGCGAAATCTCCATTCGCCGCTAGGTCGTTGAGTTGGATCATTCTGGGGCAAGAGCATGCATAATCCACCACGCGATCCTGCGACAGGTTAAGCTCCAGTTTGCCGTCGAATTTGGCCGCTACGTTGAGAAACAGCAGCGGTTGTCCTTTGTGAGTCCGACAAAGCTCTATGTTGGCTGTTCCCCAGACAGCAACCACAGCCTCCGCTGTCTTGGAGTTGGTCGTCTGGGTGCCGTCCACCAGGTGTACACTTGCCACTGGAGGGTGGCCCATGGGAGTGCGTGTGTCTGAAACGGAATGAACCACAGCCATGACGTCGAAGCAGCGCTGCGACTTGATGTTCATCATGTCTGCCACTGTCGTCTGCGGAGCCGGCGCCGATGCCAAGGTGGCTTCCTCCTGAGAGCTACTGAGGATAGGAGTGCACAGTGTGCGCTTGAGGTCGACCACGACACGAACAGACGTGTGCACAAAAGCGTCCTGCTGCTGGCTGCCCAGGCCGACCTTGGAGAGTTTCCACGCTGTGACCGGGAGGAACTTCTTGAGAGCACCTTCGACTTCTGCTGTAGTTCCTTTGAAGATCGCCTCGCAATAGTGCTCTGAGTCCGTGCCAAGCAAAATGCACGTGAATCGGCTTGCATTAACCTGCTGGCCATTGCGTCTGCTCTTGTACGAGTACTTGATCTCCCTGGGCTTGTACACTCGAACCAGGAAGTCTTGGGTTTTAGCGCTGCTCTTCGTGAGACTACCTGGTGGGGACGTTGGCTGGTCTGCGGCAGCAGCCATGCTAGCTCACCTTGAGGATCACCGTGGAGTGCACAGTGACACAGGCCGAGAAGCACCGTGCAAAGCACGATGCACACAGGGCGTGTAGCACCGTGCAGGGCACGGTGACACTGGGCGAGCAAGACCGCACAGGGCACGGTGGCGCGTCCGATGGCAGACGCGCAACACAAGGGGGCTTTTGCAACCAGAACGGCAATGGTTAGAAGACACTGCTATCAACGCACGGAGCTCGAATGGATGTATGTCCAAACGAGACACTGCTATGAACGCACGGAACTTGAATGGATATATGTCCAAACGAGACACTGCTATCAACGCGCGGAGTTTGAATGGATGTATGTCCAAACGAGACACTGCTGTCAGCGCACGGAGCTTGAATGGGTGTGTGTCCAAACGAGACACTGCTATCAACGCGCGGAAATTGAATGGATGTATGTCCAAACGAGACACTGGCATCATCGCACGGAGCTCGAATGGGTGTACGTCCAAACGAGACACTGCTATCAACGCACGGAGTTTGAATGGATGTATGTCCAAACGAGACACTGCTATCAACGCACGGAGCTTGAATGGATATATGGTCAAACAAGACACTGTTATCAACGCCGGAAGCTTGAAAGGATGTATGTCCAAACGAGACACAGCTATCAACGCACGGAGTTTGAATGGATGTGTGTCCAAACGAGACGCTGCTATGAATGCCCGGAGCTTGAATGGATATATTGTCAAACGAGACACTGCTATCAACGCCGGAAGCTTGAACGGATGTATGTCCAAACGAGACACTGCTATCAACGCACGGAGTTTGAATGGATGTGTGTCCAAACGAGACACTGCCGTCAACGCACGGAGCTTGAATGGGCGTATGCCCAAACGAGACACTGCTATCAACGCACGGAACTTAAATGGATGCATGTCCAAACGAGACACTGGTATCATCGCACGGAGCTCGAATTGGTGTACGTCCAGACGAGACAGCGCTATCAACGCACGGAGCTTGAATGGATGCATGTCCAAACGAGACACTGCTATCAACGCACGGAGCTTGAAAGGATATATGGTCAAACAAGACACTGCTATCAACGCCGGAAGCTTGAATGGAAGTATGTCCAAACGAGACACTGCTATCAACGCGCGGAATTTGAATGGATGTGTGTCCAAACAAGACACTGCTGTCAACGCACGGAGCTTGAATGGGTGCATGTCCAAACGAGACACTGCTATCAACGCACGGAGCTTGAATGGATGTATGTCCAAACGAGACACTGCTATCATCGCACGGAGCTCGAATGGGTGTACGTCCAAACGAGACACTGCTATCAACGCACGGAGCTTGAATGGATGTATGTCCAAACGAGACACTGCTATCAACGCACGGAGCTTGAATGGATATATGGTCAAACAAGACACTGCTATCAACGCCGGAAGCTCGAATGGATGTATGTCCAAACGAGACACTGCTATCAACGCGCGGAATTTGAATGGATGTGTGTCCAAACGAGACACTGCTATGAACGCACAGAGTTTGAAAGATGTATGTCCAAACAAGACGCTGCTATCAACGCCCGGAGCGCACCCCCTTGTGGCGTCGAGGAAAACACATTAGTGTTATGTGCGTGCGTGTATGGGTGTGCTGTGTATGCTGTGTGGTGTGCCATGTTGTCTTGTGATGTGCTGCGGCACTGTGTGTGCGTGCTATGTGCTGCGGCACTGTGTGTGTGCTGTGTGCTGTGCGTGCTCTGTGCTATACTGTTCATGTCCGCGTTGATGATCGAAGGGAACAGTGGACGTGGGTGAAGACGAGAATCTGGCATCAATGTATGATTTTTCTGGCAGGGAGTCACGGCCCAGAAGAGTCGAAGTGTGTGCGCAGAAGACAGCGCTGCCCCATCAGCACCGACGTGTTTAGAAAAGCTCGAAGTGTATGCGAAGAAGACAGCGCTGCCCCATCAGCACAGACGCGTCTAGAAAAGCAACCGCGGGCTGAGAAGCACCGCGGGCTGAGAGGCACCGCGGGCTGAGAAGTACCGCGGGCAAAAGTGGGCAAACGCTTCAGCGGCTCGCCGCCTGCCGCGACAGCATCTTGGGCACCCACTCCTGCACCCACTGCAACACGTTATTCTTGTGCTCATTCCAAAAGCACAACATTGCGGATATCGTGCAGACAGGAACCGACTTGCCATTACCGCCGGAGCCCAGTGTCAAAGAGATCGCTTTCAAAGCCTGCTGTTCGCGAAGTTCCGTGGTCATGCCGGGCATGATCTTTCGCAAGGCAAGGCGCGATCCGCGTGGAACCGGCCACCGACCAGACAAAGCCAAGAGGTCACCAGGCAGCAAACGCGGCACTGTCAGTTTGGAACTGAGCCCAGCCAGCATGGTGATTTCCAAGATTCGTTTGCACTTGTATGCCCCGCATCCATCGACCTTGAATTCGCGCTTGCTTGCCACTTGGAAAACTACTTGAGCAAGGCTGAGGAGCACCTGTCGCCGCTGGGCCGTCTGCAGGGAGGGCGCGCATGAGGAGAGCAGTTGCGCCATCTTGTTGCCAACGACGCGCATGAACTCAACAAGCTGCGCTGCAATGTTGCCGCGACAGATCTTCCCCGGGCGCTGGCCGCCACGGTGCACGACCTCCGCAGTGTCGAGGTAATGCCTGAAACCTTTCAAGTCGTTTTGAGCTAGGTATGGCGCTGCAGCATCCACGGTCGCTGCCAAGCCCGTCATGGCAGCAATGTAGATCAGACGCGCGAGGTGGCGGGAACGCACCAAAACACTCGTGCTGCGCGAAGTCCGCAGGCTGAGAAGCACCGCGGCACCTTTCTCCAGGGATTCCTGCAGTTTGCGCTGATCCTCGGGGTCAAATGGTTGGTACACAGGGTTTTCTGGCGATCGGATACCTGAAACGAATTCTGACAAGAGCTCTAAATTCACATTGCCATGCAGAGATGCGATGCCTGAACATATACAATCCCGAGCCTGCTTAGCTGCACATGCCCCACATGCGAAATGCAGTTCTGCACTCGAAGGTTGAGGAGCACTGCAAATGCGACAGCGAACAAGGGCATCATTGTACAAGAAGCGCTCATATCTGCTTGTTGGGGTTTTTGTACCAACTAACAGTGAAGATATGACATTCATCTGAAGCGTAACTTTGCCACCACGTCTGCGCCCGGAGCGCCTTGCCGCTCTCCTCGCAGCACGGCGGCGACCTGAAGTTCGCTGGCCGAAATGGAGCTGAGGCGCGTTAATCCACGATGGTTTTCCCTCTGGGCGCGGCCACGAGGCCCGCCAGGGAGTCCCAAGAAAGGCGAAGAGATTTCCCAGAGGCTCAGGAGGCCCGAAGGTTTCCCCAGAAAGGCCCTCAGAGGCCCGTCAGAAACCCTCAGGAGGCTCCGAAGGAGCTCCTCAGAACCCCGAAGCGGCCCGAGGAGGCCGTTCAGACGCCCGCGCCCGAGCACGGAAGCAAGCGCCAGCGATGCTACAACATGGGCCGGCGGAATGAGCGAAGCGAATGAATAGTTGCACTCCTCGGAGTGGCCAAATCTTTCTTCTCCATGCCAGGGACTAGCGCGGGTCGATACCTTTTGGTCACAGATTTTTTGTTTGAAGACCAATTTCTTGACCATCGCTAGTTGGCTGAAAGAACCGTAAGTGACTAGGCAGGCTGAGAAGCACCGCGGGGCGTGGTGAAGCAGCGCATTCAATATGCAGAACAGAAAAGTGGGTTGAGCATACAGAGGCACGGACAACGACATGGATGATGAATGGATGATTATGAAGGGGCCTGGACAATGACGTGGATGATGATGAGCTGAAAGCATAGCTGGCAGCATGATGGCCCTGATGGCCTGAGCGAAGGCATAGCTGAATAAACAGCATTTCTGAAAGCATAGCAGGAAGGCCCCGGTACGAGACACTGCTATCAACGCACAGGCTCGAATGGATGTATGTCCAAACGAGACACTGCTATCAACGCACGGAGCTTGAATGGGTGTATGTCCAAACGAGACACTGCTATCAACGCACGGAACTTGAATGGATGTATGTCCAAGCGAGACACTGCTATCATCGCGCGGAGCTCAAATGGGTGCATGTCCAAACAAGACACTGCTATCAACGCACAGAGCTTGAATGGATGTACCTCCAAACGAAACACTGCTATCAACGCACGGAGCTCGAATGGATGCATGTCCAAACGAGACACTGGCATCAACGCACGGAGCTTGAATGGGTGTACGTCCAAACGAGACACTGCTATCAACGCACGGAACTTGAATGGATGTATGGTCAAACAAGACACTGCTATCAACGCACACACTGCTATCAACGCACAGAGCTTGACACTACACAGTGGCATCGCAGACTCGCAGGGCAGTAGGACTCGCAGGACTACATTGTGTACATAGTATTATGTGCAGGGACTCGTAAGACCTGAGTCTCTACTGGTGCGCTGGGCGAGTCCATTGGTGATGATGTGGTGATTGACTGCGATGATTGACTGCATGTCTTTCTCGGGCCTCCAACTACGTCTTGGCAGAGGTCTTGGAAACGGAGAGCCTGCAAAAGCGGCAGGCTGAGCTGCGTTAACACTTTGGCAGACGTCTTGGAACTGAGGAGCGGCGTGCGAAGCGGAGAGCCTGCGAAACCTGCAGGCTGAAAACTCGCAGGCTGAGACTCGCAGAAACTCGCAGGCTGAAAAGAGTCCTACTACTCGCAGAAAAGCACCGCAGAAAGAGTCTAGCGAAAAGCACCGCAGAAACTCGCAGGCTGAAAAGCACCGCGGCCGCGCAGTCCTACTACTGCTGCAAATAGTATCAGAAGACCGCAGGCTGAGAAGCACCGCGGGCACACGGGCTTGGAAACCCTACCTCTCCCGCTCGTCTTGCAGGAAGTCGCGCCAATCCGGCGGCTGCCAAGAGTCGATGATGCGCCGAGACCCACCGCCCGTGCTGCCGCCGATGTCCAGGTAATCCCCTCCCGCAGTACGGGGGCGGCCGTGTCCTAGCGCCACAATCGCCTGGTCCCGGTTGACTCGCAACTCGCCGCTGTCCCACTTCCGAAGCACGTCCAACTGCTTGCGCGTGAGTGGGAACCTCCTGGCCCTGGTCGGCAGGCTGAGTAGCACCGCCACGAGCTCTTGCCGATAGCGGGCGAGCCGCTCACCCTCGTTGTAGCGCGAGATCGCTTCAGCCTTGTCGTGGTGGAGGCGGCGGCGCTCTTCCTTCATGACTTCGTCGTGCGCAGGTGGCTCACTGGGTTCGGCGCGCAAGGCCTGGGCGAGCATGTCAACGTCGAAGCGGCCGGAGAAAGCCAGCACCTCCCAGATCTGTTTTGTGCCGCACACACGTTGCAGATGCCGGCACCACCGCTTACGCTTCTGCTCTCTGAGGAACTTAGCGAGACCCCCTTGGCCTGCCCCTTGGGGCTGGCCACCTTGTGGTGGAGTCTTGCCTTTCGCCTTCCCCTTCTCGCCTCTTCCCGCAGACTGAGAAGCTCCGCGAAAACCTTGTGGTGGAGTCTTGCATTTCGCTTTCCCCTTTTCGCCTTTTCCCGCAGGCTGAGAAGCTCCGCTAGAACCTTGTGGTGGAGTCTTGCCTTTCGCTTTCCCCTTCTCGCCATCTCGTTCCTGTAGCGCCAGCTGGTGTTCGGACTGCCCGTACTCTGTGCGAACACGTCTTACGAGTTCCCCGCGCTCAGCGTCGGTGAGGACGCGCCGCAAGTCGGCGATGTTTTTGCTCCGCAGAAACTCATGGCGAACCTTAAGGACAGACACAATGGCTCGGACAGTCTCCGCCTGCGACGCGAAGGCGGTGTCACAGTCCGAGCCAGGCTGAGGAGCACCAGCTGGATCTTTGTCCGCAGGCTGCGTGGACGTCCTCTTCTTGAACAGCAAGAGGCTGAGGTGGTGGAGGAGTTTCGGGCCGTAGTCCGCGTCATACCTCTGGTCCCAATACTCCCTCAACTCCTCGTGCAGCTCCTGCGCGCGCCGACTAACTTCATCCTCGGGCTCGTCGCAGGCTGCGGCGTCGGCCGGTGACGTCGGTGAAAGCGGCGCAAGCACAGGAGCGGGGCTCGGGGACCGGGACCAGTGCACCGAGGAGCCCTCCGCCTCGGTCTCTGAGTCGGCGTCGGCGTCAGGCAAGTCTCCGAAGACAATATTCCGCCTCTTTGTCTCCCCAGGCTGAGAAGCACCAGGGACGGTGAGCACGACCGCAACAGCATCGCGCGCGTCGTTTCGCATGACACGGTCCATGTACGAGGCGCCAACAGCGACGGGCTGGAAACGCGCGACTGCTCCGCAGACTGCCACGTCGTCGCCTTTGCGGTCCGCCGGGGGGGCCAAGACTTCCCATAACGCCTCGTCGTCAGTGTGGCGTTGGAAAGCTTCACGCGCCTCCTGCGAGGTCAAGTTGTTGTCGCAGACTGCGAGGCGCACGACCGGCGTGCCCGGCTCCCCAGTACTGAGAAGCACGGCGATCCCGTCCAAGTGGAGTCGGAGCAGCCGAACTGCTCGCTGTCGCGTGTGAATGCTGGGAGGGTTGTTTCCGCAAGCGATGTGCATGTTTCCGACGACCACGTGAACTTTGTCATGGCCTCTTGTCTGCACATTGAACCGTGAGATCACTGCGTCCACTTGTCGCGCGATGGGGACGTGGTAGATGTATGTGTCCTCGCGCAGGGACACGTCAGCAGGCTGAGGAGCACCGCCGAAGCCCCATAGGCTCAAGTAGTTGGCGACCTCGCAGAAGCCGATGCTGTCGCCGAACGGCTTGGTCAGGATGTCTTTCACGTTGATGGATGCTCGGCTCAGGCCTTGACGAAACGCACCGACCTCGCACCCAAAGAAAAGGTCAGCATCGACTTCCTCGACTATCTTGGCGCAAATCCGCCCGAAGTTGGAGCAGTGAGTCTTGAAGTTCTTCCCGATCATCATGCTCTGCTCGAACCCGAAGTTAAAAGAGGCGACCGTAAAAGACGCAGGCTGAGGAGCACCACGAGCAGGCGCTGCCGCAGGCGTGTGTCGGTCTTCCTCCGCAGGCTGAGAAGCACCGCGAGAAGCCGAGGCTGCAGGCCGGTAAGGAAAGGGCCAGGGGAGGGCCATTGCAATGTAGACCGCGGAGGAACGGCCGGTTCCGTCGGAAAGATTGCAATGTGGGAGGCACGTCCTGAACCAAAGACGGCTGTCAAGACAATGTAGACCGCGGAGGAACGGC
>CAUYUJ010015693.1:241931-276931 GCA_963575745.1 Prorocentrum cordatum | reverse complement strand
CCTGCTCCTCGTCCTGCTCCTGCTCGTCCTCGTCCTCCTGGTCTTGCTCGTCCTCCTCCTCGTCGTGCTCTTGCCCCTGCTGAAAATGTGGCCCAGGAATGGGAGTTCTGGGAAGTCGAAGAGCACGAAGTTGCCTACAGTTGGCTACGGGCATTCAAAATGTGGCCCGGGAATGGAGTTCTGGGAACTCGAAGAGCACGAAGTGGCCTACAGTTGGCTCCGGGCATTCAAAATGTGGCCCGGGAATGGAGTTCTGGGAACTCGAAGAGCACGAAGTGGCCTACAGTTGGCTCCGGGCATTCAAAATGTGGCCCGGGAATGGAGTTCTGGGAACTCGAAGAGCACGAAGTGGCCTACAGTTGGCTCCGGGCATCCAGAATGTGGCCCGGGAATGGAGTTCTGGGAACTCGAAGAGCACGAAGTGTGTGACTGTTGCATCCGGCCCTCCAGAATGTGGCCGGGGAATGGAGTTCTGGGATCTCGAAGAGCACGAAGTGTGTGACTGTTGCATCCGGGTATTGAGAATGTGGCCTGGGAATGGAGTTCTGGGAAGTCGAAGAGCACGAAGTGTGTGACTGTTGGTGAAAAACGAGCCCGGCACATGCCGCCCGGCAACTCCCAACACCTGCCCGGACCCCCCTGTGGAGTGATCTGCTGCTCTCTTTTGATCCCACTAGAAACCTATCAGTCTTCGCTGTTAGGTAATAACTAAGCCGAACTATTAAACCAAAAAAATACATATTTGGCAGTTTGGGGAAACATAGGGTGTGGGTAGGGTATATAGAGAAGGTATTGTGTATTTGATAAGTTTCAGGAAACCTGGGGAACTATGTTTTTATGATTTTTCGAACTGCGGGGCCGTATTGAGCTTCGTTCGGCACGTGCTCAACCCAGCCCGTCTCGGAACCATATCGAGCTCGTACTAAAAGCGTCGGGAAGTTGACGCAGAGCGTGTCGAATCAATAGTGTGAGGCGGCCCGTCACAGGTTGAATGCAAACTGGGCAAGTGTGGCGCTGGTTCTGCGACATCCAACGAGCCGCGCAGATGCTGTGAAGGCAGTGGCTGCAAGGTCCGCCGGCCGCATTGGGGGCGCAAGACTGTGAAATGTCTTGCTGGGCTGCCGTCTCGTTGCCTTTGCGCTGTCTCGTGCTCTCTTGTCTTGCCAATCGTGTCTCTCTTCTGTCTGCCAGGAGAGGGTGGGGGCGGGGCGGGGCAGAGACCGATAAAAACCCGAGGGCGAGCAGCAGCCTTCAGCCTCCTGGCCGCTCGGGCCTTCCCGGATTCCCATACAGGCGCCAGAGGAGGAGGAGGAGGAGGAGGAGGAGGAGGAGGAGGAGGAGGAGGGTTCAGGAGGATTCCTGGATGGCACCAGCAGGCAACGGATCGATGCTGCCTCGACGCGCGCCGGCCCGCCGCTGACAGATCCATCGTGTCGGAAGGCTGGCAGCCGTAGCCGTCATGGGTCGAGGCGCGCAGGCACCGTGGACGCCATCGTTGATGCAAAAGGCACACGTCTGGGGGTGCAGCAGGGAGGAATTACTCATAAGGGAAAGGGGTGGGGGACGAGGAGGAGGAAGAGGAGGAGGGAGGACCCAGGACTTTAACTTCCTCCCGCCATGGAAGAGCACTGCGGGCAGTACTTGGCCGCTTCAGGCCTCCGAGCGGTCTCGCTGGGCCCCACGGAGGAAGGAGGTATCCCACCTCCTCGCGTCTTGACACGCATGCGCGCAGGCAGAAATACAGTCGGGGCGTTGACCTAAGGAACCCTAAATAAGGAACGAGGCCCCTTTTCTCCATAAGTTAAACTTCGATTTCCGATCGAAACCCTAAGCAAAACCAAAGGCAAGCTGCGAAACACTTAAGGAACGCGGAGCCCCTCCCCAACAAAAAGCGTTCCTTCTTCAGGGCCCCGACTGTACCACCACACATCACAATCGCAATCATCACCATCACGCAAGAGCCCATCTGCACCTCGTGAGCCTGACACGGCCAAATACGGCTCCGGTGTGCATCGAGTGTTGCCCAGGAGCGCAAAAAGACGCGCCAGAGAGAGAGAGAGAGAGAACAAAAAAAAGCGAGAGAAAGAGAGAGAGAGAGAGAATAAGAAAGAAAGAGAAAGAGCAAGAGAGAGAGAGAGAGAAAGAGAGAGAGAGAGAGAAAGAAAGAAAGAAATCACCATACGGTGTTCAGTTTCCCTTTCCTGTGCGATGCTGTACCCCAAGACGCCGCAGAATGTCTGCAGGACAGCCCCCAACGCCCCCGAATCGTTCCAAGGAACCTGGTACCGCCCAGTTCGCCCAGGATGGCCCAGCCCCAACAGCCACCAACATGCACCCAAGATGGGCCCCAGAGGCCCCAGATAGGCTCAACATCTCCCAATATAGCCCGAAGGTTGCCTCAGCGGTCCCGACATGACCTTGGGAGGCATCGAGACGGCCCAAAAGCCCCCAAAGCTACTCCTAGATGGCCACAAGATGGGTCAGTTTGTTTTCGATTCGAACGGCACCGCACTCCACTGGAACCTTCAGGTGTTCACGAAACCGCCGACAGTTGCGCAGATGGTAGCTCCCAGGGAGCGTGGTAATAATCCCACCAACACTTTACGGCGTACGTGGGACTTCGTCCAACACACTTCCAGCACCCTGCTTCCCCTCCAGGGAGCGATTTATCATTGCTCCTGAAGAAATCATCACCTAATCGACTGGCCCCGAACCAAGGTCAATACCGACCCCCGTCCACCAACTCAGTCAACTCACTTTGCGACGTGCCCAGCCCATCCGCAACAAGCATTTTATGCGAATGGTAAAGTAACAACGAACGGAATGTGTTGTGACAGCTACATGAGAGAGGGGGTTTATGCGGTCGAAGAGTCGCAGGAATATGTTAAATGCTGCACAACCCTAGTATCTCTCGGCGCTGTGGTGTCATGCGTGCGACATCAGGGCGCTGAGCCTGCTAGGAGCCCACAAAAGAGGTGACGGATGCGCGGGTGGCAGCACCCCCAGGCTCCCAGGGAGCCGCGCGATCTAGTCCGGATGTGCGCGTGGCGCTACCGCGCTGGGCTTCCGAGGAGCCCACGAAACTCATCCAGTCAGTTGCGCAGGTGGCAACACCTCCACGGAACCGCGCGGTCAAGTCCGGATGCGAATATCACATCACGGCGCTGGGCCTACCCAAGGCATGCAAAAATGGCGATAGTTGCGCACGTGACAACACCTCTGGGGAGACGTGACGCCTAGTCTCGATGCGCGCATGTTCCCATTTTCTGGGACACCACGGGCCACCACGGGCCACGGCGGGACACCACGGGACACCGCGGGACACCTCTCGATCTCACTATCGGTCCCGCTATCTATCTCACTATCGATCTCACTCAACGGGACACCATAGACACTACGGGACACCACGGGACACCACGGGACACCGCGGGACACCTCTCGATCTCACTATCGGGCTCACTATCGATCTCTTTGTCGATATCATTCAACGGGACACCGCGGGACACCACGGGACACCTGTCGATCTCACTTTCGATCTTACTACCGATCTCACTTTTTGAGACACCACGGGACACCTCGGGGCACCACATCAATCTCAGTATCGATCTCTCACTATCGATATCACTCAACGGGACACCACGGGACACCACAGGACACTTCGGGACACCTGTCGATCTCACGATCGATCTCATTATCGATCTGACTTTTTGGGACACCGAGGGGCACCACGGGACACCTCGGGGCACCACGTCGACTTCAGTATCCATCTCAATACCGATCTCACGATCGATATCACTATCGGGCTCACTACCGATCTCCCTCAACGGGGCACCACGGGACACCGCGGGACACCACGGGACACCGCGGGACACCGCGAGCCACCGCCGGACGGGCGGGAGGGGGATAATCATTGGTCTTGACTTCGCCCTAGCAACGGCGGACACCACAGGACACCACGGGACACCGCGGGACACCGCGAGCCACTGCTGGACGGGCGGGCCGGGGAGAATCATTTGTCTTGACTTCGCCCTAGCAACGGCGGGTTCAGTCCTCTCGCGCGCCCACTCAGCTGCGCCTCGCCCGCACGCGCGACACGAACGAAACGAAGCGATTTCCGGGTGTGGGGTCTCCGTTCCTCTGCGATCTCACCCCCCAACCTCCGACTCTGGTAGCCTCGCGCCACGCCGCCGCCGCGCCGGACCCGAGCCTGACGAACACATCAAAACGCGCGCGCGCGGGCCAGGTCCGACCCGGCACCTCCGAAACCACGCGAGGCGTCGAAAGCTCGCGCCGAGCTCGAAAGTCTGACGGCCTGCATGAACGAGCTCGCAAGGATTGGGCAACTCACCATCCCAACACCAGGCAAACTCACCCCGTGCCCCGCGTGACAAGGAGCCCGCAAGTTCGGCGAAGCAGCAGCCCTCGCGCCGCAAGGCGACACCGCCCAGAAATGCGGCGAACTGACGGAACAACCTGACCGCGTTGACAATTAAGTAGCCCCATCCAGCACGTCGAAGTCACGACGACCTCCGACTGCCCAGCACATCGCCATCATGCCGTCGTCGGCCAGGAAGCACCGCGCGAAGGACAGCGAAGCGAGGCCACAAACATCCAGAACGGCGTGCCACAGGCGGGGTGGCGTCGCGCGCTGCGCGGTCGAATTCGACGACGAAGCACGCCTCCGCGACGCGCGCCTGGATGATGAAGCGCACCTCCGCGAAGCACGCCTCCGTGAAACACGCCCCAGCGATGTTGCGCGCCTTCGAGATCGCGGAGAGGACCCCCGCGGCGCGCGCAGCTACGAAGCGCGCCTGCAGTACGAAGCAAGTCCCACTACCAGCCGCGCCCCCCCAACGAAGCACGCCCCCGCGTTAAAGCGCGCCCCCCCGAGGCGCGCGACAGCGGGGCCCGCTTCGCCGCCGAGGGCGCGGCCCATCGCCGCCTCCGGCCGCAAAGGCGGCACCCCGGCGCAGCCGCCGCTGCCGCCGCAGACGCGGCGCGAGGCACCAGTGCATACGCCACCAACAGGCGGCCACAGGAGAGGGAAGAATGCTGCGCGCGACCACCCTAACAGGGGCGCCGCTGCCTGCCCCCGCCAAGAGCAAGCACTTGCCACGTAGTCACGCGCGCAGATGGCGGTCGCACTCGGTCGCGAATAATGGCCCCCTTGCACCCACTGGCAGCGCGGTGGTGGCGCTTTAAAACGATGGACCACCCCGGGAATGTCATGCGCCACCCCGAAATATACACCACGTGAATGCGTTATTTTTTTGCGCGCGCAACCGCGAGCCCAAATGAAGCGGCGCACGCGACGCGACGTTGCCGCCAGATCTGACGCACTCTGCAACCCACCACCGAAACAATATCCCGATCAACCCCTATGACAAAAAAACCAGCCCGCGGCGGTGATGCACATGCGTGCGCCCCGGAAATACGACGCCGACGTGGACCTCGCACCCTCAGACGCGAAGTCGACGCCAGCCAGGCAGCAGTGGCCCCAGGAGCCATGGACACGACGACCCGCAGACGCCATCGCCCAAGAGAGACGGGACACGCCGATGAATCCACCTCCGCGAAGCACGTCTCCACGATGAAAAAGGCCCCGTGAAACGGGCCTCCCCAATGAAGCGCGCCTCGCGATGGAGCCTGCCGCCGCGGCGCACGGCCGCGCGCGACGCGCGCCACCGCGAAGCGCGCCTCGCCGATGACGCGCGCCTCCGCGACGCGCGCCGCCGCGACGCGAGCCCCCATGAAGCGCGCCTCCTCTAGGCGCGCCGCCGTGAGGGGCGCCTCCGCGAAGCGCGGCTCGATGAGCCGCGCCGCCCCGAGTAGTTTCGCCCCCGCGACTCAGCCCGCTCCCACTGCGAACGAAGCGCACATCCGCCAGGCGCGCTTCGACGTTGAAGCGCGCCCCCGCGAAGCACGCCGGGAGTGCGGGGCGCGCCTCCTCGACGCGTCGGCAGCGAAGCGCGCCTCGACGATGAAACGCCGCGCCCGCGGAACGCGCCGCAACGGAGCAGACCTCCGAGAACCCCTTCCGCGAACGCACGACGGAGACTTCCGCGAGTTGAACACTTCGAAACCAGCGTTGGCCCGAGCGCCGACATGAAGACGTGCCCGAGCCGCCAGAGAAAGAGCCCCGCGAGCACTGCGAGCCCCCCCCGCGAGGATGAATGGACTTCGCGAACAGCCCGCGAGGCCGAGGAAACCAGACGTCGAAGCAGCCCCACGAAGCTCTCATGGCGAAGCACGCCGCAACGAGGCGCGCCACGACAAATCACTCCACGTTTAGGCATTCAACGACGCACTCCCCAATGAAGCGATGCCCGATGAAATGCCCATGATGGGGCGCGCCCGGGGAACCACAACAATAATGGCAACAATATGACGCCTAGCGCTGGCGCCAACTAGCAGGGCGCACCAGATGTCGCGAGGCATATCGCGCGACGCTGCTGGCGCAGTGGGGGCGCCAGACTCAGGCGCGGTCGGTCCTGCTCGTTGCACGGCCGAGCCTGACTGAAAGAAACATGGATGATCACCACATTGATGCACGAGAGGACAGCGATGAAGGTGCGCAGCGCTGCCGCGGCAGAAGTGGTTCCTCCACCCGACAGCATATCCCAGTGAGCCCGCGAAAAGGGGAAGAGGACGATGGGCGCCGCGTGGATAGGCCGAGCCCGTGGACTGCCCGGCGACGGGCCGCCCGCGCACGAGGGGCACGCGGAGCCCGAGAAGACGTAGAGGGGCGAGAGCACCTGCGACGCCGTTGCGCAAGGGCCAGATCTGATGCAGCAAGATGACGCACTGTGGTCGCAATGGCGAGAATACTCCAGATTTCGTAATAAAAGGGAGGGGGTCTGGACCCTCCAAGACAAGCCATTCCAGACCTCCCACCGTGGGGGAACCCTCCAAAACACCGTCCCCAGACCCCCCCAGGCCCTCCAAGATAGCCTGGAAGAGACCCCCCCCGAAATGAGACCCCCCCCCTTTATTACGAAATCTGGAGTGCACATGATCGCCCGACGCCGCGGGCTCTGGCGGGGAGCCGCAGCCGCGCGTGGCGGACGCCACGGCCGCCCGATGGTCCCACGCGCCCCGCTGCGTCTGCACCCCCGCCGCGCGGGCGCGGAAGGCCGCCCAGTGACTCGAGAGCGACTCCGGCCAGGCACTGCGGGCCCGAGGAGCCATGGAGATGATGACGACGATGATGATCGGGGTTGGACAGACCCCCCTTTAGTAGAACGTGGTTTAGTGAAAACGACCCGAGGCCCAAACCTGGCGGGCGCAAGCCTGGAAAATAACGGCCACGGCGCCCTCTCGAGCACCGAAAACGGACAATTCACTAATCGACGTGTCACTGTTGGGGGTTCTGTCCACCTCCGAGATGAGGGTGGTGATGATGATGGTTTTCGGGGCCCTTTGGTTTCTGGCGCCCTTCTGGCTTTCGGCGCCCCTTTGGACTTCGGCGCCCCCTTGGTTTTCGGCGCCCTCGGGATTTTCGGGGCCCCTGGGATTTTCGTCTCCCCGTCTGGTTTCGGCGCACATATTGTCGTCGGCGCTCCTTTGATCTGCGGCGCTCCTGGTTGTCGGCGCCACTTTGGTTTTCGGCGCCCCCTTAGTTTTCGGCGCCCCTTTGGGTTTCGGCGCCTGCCTTTTTAGCTTTCGGCGCTCATTTGGTCGTTGGCGTCTCTCTGGTTTTCAGCGCCGTCTTGTTTTTGTTCGGCGCTCTCTTGGTTTTTGGCGCCCCGTTTTGTTTCCGGCGCCTTCGTAATGCTCGGCGCCCTTTTGGCTTTCGACGCCGTTTTGTTCTCCAGCGCATCGTTTGTGTTCGGCGTCCTTCTGGTCTTCGGCCCCTATTCGGTGTTCGGCGCCCCTTTGTTTTTCGGCGCCATTGTGTTGTTCGTATCCGCTCGGGTTTTCGGCGCGCCGTTGGTTTTTGGCGCTTTTGGCTTGCGGCGCCCTTTTGGTTTTTGGCGCCCTTTTGATTTTCGGTGCCCCCAAAAAATTGTCGGCGCCCCGTTGGGCGTCGGCGATCCTTTGGCTCTCTGCGCGCACTTTGGCATTCGGCGACCTGTTGGTTTTCGGCGCCCAGTTGGTTTCCAGCGCCACTTTTGTGTTCGGCGCCTCTTCGGTCATCGGCGCCCTTCTGGTTTTCGGCGCCCCTGTGGTTTTCGGCGCCCCGTTGGTTTGCGGCGCTCTGTTGGTCGTCGGCGCTTTTTGGGTGTTTGGCGGTTGTTTGGTTTTCGGCGCGCTTTTGGGCGTCGGCTTCCTTTTCCGAGCGCCTTTCTGGTTGTTGGTGCCCTTCTGGTGTTCGGCGCCTTTTTGGTTTTTGGCGCCCTTTCGGTTGTCGGCGCCTCTTGCGTGTTCGGCGACCTCTTGGGATTTCAGCGCTCACGTAGTTGTCGGTGCCCTTTTGGTTTTCTGCGCCCCTGTGGTATTCGCCGCACCCTTGGAACTGCGGCGCCTTTTTGGTTTTCGGCGCCCTCTTGGCTTTCGGCGACAATTTGGTTTTCGATGCCCTCTTTGTTTTCGGCGCCCTCTTGGTTTTCGGCGCCCATTTGGTTTTCGACGCCCTCTTGGTTTTCGGCGCCCATTTGGTTTTCGACGCTGCTTTGATTGTCGGCGCCCTTTCGGTTTGCGCCATCTTGGTGTTTTCAGTTCTCGTTTGGTTTTCGGCGCCTCTTTTGATGTCGGTGTACTTTTGTTTCTCGGCGTCCATTTGGTTTTCGGCGCCCCATTGGTTGTCGGCGCATGTTCGGTCATCGGCGCCCCTTCGGTGTTCGGCGTAACTCTGGTTTTAAGCGCCATTCTGGCTTTCGTTTGTTTTCGGTGCCCCCTTTGGTCTTCGGCGCCTTTTGGGTTGCGGCGCCTTTCTGGTTCTCGGCGCCCACGGCGCCTTTCTTGTGTTCGGCGCCATTTTGGCTCTCGGCGCTCCTTTGGTTTTCGGCGCTCCTTTGGTTTCAGCCGCTTCTTTGGTCTTCGGCGCGCCTTTGGTTTTCTGCGCGCCCTCTGAATGTGGCAACCCGTTGGTTTGCGGCGCGTCAGTGGTTTCGGGCGCCCCTTCGGTCTTTCGGCACCCGTTTGGTCTTCGGCGCCCGCGTGGTTCTCGGCGCTCTTCGTGGCAGCGCCCCTTTGATTCTTGGCGCTCTTTCGGTGTTCTGCACGTCGCTGGTTTTCGGCGCCCGTTTGGTTTGCGGCGCCTCGTCGCGGAGGGGAGGGGGGGGCGGCTTCCGATGGGGCGGCAAGAACGACGGGAGGGGCTTCCGGCAGGAGAGGTCCGAGGGTGGAGGGTGGCTAAGCCCCCCCCACCACCCTCTTGGACGGGGGAGGGTACACCCTGCGAAATCCTTTAGAAATCATGGGTTAAGAAATTCAGAGTCTCAGAATTTGAAATCAGACCCAGAATGTCAAATTCAAATGTTAAGAATAATCGAGACTCTGGCCGAAAACTTGGGTTTTCTTAAGCATCGCCTGGAGTGTAGCTTACGAGGGGCGGCAAGAACGATGGGAAGGGCCTCCGGCAGGCAAGGTCCAAGGGGGGGGGGGGGCCGTCCACCATGCACAGCCCTGCGAGGACCGCGCTCCGCTGCACCGCCCCGCGAAGACCCCCCCCCCACATACGCTCGCGAAAGTGGCCACACATGTTCAGGTGGCGGCGATCAAGAACGCGGAATCCCGCCTGCACTTACGTAGGGCGTCTCCCACTAGACCCACCAAAGGCTCGCGGGCGTGGCGACAAACAGCAGAGCCGTTGGAAGTGCGAGGGTGGCAGTGCCCAAGGAGGTGAGGTCTCATTTGGACATGCCTCAGACACCACTTCGCTGGACCACCCAAGGGGCTCACGGAAGCGGCGACAGTTGCGAGCGTGGCAGAGCCCAGGGAGGTGAAGGCTCATCTGGATCTGCGTAAGATACCACCGTTGGACCGCCCACGGAGGGCCACGGAAGTGGCGACAGGTTGCAAGGTTGGTAGCACTCAGAGCGGTGGGGTCTCACCTGGATCTGCGTAAGACCGCTCCGCTGGACCTCCCAAGTCCCATGGACCTCACGGCGGTTGCGCGGCTGGCAGCGTCCCGGAAAGCGCAGTCTTATTTTGACATGCGTAAGACACCAATCCGCTGGGCCAACCAGGGGCTCAAAAAGTGGCGGCAGCTGCGAGGCTGGCAGTGCCCAAGGATGCGCGGTGTTAGCTTGACATGCGTAGCACACCAGTCCGCTGGACACCCAAGGAGCTCACGAGCATGGTGGCAGATGCGAGGTTGCCTGAACACAGGGGAACGCGATCTCATTTGAATATGCGTAAGATACCAGTCCGCTGGATCCCTCATTCACGAAAGTGGCGACCGCCCAGAGAAGGGTCCTTTCAAATCTGCGTAAGACCTCTCCGCTGGACCTCCCAAAGGCTCACAACAGTGGCGGCGGTTGCGCGGCTGACAACGCCCAGGGAGACGCGGTCACACCTGGATCAACGTAGGACATCACTATGCTGACCCACTCGGGGCTGGCGGAAGTGGCGACCGCTACGCTGCTGGCAGCGCCCAGGGAGGCACGGTCTCACCTGGATCTGCGTAAGAACCCACTACGCTACGCTGGAAAACCCAGGAACTCACACGAATGGCGACAGATGCGATGTACGCAGTGCCTTGAGAGGCGATATGTCATTCGGATGTTCATGAGGCGCCACTCCGCTGGACATCGCAAGGGGGTCCATGTGCATGGCGACAGCTGCGAGGTGGGCGACGCCCAGGGTGGCAACACCACGGGAAGCGAGGTAGGGCATATAGGAAGCCGAAGGGAGATATGAGCCGAGCGGACGGGAAGCGGGAGGACGGAGAAGAGGAGGCATCAGTACCCGATTCAAAACGAAGGCCCGGCACAGCAAAATTTGGAAACACAAGTGGTTTACGAAAGCAACCCGTGATTCAATTATCGTGGGGTCGAGAACTGAACTGACTTGAACTGAACTGGATGCCCATGGCCGTTATATGACAGCTTATCACCAGCGGGCGGGGACCTGTTGCTGGCAACATGTTGCAAGGCAAGTAAGGATCTGCCGCTTGCACTTTTGGACCACTGGGGTGATGATATTTTGACGGCAGTGCTTGGACACAGGGGCCAAGGGGGCGAGAATAGCTCGCTGCCAGTATTGGCCAGGGGGTGAACATGTGTCGCCGGCACTTTTCGTCCAGGGGAGAAAGACATTTCGCTTGCAGCTTATGCCAGGGGGGCGAGGACACTTGGCTGCCAGTTTCGGGCCCTGGGCTGAGGATGTTTCGCTGGCAGAGTTATGCCAGGGGGTGCAGGCAGTTCGCGGGCAATCTTATGCTGGGGGGCGAGGATCTGTCGCTTGCAGGTTTTGGCCAGGGGGGGCGGTGGGCGAGGATATGTTGCTTCCAGTTGTGTGCCAGGGGGGGCGAGGATATGTCGCTGGTAGTTTCGGGCAAGGGAGGTGAGGACGTCGGCAATTGCAGGAGAGAGGATGTTGAGATTCCGCTGGTGGCTTCAGGCCAAGGGACGATTGTAGTTCGGCGGCAAAGTTTAATGTGTGAAAAGGTGTGGCTGCTCGTTCTAGGGCAGCGGGGTGAGGATGACTCGCTGGCACCCAGACGCCGCGCGATGCAGCATGAGCACCTCGCCCAGAAGGCCCCGCCGAGGGCCGCTCGTCCAGCTAGGTGTTGCGTCCGTATATATATATATATATATATAACTCCTTTTTATATATACACATATAGATGCGTGCCCCCTGGCGTGGGGCTCTTCCGGGGCCAAAGGGCAAGCTGTCCGGCCATTGTCTCAGAGGTTGTGTGGCGTCTGTTGTACTTCTCTCGCCTTTTCGGTGCTCGGAGCGTCCAAGACGGCCCTGCAGGGCCGCAGTACCAGCACGAGACCGCCCAACAGAGTCCCAAGACAGCCCAAGAGGACCCAGGGAGGCCCCGAAGAAAGCTCAAGGCTGCCCTGAAAGAGCCCCAAGGAAGCCCCAAGACGCCAGATGGGCGCCTCCCCAGTGTTCTCCCAATGGCTTCACCAAAGGCTCGGGGATCCCGCAGTCCACCAGCGTAGCCGCACTTTCTTTCGACATTTCACGGCACAAGCGTTTCCAAAAGCCAGGAGGCGGCGGCGATTCTCCGTAGGCGTCTTGGATAACTGAGCCAGCTTGTCCGTGGACCTCAACGCCTCCAAACAAATGCAGCAGCGCTCAGTGTCGACATCGTTGCCCCACACGTACGGCAGCTGCACCAACACTTTCAAAATCGGCTCAGTAGTGTCGGCCATGGACGTGCTTCGAGCGGGTGTAGGTGACCCAGGTCGCAAACTCCGTACAAAACCGAATGAGCCACTGTATTCGCCAAGCTCTCGAACTAGCACCGATATCTGGTCGTGCCAGCTGTGACTACGTGGCACCTGCAGGACACGAAGAGTGTGCTTGCCTGTCTCACTGAGCTTTTGCACAACCCCCCAGTAATCGAAGGCACCATCAGTTTCAAGAATTATGTGCCCTGGGCGCAGTGGATTGGCGGCATTCTGCCTATTCCACTCAGGTATCACACCAGAGCTACCAAGACCCAATATGATTGGGCCGCACTGGTCACCGCGAACGTTTCCGACATCAACGCCTAGTTGAGACCTTTCGTCCTTCTGAATGGTAAGCGTTGCGATGTTCCACCCCTCGGGCATCGCGGAGCAGACAGGCTGCGGAACACGGAGCAGATGCTGGAGCCCCCCTTGGGTATGCTGCCTCGGAGCGCCAGACTCGGGCGGGCTGAAACTGTGTTCAGTGCCACGCCGCGTCGGAGGACGTGTTTCTCTGGTGCGCACGGCACTCTGCTCAGGCGGCTGTTGTTGGAAGCTCACCTTGCGAGCCATCGTTGCTGGAATTGTTCGCTACAGTAGGGGCGTTGACCTAAGGAACCCTACATAAGGAACGAGGCCCTTTTTTCCATAAGTTACCCTTCGATTTCCTGTCGAAAACATAAGGAGAGCCTGAGGCAAGCTGTGAAACACTTAGGGAACGCGGAGCCCCTCCCCAACGAAAAGGGTAGGGTTCCTTCTTCAGGGCCCCGACTGTATCGCCTTTCCCGGCGAGACCGGCCACCAAACCTGAAACGTATGGGAAGGCTTGAGCCAGAGCGTCTCTGGAGAGACCAGCTTGGGGGCACATTGGAGCCTCCTTCAACTGTCCTTGCCTTCTGGACCTCTATTGGGAGACCTCCCGGGCCCAAGCAGTCATGGCCCAAAACACGCAGCCCGTAGTGGGCCAGCCTCACGAGGACGAGGCCGAGGTCGAAGCGCATCCTAAACTAGAATACATAATGCTGTGCTAGACTCGCTTGGGTTAGGCCAGCCTTGGCAAGGCTGACCAAAGCCAGTCTAAATCAACACCCCCCACGCACAACTTTCGCTCAGGGATTCTCGCTTGGGTTGGATTTCTCGGGGTGGCAAAACAGAGCAGTACCTGCGCGCACGGTCCCTGCATAGTCTCCCCTGCACGGATGAGACCGCGCTCCGACGCCCCCCCACCGCTGCGATCCCCCATCTCTGCTGTCGCGAGGGTACCACGCCTGCCCTGCGCGCATGGCAGCTGACGATCCCGCGATCCGACACCACCTCTGCGCCTCCCCCCTCCCCCCCATTTGTCGAGGGGCGAGAAACTGCCACGCCTGCAGCGCCCTGCGCACATGGCACGGATGGAGACCGCGCTCCGAGAACACCCCCTCTGGTGCCGAGATGGTGTCACGCCTGCCACGCCCCCGTGCTCATGTGGGCGCGTGTATCACGTGTGGTCTGTCCGTGTGCGTGCGCCTGGAGTGCTGTCTGAAGCGTGCGCAGGCGAAAGGGGGAAGGTATGGTTCCCTCAGAAACTTGTCTGTACGGATGAGATATAGCTTCTCTAGAGGACTAATGAATGCGTTGCCATCTGTGGAATCGGTCGGGCCACTTCGTCTCTCCTTGCCCGCCGTTGCTTTCCGTGGCCTCACATTGCCTACCGTTGCCTCCCATTGCCTCCCGTGACCTTCCCTTGCTTCCCGTGCCCTCACGTTGCCTCCCGTTGCTTCCCGTGTCCTCCCGTTGCCCGTCGTGGCCTCCCATTGCCGTCTTTATCCATATTCCTATCCCTGTAGACCTACCCAAAACATCTGTTATTTCAACCCATCTACTATATCCCTGTCCCTATCCCCGCCCCGATCCCCATCCCTACCCTGTAGCCCTATCCCTACCTCCCTAGCCCTGTATGCCTATTCATACCCCTATCCCTAACCTTATCCCGATCCCCCCATCGTGTCCCCCCACTGCGATCACCCATCATGGCCACCATCGTAACTGTGCAAGGCTGTTTAGGGTCTTCTGCTGCAAGGCTGTCATGTGCTGTCTAAGGCATGCGCGGGTGAGAATGAGAGGGAGGATGTGGGGTAGCTGCAACTTCCAGTCCTGAAGGGCCCTCCCCCGCGGGGGCGCGGAGGTAGGAACCAGGAAAGGCGACACCAACACCACCAGGGCTCGGAGATGCCAGGAGGCAAGGGGGGTCTCCCTGGTGGTGTGGCCCCCCCCTCTCGCTCGAGACATCCCCCGCCTCCAGCTCCGGGAGGCACCGTGGACCTCCTGGCCGGAGGTGGCCCCCCTGGTGGCGTCGGTGTCGCTCCCCCTCCCTCGGTCCGAGGAGGGCGCCCGCGCCTCCTCGAGCGCGCGCTGGGCGCCGAGGAGGCACGGGCTGCCGTGGCACGAGGGGGGAGGAGGAGGAGGAGGAGGAGGAGGAGGAGGAGGAGGAGGAGGAGGAGGAGGAGGAGGAGGAGGAGAGGGAGGAGGAGGAGGAGGCGGAGGAGGAGGAGGAGGAGGGCGGAGGCGGAGGCGGAGGCGGAGGCGAGGCGGAGGAGGAGGAGGAGGAGGAGGAGGGAGGAGGAGGAGGAGGAGGAGGAGGAGGAGGAGGAGGAGGAGGGGGGGGGGAGGGGGGGCCCCCTGGCGGGGGCCGGGCACGGCAGAGCGCGCCTCTGCGCCGCGGCTCCGACGGCGGCGCGGCGCCCGCGTGACGAGCCGTGCTCCCGCCCCGGGCGCCCGGAGGGACGCCGGGGGCCGCGGGGGAGCCGCCCGCAGCCCCGGAGTCCACCGAGAACCCCTGCCGTTGCACGCTGGGCCTGGAGAAGGAGCCGAACTCCATGCGCCGACGCGCGGACGACGCCGAGGTGCCCAGGGCGTTCTGTGCGGCGTGCGGGGCGAGGGTCGCCGAATCCTCACCCCAGGGCCTGGCGAACGCTGCCTGGGCGTTCGCGAGGCTCCGCTCGGAGGGGACTGCCTTCGTCGCGGCCGTGCACGCCGAGGCGGTCCGGGGGGGGCCTCCGCGAGCTCTGGCCTCGCGCTGGATCTCGCACAGGAGAGCGGATCCTGGTCTACTAGGGGATCCTGGTGTAGACGCTCTTCGTCGTTTCCCCGGGAAGACGGGGAAAAAAAGTATACACCACACCCGATATCGTCCCCGACCCTCAAAAAAGTCCTGGGGTTGAAAAACCTCCCGCCACTGGTAATGTATATGCTCCAGTTTCCGACTAGAGCCTAGAGCTGGAGAGCATGCCGTGGAAGCGCGCGCGAGCGCGCATGCTGCGTGGCAGCGAATCCATCAAGACGCGACGGCATTCTCCGATGCGACGAGTTCGCCGCGCTTGCCAGGTCTCCTCCCCCTTGATCGGAGGCGAGAGGGTGTGATCGCAGTGAAACGGAGAGCCCCCCGCTGGGAAACTGGTTTCGGTTTCGTGTTCGTGTCGTGCGGGCGGAGCGAAGCTGCGTAGGCGGGCGATGGGAAAGAACCATCCTCTGGCCAGGGCGCCGCCAGGACAAAAGACCGTCCACCACCCCCGCGTTGTCATGCCGTGGCCAGGGGTGTCTGGCGGGTGTCCCTCTGGTGTCCCGTCGGCGTCCCGTCGGTGTCACGTCGGTGCCCCGTCGGTGTTCCGTAGTGAAATCGATAGTGAGATAGATAGTGAGACCGATAGTGAGAAAGATAGATAGATCGATAGTGAGTTCGATAGTGAGATGAATGTTCAGATCGATCGCGAGATCGATAGTAAGATCGACTGTGAGATCGATCGTGAGATCGATAGTGAGATCGTTGGTGAGATTGACAGTGTGATCGATAGTGAGATCACCAATTATATCGATTGTGGGATCGGTAGTGTGATCGATAGTGCTACGGATAGTGATACCGATAGTGAGACCGATAGTGAGATCGATAGTGATATCGATAGTGGGATCGATACTGGGATACATTAGATGAGACGTCGGTGCCTCCCCCCGAACTTCTTTATCTACCGAAGGGTGGACGTATAGATATCAGTGTATGTCTTATTCGCGCCAGTGATGCCTCTGGTCCAGCGCTTCGAGACATTCACCAAGCTCTTCAAACTCTCGAGCGTCACCCAAATGAGTTCGCCGCGTCCGAAGCTTTGTGCGCTCTCCGAACTGTTGCACGACGTCTTTGTTGGCCTGCGCGCGCCGTTCAGGGCGCTGCGTGACGAGGGAGCAGTCCAAACCCGCGACCCCGCAACGCTGCGAGCCGTCACCCATGTCCAGGTAGGACCAAGGCTACGCTAACAGCGATGTTCGCTAATGACGATGTTGGGAATATGGCTATTGCGACGCCGACATCGTACAGAAAAATAGCAGGAACACGCGGACAACGCTTTCAAACAACTGGGCTGGCCGCGAACCACCCCTACCTACAACACCGAAACCCACATCGCCATTGCCTACATCGCCGTTGGCGTGTCTGCGGGTCCAGGCAGGAGGTCAGCTGGTCCTCGTGCGCGGTGCCGTGTGCCTGAAGGGTCTCCCGAGCCTCTGCTCGGCAACGTCCGTCCATCGAGCCCGGGGCCAGTGAGTCGCCGCCGAGGCTGCGGCGGGCAGAGCCCTCCGAGTGGCGCGCGGGCGGGGCCTCTGTCTTCTGGGCGAGTGCCCTACGGCCCTCACAGCGTCTGGAAGTCTGCCGGGCGGCCGCCGGTGAGCTCTGCGCTCCGCAACCCCTCGGGCGAGGCGCGAGGTCTGCGAGTACAAAAGCGTATGGTCTCTGTGGCCGGCCGGTGGCGATCCACATGCGCGGGGGGCGGTGCCGCAGTGGGCGTTCACAAGCGTCGTGCAAATGTGCACGCAAGCCTCGCCCTGGCGGCCACTCGGAAAGCGACACGCCGCCTCGTCGCCTTCAAGCCCGCGAGTGAGGCGATCGATCGCGCCGATGATCAGGACAGGCGCGAAGCGGCTCGGTGTCTGTAAAATCTCCTGGTCGGCCCGCGCGGCGACTTTCATCGCGGCACCCCACCGTTGGGGGCGGTGGATGAGCACTTGCGTTCCCAGGGGGCTGTAGGGGGGCATGCGACGATGGCATTCAGCTCGGGGGTGCCCTGGTCAATTGCGACGTTGTTACCTCTTCCCGATGTGTCACTTGGGGGGCATTGAATGTCCACAGTGCGTTGCTGCAAAGCGCGTCACGAGCAGGATCGAGTAGCCAACTGAGGCCGCATCCGAAGTGCATAGGCGGCGCACTTCCTCGCCTCGGGCACTCAGCAGAATGACAAGGCTGAAGGCGGTGAGCGAAAGAAAAACCGTTCGAACCATCGTCCGCGGCCTCCTCAGGAGAACAGCCGCGATGGCGCCGTCGGCCTGGGGCTCGCCTGCGGCGCGCTCCCGCCGGCCTCGCGGATACCGCTTCAGCACAGAAGCCCCAGACAATGAGTTCTTGCACTTTGCATACGTCTCCTACGAAGTGCCAACGACGCGTTGCAACCTACGTATGGCGCAGTCAAATTCAAAAGCTCGAAACCGCTAAATCCAATGAACAGGCAAACCTCCCACCCGCCCTCCCACAATGTGCTGGCATTGCTCGAGGCGCTGGGAGTGCCGCTAATTACCTATCGGAACTTGTTTCCAAACCCCTACGACACAGTGGCACGCGGACATTTGCTGGCGCAGACCCATGACTCGGGCGGGCCAGCGTCAGTGCTGTCAGTGGGGTATGAAGGACCTCCGTTTTGGGAAGTCCAATGATCTTTACTGATTGAAATAGCTAGGTGTTGCCATGTGTCGGAAGGAAGTGATGGCTGTATGCTTTCGACATGCACGCGCGAGGGCGCACGCGCGCGCGCGTGTGGCCCGCTTGGTGATTTCCGTTGGCAAGAACGTCAACAACCGTTCGAGTTCTTAAACTTCTACCCGACGCGCGTGCGCTCCTCAAAAGCAACCTGTTTTCCACATGTTGCTGAAGAGCTCTCTGTTGAAGCACTAAAGCGGATTGGAGGGTTTGAGCAAATTTCGGCATGGGCGCGCAGGGGACGCGCGCGCATGGCTCGCATGGAGAGACGTTATGGAAATGATTATACGCCGCGCTTGCTGGCTCAACGCGCGCACACAGCGTGCAATCATTTGACACGGACGACGGGAAGAGCCAACGCCGGCCTGCAGAGGATGGCACTGTTTCACATGTAGACGAACGGTCGCACGGAAACCATACGAAAACACACAGCGGAAAGGTACTGTTAACCCCAGCATCGGCACGGGGGTCAAGCCTAATCTTCTTCCGGAGCAGGAACCGGCGGCGCACCAAATTTGAGGAGCGCGAAGTCATCGACCCCAATGCTCAAGTCGGGCCTGTCCCTCTACACGAGGAACATTCAATAGCCTGGGGGCTATTTTTGAGTATGTTTCGACCATTTGGGGCTAATTTTTGACTAGTTTGTATGTTTCAATTTTGGGGTAACTTTTGACTATTTTCCATCTGTTTTGAACAGTTGTTGACTATTGTAGGGGGTATGTTTTGATGATTCTTTATTTCTCTTTCAAAATCCCCCTGTAGGAGAACAGGCCCGACTTTAACCCAATGCCCGAGCCCACGCCCAGGCCCTTCCCCGCCCGCAGCACGCCGGCAGACGACGCGCGCGGCCGCGAGCGGCGCCGGTGCCTGCAGAGTTTTGTGTAGGCTCTTCCCTGCAGGCGCAGCACGACGCGCGGACCACTCTCATGCAGAGGTTGGGGGTACTTTAGTAGTGGAAATAATTGGTTTTCAAAATGTTTGGTCTTTAGAAGCTCTGCGTGGCGACGCCCCCGTCGCCACGCGTGCCCTCTGCGTGCCTGCGGGGGCGCTGCCACGTAGAAGTACTGGAAAGCGAGCATTTGGGGCGTCGCTACGCACGCCCTCTGCGTGGCTGCGACCATTTGTTAAAACCCTAAAACCAATTAAATTCACTAATACAGTAACATCAAGGGCTCCCAACTTGGCGCTTCGCGCTCTCGCGCTGCGCGAAGCGCGAAGTGCGCATAGCTTCGCGCTCTCCCGCAGCCTCCCACATGAGAAGAGGAGGATGAGGAGGAATCGGAGCCGAACCGCGGAGCGCGAAGCACTTCGCGCCCTCGAAGGCGCCCTTGAATATGGAGTCATTGTCCCTGCATCACCACTGGTTTTGCAATGCGTTTGAAATTCTCTGGCCTGAACGCTTCCAGCACACGTGGACTTGATTTGGGACCCCGGTTCACGCTGGTTTCGTCAGGTCTGCTCGGAAAGGCGGCCTGGTCGTCGAGACCAGGGCAGTGCACGGGCAGAAGCAGGCTTGACGTCCAAGCGGCAAGCTGGTGCTGGCCACAGAGGTTGCGACTTCCAGAACACATGGACTTCGAATGATTTCGAAAAGTGCGCGCAGGGGGGCGCGCGCGCGCGCGGCCCGCATTATCGCATGGAGCAAAGATGGCGGGTGCACATAAGCATTCATGAGTTTAACAAGTGCGCGCCTATTGTTAGAAAGATCTCGACAGGCGCGCGAGGCGGCGCGCGCGTGGGCCGCGTGGTCTCACTTGACAAGGGCGGCAGGAAACGGATGGCTCTAATGATGTTAGCACGTGCGCGGAGAAACTTTAGCACTTTTTGTTTAGGAAAGCAGAGGCTGTATTGCTGTATTGGTTTTGCGAGCTGTATATTGCCATGCTGAGAGCTCGCATGGTTTGCAATGAATTAGACTTGGGCGCGCAGGGGGGGCGGGCGTGGCCAGCAACCGCATTTTCTTGATCAACGCGTGCGCACCGCATTGTAGCATGTGTGTCGGTAGTGACCGGCCTGGGATGGAGCGACTTCACGCGTAGAATGAACGATCGAGCATCGTAGACCTAAAAACAACTGCCTAGAGGGAGCCAGGAGGTAAGGTCAACATTTCTCTGGGAGGAACCCATATTCCCGAAACTGTGCTTGCACTCAAGGGTTCTTGCGTGTCCTCTAAGGGCCTGGGCCGTGTCGTACGTCTGGCGGCTATGTACTCGCTGTCGCCGCCCCGTCACCGCCTCGTCGCCGCCCGTCGTCTGGGCCGCGTCGTCGGTTTGGCGGCTATGTACTTGCCGTCACCGCCCCGTCGCTGCCCCATCGCCGCCCGTCACCTGGGCCGTTTCGTCGGTCTGGCGGCTATGTACTCACCGTCGCCGCCACGTGGCCGCCTCGTCGCCTCACCGCCGCCCCGCATAGATTGTAACTCATAGACTTCACCGCATAGGCCAAACAATCTATATATAGCTGTGTATATATATATACATATTACACCACATGTATTGCAACGAATATGTTGCACCACACGTTTTGAACCACATGGATTGCATCACATCGATCGTACCACATATTTTGCTGCACCACATAGATTGCACCGCACAGATTGCACCACATCGATTGCACCACATGGATTGCACAATGCATGTTGCACCACAGAGGTTGCGCAAGGTAGAGCGCACGACTTGCAGTGCAAGACGAACATGGCACAACATGGATCGCACCCCACATAGGCTGCACCGCATGAGCTGCACCACAGACACTGCACCGCAGATATTGCACGAGGTAGGTTGCTCCACGTAGGTTGCACAGCATAGCTTGCCAGCTGCACCGCGTGAGGGCTCGGAAACACGCAGGCCGCCGCACGGGGGCAGAGGCGAGGCGGCGACGGGCGGCCTCTGGGCCGCAAGGCGGGGTAGTGGCGGCCCAGCGCGCAGGGGCGGCGACGCGGCGGCGAGGGGGCGCCCACCGCGCGAAGAAACTTGGAAACGCCAGCCACGGCAGGGTGCGGCGACAAAATTCGGGTCGGGCGAAAGTGGGGGATAGCAAAGGGGGGATTGAAAATCAGCTCACGTGGCTGATTTTCTCGGCGCCTCCCGGCGCCGGAGGCGACTATGTATCGAGGAATGGGCCCCTCGGTGAGGCCGAAACCAGCTGCACGCAGCAAATGGTGTACCCCCCCCTTTCCCAAGCCCCTCCTTTCGCCCGGCCCGAAAAATGGCGGCGGCCGCCCACCGTGCAGAAACCCGGAAGCGCCAGCCAGCGCTCAGCGCGGCGACGAGGCGGCCACGGGCGGCGGCCACCGAGTTTTTCTTGGAAAACGAATAAGAACACCGAAGCGCAAACGCTGAGCTAAGGATGCGTCGGTGATTCTGCGTGCTTTGATCTGTCTCCTCTCGTGCTCGATGCACGTGCTTCTGCGTGGGCTCTCTCTTCTCAGTGTGAGCTGTGTATGCACGCTGTCTTCGCCTGCTCTTCATGCCATGCTCTGCTTCGCACTGCATGCTCGATCCTTTGTGCTGTCTGACGGGCGGCGACCGTGCGAGCATCGGGAAGCGGCAGCGAGGCGAAGGGCGGCGGCCAGGGGCAGAATGGCAAGCACCAACGCACGGGGCGGCGACGGGGCCACGGCGGGCGGCGGCCGGGCGAGCGCCCGAACAAAAAAAAAAACAGCCAGGGCACTGGGCAGCGGCGGGCAGCGACCTGGCGAAAACTCGGAACGGCGCGGCAACGCGGCGACAAGTGGCGAAGCGCGAAGCGAAGCAGCCATACGCAAAGCACGCGTGGGCAAGACAATTGGCGAGCGTGCGAGCTACGCCAAACGCGCCAGCTGGCGGACAGGAGGCGCCAAACGCGCGACAAGACAGACAGCAACGCCAAACGGGCGCAAACGCGCGCCAAACGCGGCGACGAGTGGCGACCAACCGAAAACACCTCATGAGTGAAACACTGCGGAACATACTAGTATACATACGTGTGCTGGCCCGCGTGGGCCCGAAACAGTGTGTCTCTACCAGTATGTGTTGTGAAGGCTGTGTTGTGCAATCTGTGCGGTGCGATCTGCGTAGTGCCCTGGTGTGTGCACCTGTTGTGTGAAATCTATGTTGTGCCATATGTGTTGCGAAATGTGGTGCAATCTATGTAGTGCGGTCTATGTGGTAGGATATTTGCTGTGCTGCGTGAAGCAGTAAATACGGTGCAATGTATGTGGTCAAATGTATGCGGTACACTCCAGATTCTTGTGCAAGGTACGTAGGGCAAATTATGACTTGTAATATATCTGCTACAATATACGTTGTTCTTTGCAAACTATGTGCTACAGTGTGTGTGTGTGCGCATGACGTATGCATCATGTCATAGGTGCAAGATATCAGTGAGATGTTTGCTAACGAGAACGAGTTGTTGCATTCTGGGTGTGTAACGCGGTGTACACGCTATGTGGCGCCAGCTATGTGATGAACACTGTGTGGCGCAACATGTGGTGAAATATACGTGGTCTGATTTAAATGCTGCACTCTATGTGGTGCACGCTGTGTCGTGGACGATCGGTGGTGACAGCTATGCAGTGCAAGCTATGGGGTGCAAACTATGCGGCGCAATCATGTGCAATCTATGCGGGGTAGACGATGACATGCAAACTACGTGGTGCAAGCTATGTGAGGTAAACCGTGTGGTACATGCTATGTAGTGTAAGCTATATGTTACTATATGCAGCAAGCCGCGCCGTGCAAGGTACATGGTGCAAGCTGTGTGGTGCAAGCTACGCATTGCAAATAATCACTTGCTCAACTTGAAGCTGTCCTCTCCACTGCTCGTGCCAACATCCCACCCTCCCACCCGCCATTTGGTCGCAAGACCCCTTGGGACCGTGACGGTAGGTGCCAAATGGCACTTGGCAACGACACCGACGCCGACAACGGCAGCGACAACGAGGACGACGACGACGCCACCGACACCGACTACGACGACACCGACGGCATCTCCAACGACTTCGACGACGACGACAACGACGACGACGACAGCGACGACGACGACGCCGACGCCGACGACGACGATGACAACGCCGACGACAACGACGACGCCACAACGACGACGGCGACGGCGACGACGAAAACGACGACGCCGACGCCGACGACGACGACGCCGAAGACGACGACGACGAAGACGACGACGACGACGTCGCCAACGAAGACGGCGACGACGACGAGGGAGGAGGGAGGACGACGACGGCGACAACGACGACAACGACGAGGGAGGAGGGAGGACGGCGACGACGCAAACGACGAAGAAGGAGGGAGGACGGCGACGCCGACGACGACAACGACGAGGGAGAAGGGAAGATGACGACGACAATGACGACGACGACGACGACGACGACGACGGCGACGAAATAGGAGGGACGACGACGAGACGCCGACGACGGACGACGACGACGACGAGGGAGGAGGAAGGACGACCACGGCGGCAACGAAGACGGAAACGACGACGACGCCAAAGACGACGACGACGAGGAAAGACAGAGGACGACGACGGCGGCGACGACGACGACGACGAAGGAGGAGGGACGACGACGACGACGACGACGACGCAAGAGCGAGTGCGCACGTTTTTGTTGAAAATCCGTGTTGCGAAACCCTGTGTTTTTGTATGTGTTTGGGGAACTCGATTTTGAAGCCCTTCGAAACCGAAGGTTTTTGAAGGATTTCGGCATGCACGCGCGACGACGCGCGCGTCTGCACTTCGTCCCGTGTTTTTGCAAGGGATTCTTGGAAACAAAAGATTTTTGATAAACGAGTGTGCGCGCATATTATTGTTTGCAAGGGAACCGAGAGGGGGTCGATACTGGCTTGGCTGGGATAGTATGAGTTCACAAGTCGGATGAACATTGGGTCAGAATCCTAATTGTGTTTTGAATCGGCTCCTGAGGGGTCTTTAAGTCCGGGGAGGGGTGGGTGGTAGAACTTATTTCTTGAGCAGGGACCGACCGTCCCGGCATCCCTATTGTCCTACCACGAAATGTTCTTAGAACCCAGAAATGTTCTAAGAACCAAAACAGTGCTCTTAGAACATAAACCTCATGCGCTGAAGCAGGACAGTCCCAGCCAGCAGTGCTCTGAGAACTCTCGTGGCAACCACAACAGGTTCTCAGGGCATTGCTTGGTAGGGCTATATGCACGGCGGGATGATTCGCTCCTGCTTGCAATGTTTTTTAAGAGAGGAGGATCTATGTGGTGCAGGCGCACGGGCGGCCACAAAGCAACCACGAGAGGGCCACTGTTGTGGCGACGGGCGGCCACGCGCCAGCGCCGAGCCGGCGACCAGGCGGAGATCCGGAAAAGCGCCGGGCAGCGAACGAGGCGGCAACGAGGCGACCATTGGCGGCGGCGAGTGTCTCGCGAAACCCATAGGACCCCCTACGGTGCGGGCTCGGCCGCAAGAACCCCTCGCAAGAAGCCCAACCCTCAGAACCCGTGCGCGAGGTACACCTGAGGGGAAGCCCGGAGTGCCCTGAACGCAGCAGCTCCTTCAACGGCTGCGGGAAGTCACCGCGCAGCGCGAGGAGCGAAGAAACCCAGGATACCCTGACGAAGAGCATATGGTTTCTTGATGCGCGCTCCCACTGTAAGTACAAGCACTGATCGGATAATCATGTGCTCATTAGTCATGGCGTTGTACATCTCCTCCCGCGTTCGGTGTACAACTGTGTGACGTCGACTCTGATTTGTCCGTCGTGGGCCTCATGTGTGAGTGTGGTCGTTGTCTGGTCTTCTTTACGTGTGCTATTTCCCATTGCTGTGTTTGCTTATGTTCGCTGCGCAATCATGATGTTATTGCTGTTCTGCGTGCATGTGGCTTGTCATGTGGGCCTGTAATCGGTTGTGCTGTCGCTCGCCGAAGACGCGAGGCGGGTCCCACTAGGAACGATCGGGGACTGCTGGGGCCTGGCGGCCGCGGTATGCGGGGCTAGCAGACCGGGAGGAAGCTCTTCAACCCTAGATCGAGCACCTCCAACAGGTCTCGGGTGGGGCGAAAGGGGGGGATAGCAAAGGGGGGGTTTGAGAATCAGCTCACGTAGCTGATTTTCAAGGCGCCTCCCGGCGCCGGGAGGCGGCCATGTATCGAGGAATGGGCCCCTCGGTGGGGCCGAAACCAGCTGCATGCAGCAGATTTCGTAACCCCCCCCTTTCCCAATCCCCCCCTTTCGTCCCTCCCGAATGTCGGATGGGGGAAATAATAAGGGCAACTCAGAGGAAAACTAGTCAAGGCCGAACTGATGATGCACTGGGTTAGCCAGACCAGCCTAAGCTGAACTAGCGCAAAAGCACACATGTTTAACTGGGCAGCTGGACCAAGACCAGCTGTGCTATACGTGGTGAAACGCTGAGCTCCATCGCTGTCGAACGAGAACGGTGCACTGGTCACAGCGGCGGTGGGTGATTCTTCAAGTGGTGATGCAGCCAGAGTGGCCTCCTGCGCAGACGCGGACTTCGCCTCCGCCCAGTCGGCGAGAGTGGGCTTCGCCTGCGCGCGCGTCAGCCCTCCTCCATCCATCACTCCCTGCCGCCTCGTTCCCCTCGCCGCTCCCTGTCCCTGCCCCCCTCCTCACCGTGCCTTCTCCCTCCCTCCTCCGCCTCACACCTCCCTTTGCCGAGGCCCCGCGACCCGCTCTCCAAGGCGCCGTTGAGCCTCCCAGGTGACCCAGCTTTTCCCGTCCGCTGCCCCCCCCCCCACCCACGCCTCCAGCCCCCCCCCCCTGAGACGCGAGGAGAAACGAGGAACGACCGCGAGGCGTGCGCGGACAAATTCACGCCGCCGGCACACGGAGCTGCCATCCAGCAAGCTGGCCGGTGGTATTTGCTCTCGGCGGCTGGCAGGCAAGCGGAAGCATGCCCCCTGTTTTGCATGCACACTGTATGGGGGCAACACGACCGGACGCGGCAGCAGCGCGCACACAACCCGACTGTGCAAACATGGAGGGGCGACCTGCGGCTCACATACACCGCATGCGGGGGTACAAAGAGGGAGAAAGAACGAGAGAGAGAGAGAGAGATATCCAGACAGCGAGAGACAGAGAGAGAGAGACCGCCATATGTTTCATCGGGGATCTTCTGACCCGGGTCAAGCCAGACCCGGGTCAGTCAGGCCTTACAGAATCCTGCAAGATCCTGCAAGATCCTGCACCCAGACCCGGGCCAATGCGAAAGATCCTGCAAAATCCTCCGGGATCCTGCAACCGAGCCCGGGTCCATGCGACCCTGGCCCTGCAGGATCCTGCAAGAGCCGGCGCTCTGGCTGACCCCCGTTTGCATTGACCCTCGTCTCGAGGCTCCCGAGTTAGGGGAACGAAAAATGACATTCATAAAAACTCGGAGGTCCGCGCGGATTTCTCGGATCGGCGCTGGACCCCCCTCCCTGGCGCGCGGAGCGCGCCAGGGGCGGCGCCTGAGGCGCCGCCAGGGGGCCCCAGCGCCGATCCGAGAAATCCGCGCGGACCTCCGAGTTTTTATGTTAATGTCATTTTTCGTTCCCCTGACACAGGGGCGAATCGGACAAGCGGATCGGCAGTGGAAACGCGCCGTGCCGGCAGGAATCAACAGGCAGGCGGCAGGAATCGGCAGGCAGGAATCGGCAGTTTTTATGTTTATGTCACTCTTTGTTCCCCTAATTGACCCCCGTCTCGAGGCTCCCGATCTTCGGACCGCGCGGCAGTGCGAGCCGCCGCAGCTCTCCTCTTCGGGCCACTGGCTTGGGCCCACCCAGGAGGAAGGCGGGCCAGGCAAGAGGAGCAGAAATCTTCGGGCCGGAGGGCGAGGTGCCGAGGAGCGAGGAAGGGAGGGGGAGAGAGGGAGGTGGGACGACAGGAGGAGGAGGAGGAGGAGGAGGAGGAGGAGAGAGAGAGGAGAGGAGAGAGGGATGGGGAGGGGAGGAGGGGGGAGGAGGGAGAGGAGGAGGGAGGAGGAGGAGGAGGAGGAGGAGGAGGAGGAGGAGGAGGAGGAGGAGGAGGAGGAGGGGAGGAGGAGGAGGAGGAGGAGGAGGAGGAGGAGGAGGGGAGGAGGAGGAGGAGGAGGAGAAGGGGGAGAGAGGAGGGGGGACGACAGGAGGGGAGGTCCTGGGCCGACAGACGGGGGGACGGGGGGGCGGGGAGGGGACCGGAGAGAGCGCACCGCTCGCACAAGGGCAGGGAAGCACGAGGGCAGGGGGGAGGAGCACAGGGGAGAAGGAAGAGGAGGGGAGGAGGAGCCGAGGGCCGAAGACGGGGCAGGAGAGGAAACGGGCCAAGAGGAGCTGCTCCTCTCCGCTTCCTCTTGGCAGTTTTCCCGCCGCGCCGGCGCACGGCTGCTCCTCAGGAGCAGCCGTGCGCCGGCGCGGCGGGAAAACTGCCGGCCTCCTCTCTGAAAGGGAAGAAGACTACACAGAGCACTGGCCGGGCAAGGAGAAGGAGGGGAGCGAGACAGAGAGAGAGAGCGAGACAGAGAGAGAGAGAGAGAACAACAACAAAAAAAAAGGGAGAGAAGGGATTGGCTGGACAGTCTTCTGCCTGGAGGCGTTCACAGCAGCAGGTGTGCCTTCTCTGGCGCTCCTGGGCATGGCAATCCTGGATTTGCAAAGGCATCGCGTGCGGCAAGTGTGGGAATCCAAGATGTCAGACTGACCTTACCTGACAAGCTATGGCTTCTGAGCTTCGCTGCCATGCTCTGAAGGTCAGACTGACCTGATCCTGACGAGCTGTAGCTTCTTAATTTTACTCCAATGTTATGACTGGCTCCTTTCTTTTGCGAATTTGGTAATTTGCACCTGTCCAGAGGCTCGTCGTTCGTTTTCTGTCTTCTTATGATTCGTATCGGTATTAGTCATATTATTACTAAGCTTGACATGATCGCTCACATTACGAATGTTTGTTATATTTTCTGTATTAGTACGACGATTCCCTACCTAGGCTCTGCCTAGAAGGGCTCTTACCCTGTATGCTTAAAGGGCCGGGCAGTTCTCCCCACCCCGGTCGGTTCCCCCAGGATCCGCCCCGCGGTTCCCCCGGCATCCGCCCCGCTTCGCTTAACTTAGCTTAGCTTAGCTCAGCTTGTCTCATCTTGGCGTAGCTTAGCCTAGCCTAGCTTAGCTTAGCTTACCTTACATTAGCTTACATTAGCTTAGTTTAGCTTAGCTTAGTAGCTTGGCTTAGCCTAGCTCAGCTTAGCTTAGCTTACCTTACCTTAGCTTACCTTAGTTTATTTAGCTTAGCTTAGCTTAGCTCAACTTATCTTAGCTTAGCTTCGCTTGTCCCAGCTTAGCTTAGATTAGCTTCGCTTAGCTTACCTTACCTTAGCTTACCTTAGCTTAGCCTAGCGTAGCTTACCCTAGCCTAGCTTAGCTTAGCTTAGCTTAGTTTAGCTTAGCTTAGCTTAGGCTTGCTTAGCTTATCTCATATTAGCTTAGCTTAGCTTTGCTTGGCTTACCTTAGCTTACCTTAGCTTACCCTAGTCTAGCTTAGCTTAGCCTAGCCTAGCCTAGCCCAGCTTGGCTTAGCTTAGCTTAGCTTAGCGTATCTCAGCTTAGCTTAGATTAGCTTAGCTTATCTTAGCTTAGCTTAGCTTAGCGTATATCATATTAGCTTAGCTTTAGCTTAGCTTTAACCCAGCTTTAGTTTAGTGTCAGCTTAGCTTTAGCTTAGCTTTAGCTGAGCTTTAGCTTAGCGGTAGCTTAGTTCTAGCTTAGCGTTAGCTTAGCTTCAGCTTAGCTTTAGCTTAGCTTTAGCTTAGCGTTAGCTTAGCGTTAGCTTAGCTTTAGCTTAGATTTAGCTTAGCTTGAGCTTAGCTGTAGCTCAGTGTTAGCTTAGATGTAGCTTAGTTGTAGGCTTAGCTTTAGGCTAGCTTGAGCTTAGAATTAGCTTAGCGTTAGCTTAGCTTTAGCTTAGCTTTAGTTTAGTGTTAGCGCAGCTGTAGCTTAGCTTTAGCTTAGCTTTAGCTTAGCTTTAGCTTAGAGTTAGCTTAGAGTTAGCTTAGCTTTACCTTAGCTTTAGCTTAGGTGTACCTTAGCTTGAGCTTAGCTTTAGCTTAGCTTTAGCTTAGCTTTGACTTAGCTTTAGCGTAGCATTAGCTTAGCGTTACCTTAGTTGTGACTTCGCTTTAGCTTAGCTTTAGCTTAGCTCCGGCTTAGCTTCAGCTTAGCTTTAGCTTATAATTACCTTAGCTTTAGCTTGGCTTTAGCTTAGCTTTAGATCAGCTTTAGCTTAGCTTTAGTTTATATTTAGCTTCGCTTTAGCTTAGCTTTACTGTTACTACTAATGATGCTTTCCTAGGGGCTCCAACTCCTAGTTAGGGTCGCACTGGGATAATGTTGTTCTCAATGTTTTCGGCAGCGCATGCATAAATGCCTTGTGGCGCTCCAGTCCCTAGCCTTCCACTCCGCCGTGAAGGCTGCGATGGCTGGAATTGTCCCTCGAGGTATGAGTTGTTGCCCGACCGCTGAGGCTATCTCTTGCCCTCCTCCCTCTTCTTCCGCTTCACCTCCCCGTGCATCTCGGGCGAATCCGTACCCGGCGTGTCCCGCCAATTGATGCCCCGCCAGACCAACCCGAAGGGAGCGCTGACACAGAAGTGGGCAAGCCAAGCTGCTCTCTTCTCTTCCGAGCCACTGGGGTCCCGAGCTTGACCCCCCCGCCAACCGCCCTTCCCCGTCCCCCCACCCCCCACACACTTCCTGCCGTCTCCCCCTCCTCTCTCCTCGGCTCCCCTCGGCTCCCCTCGGCCCCTGTTCCTCCCTCCTCCACCGTCGTCACCCCCGTATGGGGCTCGGTGTGGGCGATGGCAGAAGTGGCTGTCTGCACCACCCAGCCTCTCCCCCGAGTCTGCGAGTACACTGATGTCAGCCATACCGCAGTTCGACGACGACGGCATCACCAATCCCCCCCCCCGTTCCATGGCCCTTCCTTCCCCCACACCCGCTCTCCTACCCTTACGTCGGGCCTGTCCTCCTACAGGGAGGTTTTGGACGAATAATAAAAAATACGCAAACATACTCAAAAAAGATTCTCAAAAATACTCCAAAAATGCCCCCTGACTATTTTTTACTATCTTTGAATATCCCCAATAAAACAGGGCTAGGATCGGGATAAATCGCTCCAGAGCGTTCCGGAGCGCTCTCAGTGCGTTCCGGAACGCTCTGGAGCGGCCGCGGCGCCCAATACATCCTCCAAACCCGCCGATTCTCAGAGATTTCGAGTTATCCCGATCCGATTTTGTCCCGATCTTCGTGTCGTTTTACCCCATCAGGCCCGACTTAATCCTGCCCTTCCTTCCTCGTCTCCTCGACCGGCTGCCAGGGCGGAGGAGGAGGAAGAGGAGGAGGAGGAGGAGGAGGAGGAGGAGGAGGAAAGGGAGGAAACGGAGGAGGAGGAGGAGGAGGAGGAGGAAAGGGAGGAGGAGAAGGAGGAGGAGGAGGAGGAGGAGGAGGAGGAGTCGCCTGGTCCCACGGCAGCCGCCAGGCGGCGAAGCACCGCGGGGGGGCGTGCCTGGGCGCGACCAGCGGCGCCTGAGCGTGCGCGGCGGGCCCGGCAGCGGCGCGCCGCCAGACGGCAGGAGAGGAGGAGGAGGAGGAGGAGGAGGAGGAGGAGGAGGAGGAGGAGGAGGGAGGAGGAGGGAGGAGGAAGGAGGAAGGAGGAAGGAGGAAGGAGGAAGAAGGAGGAGGAGGAGGAGGAAAAGGAGGAGGACTTCTGGGCGCAGACGGCCGCGGGCCCAGGGGGGAGCAGCAGCGGCAGGAGAAGCATGAGCAGGAGTGCGAGCGTTGGGCATGGCTTACTGGGGGGGTCGCAAATGGGACGGGTCAGAAAGGGTCCCCTTTCGTGCCCCTTTCGGGCCCCCCCAGAGCCCCGGGGGGCTCGTTTAGGTACCGCTTGGGTACCTTTTCGAACCACCCTTGCCACCCCCCCATTTATAACCCCCCCATTACGCGGCGCCCAATGAGCGCAGGGCAGGAGTGGGACTGGGAGCAGGTGCACGAGCAGGTGCACGAGTCGGGGCTAGGAGTCGGGCCGGCCAGCTCGAGTGATTCGGCGGGCCCCGCCCAGCCCCTCCACCTCCCGTACCAGCTCCCACCCACCACCCACTGAACTAAAGACTTGCATGCATCTGTTCCAAAAATCGCGCTCCCACCTAAGACTTCCGCGCAATCTGTTCACGAATCGCGCTCTCGGCAATCTGGCCGCTCTCTCCTGAGGCTTCCTTGCCTTTCCCTCTTGCTAATCCCTCTCTTCCTCTTCTCCCTCCTTCCCTCTTGCCCCCTTCACTCCACTCTCCTTTCCCCCTATCCCCTCCTCCTCGCTGCCTCCCTTGTTCCATATTTTATGTTTTTGGTGCCAGTTTTAGCGTCTGCTCCAATCACTCGTGGCAGGGAAGGAACATATCTCCCCCAAAGGAAGCACGGTCATAGACGAAGAGGGCGGGTGCCGAGGGCTTGGGGTACACATGTTGGACGACACGCGACCAGCGAAGAACGAGCAGTAAAATGACGTTTGCTGTGGAACTCACTTCTGAAGAATCCTCACTGCACCTGGTAGATGTTTTCCATTGACGTACCCTTCCCAGGGCCTGGCCCCCCGCTTACATCAACAGCAACAACAACAGCAGCAGCAACAACACTGATTGAAGACTGTTCGCTCGTACCTGCTCGCGCGCCATTCAACACGTGTATCCCGAACCCTCGGTACCCGGTACCCGCCCTCTTCGTCTTCGATCGTACCCCCATGGGGGTATATCTTCCTTACCTGCCGCGTGCAATTGGTGCAGCCCCTGAAACCAGGGAAAAATGGACGGATGGAAGGCGGAGAGAGAAGGATGCAGCACGGCATTAGCAGAAGGGGGGCTAGGAGCAGAAAACACGTGGCAGAACCAGACGGGCCCATCGGGCGGGTAGACCCTAACGGGAGGGTCGGAAAGGCGGGCCCAAGCGGACAGGTCGAGAAGGCGTGTTGCTGAAGCATGAGTACTGCGTGAATCGCGAGGGGAGCTCCAGCGATAGCGCGATTCCTAAGTAAATCGTGCGAGAGGCCCAAACGAGAGCGCCATTCCTAAGTGTCAAGGGCGCGACGTCTGAATAAATTGCGAGGAGGTCTCACGCAAGAGAGTTTTTTCCTGTCTAACTTGTGAGGATGCCCAGCGCGAGAGCTCGATTTCGACATAAGTTGCGAAAGTATACCAGGCGGGAGCCGTTGTTGTTGTAGTCCGGGGTCCAAAGACGCAGCTTGGTGATACCAAGTGACCCCCTTGTGAAAAAGAAAATGCGGGCCCCGAGGGGGACACTTCAATTGAACCATACAATGGTTACCGGAGGGGGGGATGAACAATACTTTTGCTGTAGAACTGAAACTCAGCACCCAAAAGTATAATACTAAGACTGATAAGGATATCAGCAACATTTACAACAGCTGCACCAACAAACAACCAAACAGACAAACCAACAAATACATAAACAAACACCAGCAACAACATCATCACCAACAACAGCAACAGCAACAACAATATTAAGACGATTCGCTCTTGTCTGGTCGCGTGCCATTCAACGCGTGTATCCCAAACCCTCGAGGCACGCCCTCTTCGTCTTCGATCGTACCCCCTTGGGAGTATATCCCTCTCACCTGCAACGCGTATGTCGTGCAGCCCCTAAGGCAAGGGAAGAGAGGACTGATGGAAGGAAGGGACAAGGGGGAGGGAGGAGGATGGAGCACGAGAAACAGTAGCAGGAGAGGGGGCTAGAAGCAGAAAACACGTGGCAGAACCACACGGGCAAATCGGGCGGGTAGACCCTAACAGGCGGGTCGGGAAGGCGGGCCCAGGCGGCCAGGGCGAGCAGGCGGATTGCTGAATCGTGCGTCCTGCACGAATCGCGAGGAAGTCTCGAACGACAGCGCGATTCCCAAATAAATCTTTCGGAAATCCACAGCGAAAGCGGAATGCCTAAGTGTCGAGGGCGCGGCGTCTGAATAAATTGCGGGGAAGTCCCACGCGAGAGCGCGACTTCCGAATAAACTGTGAGGAAATCCCGCGCGACAGCGCGATTTGGGAATACATCGTGAAGAAATTTCAAGCGGGAGCCGCTGCTGTTGTAAACTGGGGGCCAACAACACAATTTGGTGACACCTCGCTTTCCGTTGCAAAAAAAGGGCGCGAGCCCCGTAAGTCTTGCACCGCGCTCCCTACGCGGTGGCCGAGAGGTCGCCAGGGTCCCCGACCTTTGAGAGGCTGGAGGCTTGAAGCGGCTCGCTCGGCGTCATTGTCTGAATGCTAGGAGGGCTGCGTGCCGTTGCTTACCCCTGCCACCGCTTACTCCCCCTCCCCGGCATGTTGTCGCTCCAAGCCTCCGCCGCTCTCGGTAAACTTGTACGCTCTTTTAGCACCGCAGGACATTATCACAACATGCACTGGCTGCCACAGCTTTCCAATGCCTCATGCGCTGTCCTAGGTCCCATGCCCAGGCATCGTCCCTGCGGATACTTCCATGCTCGGTGCTAGGCTTTCCGGATTTGCTCGCCATCGGTTCAGTGCAGTTGAGTGAAGCCTTTCCGACAAATCAAGGCGTCCGCGCTCATGCCACCGTTCCACCAGTTTTTTAATACCTTTACGACCACCCTTCGGGTGATAAGGATGTTGTTGCGGGGGGGGAGAGGGGGGGGAACCAACATCTGACTCAATCGATCTCACTATCGATCTCACACAACGGGACACCACGGGACACCACGAGACACCGCGGGGCACTTGTCGATCTCACTATCGATCTCACTCAACGGGACACCACGGGACACCACGGGCCACCACGGGACACCACGGGACACCGCGGGACACCTCTCGATCTCACTATCGGTCTCACTATCGATCTCACTATCGATCACACTCAACAGGACACCATAGGACACCACGGGGCACCACGGGACACCTCGGGACACCACACCGATCTCACTATCGATCTCACTATCGCTCTCACCCAATGGGACACCACGGGACACCACGGGACACCACGGGACATCTGTCGATCTCACTATCGATCTCACTTTTTGGGACACCACGGGACACCACGGGGCACCGCCCCGATCTCACTATCGATCTCACTATCGATCTCACTCAACGGGACACCACGGGCCAACACGGGACACCTGTCGATCCCACGATCGATCTCACTATCGATCTCACTTTTGGGGACACCACGGGACACCACGGGCCACCTCGGGGCACCACATCGATCGCAGTATCGATCTCACTATCGATCTCACTCCAAGGGACACCACGGAACACCACGGGACACCACGGGACACCACGGGACACCGCGGGACACCGCGAGCCACCGCCAAACGGACGGACGGACGGGCGGGCGGGGGAGAATCATTTGTCTTGACTTCGCCCTAGCAGCGGCGGACATCACGGGACACCACGGGACACCGCGGGACACCGCGGGACACCGCGAGCCACCGCCGGACGGGCGGGCGGAGGAGAATCAGTTGTCTTGACTTCAAACTAGAAACGGCGGACACCACGGGACACCACGGGACACCGCGGGACACCGCGAGCCACCGCCGGACGGGCGAGCGGAGGAGAATCAGTTGTCCTGACTTCGCCCTAGGAACGGCGGGTTCAGTCCTCTCGCACGCCCACGCAGCTTCGCCTAGCCCGCACGCATGACACGAACGAAACGAAACGATTTCCCGATTGGGGGTCTCCGTTCCACTGCGATCTCACCCCCCAACCTCCGATCCCTTCCTTCTCGCCCCTTCCCCTTTTCCATAGTTCTGTGCATCCTGTTCTACGGCATGCATGACTTGCACGTGGCAGCGAAGGAAGAGATTCCCCAAAAGAAATACGATCAATGACGAGCAACCCGGGAATCGAGGGCTTGGGGGATACATGTTGAATCACACGCGAGCAAATAATAACGATACTTAAGTATTAAAACTAGCGTTG